>JAPQNM010000044.1:25322217-25329717 GCA_029783475.1 Metacarcinus magister | reverse complement strand
GTCAGTTAGAGGAGGAGAGCTGATGAGACGAAAAGCTTTAGACTCCACCATGTTTAATAAAGCTGTGTGAATTGAACCCCTCCAGAGGCGGTGATACAGTGGTCTAGCGCTCGGGTGAGCGAGCCTAGGGTCCCAGGTTCGAATCTCCGATATTCGCTGACCACTTTTCATTCTTTGATATCACCGCCGAGTGGCCAAAGACTACCCACATTGCTGCTATACTGTCCTCAGACGGGACTTACAACGTTATATGCATCTGAGGCTGTAGCAGCGATTAGCCTCGCACGTTCTCAACATATTCAAGAGAGAACGTAAACATTTGAGGCGTCACTATAAAAATCTGATAACCTACGTCAAATAACAGGCGAGGCAAGTCCATCTGTGCCTCCATAAGCCTACTGGCGCCAACGGTTAAAGAAGAAAAAGAAAGATATGAGAGCCGTACTCCATACATGAGCGGATGAGGCCCCTGTACAGAGCAAGCAGCTGAGAGGGAGAGAACAGTGGACGCACGCCATAGGACACTTAACTTCTTGGAAGCTGATTTAGCAAGAGTAGAGATATGACATTGTCAGTTTAGATTTTTAGTAAAGAATAGACCGAGTGTGTTTAATGTGGAGGAGAGGGGAAGTTGAGTGTCATTGAAGAAGAGGGGATAGTTATCTGGAAGGTTATGTCGAGTAGATAGTATCTATCGCTATATGTCCGTATTTGCAGATCTATTTATATCTATCTGTGTACATTCCTACATCAGTCACTTTTGCCATTTATTGTTTGTTTGCATGACTGTTTATGTGTGTGTGTGTGTGTGTGTGTGTGTGTGTGTGTGTGTGTGTGTGTGTGTGTGTGTGTGTGTGTGTGTGTGTGTGTGTGTGTGTGTGTGTGTGTGTGCGTGGAGAGAGGGGGGGTAGAGGGAGGGGGGGAGAGTGAGTACTGTGTATATATATGAAAGCAATGCTCTATCTCTTGATTCTGCTCTCTCTCTCTCTCTCTCTCTCTCTCTCTCTCTCTCTCTCTCTCTCTCTCTCTCTCTCTCTCTCTCTCTCTCTCTCTCTCTCTCTCTCTCTCTCTCCCTCTCTTTCTTTCGTAGCAATGAGTTCAAGTTAAACAAATTTCTATTAAAAAAGTGAAGGGCATAAAATGGTTCACAAACGTGAGGCTTAACGACCTAACAGTTACCGTATATAAGGTTGAAAATCCTGTGAAGGTTACATAAGGATATGGAAAAAGGGCATCAAGACCAAGAAGGTGACTTGTGATTATTTACTGTATATTTTAATTCTTATGTTATAGACGCATAGGGACTAAACTTACATATTTACACACAAACAGAGGAGGATGGAGGTAAGATATCTTCACTACATAGTGTAGTTGAGATGTAATGGACGGAGGGTGGAGATAGGATATCATCACTACATAGTGTAGTTGAGATGTTATGGACGCATAGAGACAACACTTGATAATTTCAACACGCACAGAAGAGGCAAAAGACAGCAGAGGTTGGAGTTGAACACAAACAGGTTGGACCCACAATATTTACTACTGGATGAAACTCCTTCAATATTCTCACCACCTTGGTTTATCAACCTGTCTTATTTAGGTACGGAAACTAGTTCATTGAATTTATTGATTCATATTAAAATGAATATGAATAGTAATTATTACGATGTCCTGGGCGTGGCGGCCGACGCCACCCCGGAAGTAATAAGGAAACAGTTCCGCCGTCTCGCCCTTGTCACACACCCGGACAAGAACCCCGAGGACGTCAAGGCGGCCACTGTAAGGTTCCAGCTGCTCCAACGAGCTGTGGACACTCTGTCGGACCCCGAAAAGCGGGCAAGGTACGACGCCAAGCACGGGAGGCACCAACACCAGCCCCGGCAGGCTCGGAAGGATAAGGCCAAGCCTTCCTCCTCCTCCTCCTCCTCCTCCTCCTCCTCACACTCTTCTTCTTCCTCCTCTTCACACTACTCCTCCTCTTCCTCTTCTTCTTCTTCCTCTTCTTCCTCTTCTTCCTCCTCTTCTTCTTCTTCTTCTTCTTCTAACTCCTCCCGTAAGTTTTCCTTCTCTTCCTCTCCAACCTATACTTTCAAATATAAAACTACAGGAGCAGAGGAGGTGTCGGCTAAGGAAAGCAAGGCCAGGAAGAGAAGGCGACAGAGACAGAAGCAGCAGGAGCAGCGGAACTGAGCAGGCCGCCAAGATGGACCGGGAACTTGTACGGGCTATGGCAAGCCGAGGTGAGGCGCCGTGCGGAAATTTCCTATTATCGACATACGCGTGCGTATCTATCTATCTCTCTTTCTATACGCCACATAGATAGAGAAATAGATAGATAAAACATTTTAATAACTCGACAATTACGACTTGCTCAGCTGGTAGGTAGGTAGTTAATTAGTTGTTAAGTAAGTAGGTAGGTAGGTAGGTAGGTGGTTAGTTAGTTAGTTAGGTAGTTAGATAGCTAGGTGGTTAGGTGGTTAGGTAGGTAGTTGTTAAGTAGATATGTATGCATGTGTACGTAAGTAGGTAGATACATGGGTATTATACTTTTAAGATCTATTATGTATGTAATTATAAGGTATGCATTTATTATGTATGTAATTATTATGTATTATGTATGAATTTGTGATGTATATATGTATTAAGTATGTATTTATAAAAAAAACAGTATGTATATGTCTATATTATGTATGTATCAATTATGTATGTATTGATAAAGAATATATTTCTATATATGTATGTATTATGTATGTATTTATTATGTTTGCATTTACTATGTGTGTGTGTATGAATGCGTGCATGTGTATATATGTGAGTGTGAGTGTGTGTGTGTGTGTGTGTGTGTGTGTGTGTGGGTGGTGATGGTGTGTGTGTGATGGTGTGTGTGTGTGTGTGTGTGTGTGGTGTGTGTGTGTGTGTGTGTGTGTGTGTGTGTGTGTGTGTGTGTGGTGTGGTGTATGTGTGATGTGTGTGTGTGTGGTGTGTGTGTGTGGTGTGTATGTGAGTGTGACTGTGTGTGTGTGGTAGGTGGGGTCTGTGTGTTGGTGGTGCCTGGGTATTAGTGGAATGTATGTGTGCGCGCGCATGTGTGTGTATTGCGTGGAGTGAGTGTATCTGTGTATCTGTGTGTGTGTGTGTGTTGGGAAAGCGATTGTGAGTGTGTGTATGTGTGTAGGGGAATGAGTGTTTGTGTTGATGGTGGTGACTGGGTGTGTTTTGGGGTATTGACAATTGGAGTGTGTTTTCGGGTATTTATAATTTGGGTGTATTGATAATTGAGGTGTGTTTTGTAGTATGATAATTGGGGTGTTTTGGGATATTGATAATTGGGATGTGTTTTTGGGGTATTGATAAGTGGGGTGTGTTTTGGGGTATTGATAATGGGATGTGTTTTTGGGGTATTGATAAGGGTGTGTGTTTTGGGGTATTGATAATGGGATGTGTTTTGGGGTATTGATAAGTGGGTGTGTTTTGGGGTATTGATAATGGGATGTGTTTTTGGGGTATTGATAAGGGGTGTGTTTTGGGGTATTGATAATGGGGTGTTTTGTACATGTAATTGGAGTGTGTTTTGGGGTATTGATAAGGGTGTGTGTTTTTGGGGTATTGATAAGGGTGTGTGTTTTTGGGGTATTGATAAGGGTGTGTGTTTTTGGGGTATTGATAAGGGTGTGTGTTTTTGGGGTATTGATAAGTGTGTGTGTTTTGGGGTATTGATACGGGTGTGTGTTTTTGGGGTATTGATAAGGATATGTGTTTTTGGGGTATTGATAAGGGTGTGTGTTTTTGGGGTATTGATAGGTGGGGTGTGTTTTGGGGTATTGATAATTGGGTGTGTGTGTTAGTCTGCGAGTCTGTATGTGTATGTGTGTGTTGGAAAGAATAAGTGTTGATGTGTGTGTTTTGAGGAGGATGAGTGTGGGAGTGTGCGTTACGGGAAGTGACTGGGTGTGTTGAGGGAGTGAGTGTGGGTGTGTGTGTGTATCGGAGGAGTGTAAGCGGGATGTGGGGCTGCAGGGCTGCAGGGCTGTGGGGCTGCGAAGGTTCGGGGCTGTTGGGATGCGGGGCCTTGCGGCTGCGGGGCCACGGGGCAGCGGGACTGCGGGGCAGCAGGGTTGCGGGGCTGCAGAGCTGCAGGGATGCAGGGCTGCCGGGATGCGGACTGTGGGGCTGCGGGGCTTCGCGGTTGTGGGGCCGTGAGGCAGCGGGGCTGCGAGGCTGTGGGGCTGCAGGGCCTCGGGGCAGCGGGGCTGCGGGGCAGCGGGTTTGCGAGGCTTCGGGTTTGCGGGGTTGCGGGGCTGCCGGGCTGCGGGGCTGCGGGGCTGCGGGGCAGCGGGGTTGCGGGACAGCGGGGTTGCGGGGCTGCAGAGCTGCGGGGCCTACCGGCTGCGGTGCCTCGAGGCTACGAGGCTGTGGGGCTGCGGGGCCTTGCAGGTGCGAGGCCGTGGGGCACCGGGGCTGCGGAGCTTCAGTTCAGCGGATCTAAGGGGTTGCAGGGCCTCGGGGCAGGTGGGCTGCAGGGCTGTGGGATTGTGGGGCTGCAGGGCTGTGGGACTGTGGAGCTACAGGGCTGTGGGGCTGTGTGGCTGAGGAACTGCGGGTTTGCAAGGCTGCAGGGATGCGGGGCCTTGCGGCTGCAGCCCCGCAGGGTTGCGGGGCTGCAGAGCTGCGGGGATGCAGGGCTGCCGGGATGCGGGCTGCGAGGCTGCGGGGCCTCGCGGTTGTGGGGCCGTAGGGCAGCGGGGCGTCGGGACTGTGGGGCTGCAGGGCCTCGGGGCTGCAGGGCCTCGGGGCTGCAGGGCCTCGGGGCTGCAGGGCCTCGGGGCTGCAGGGCCTCGGGGCTGCAGGGCCTCGGGGCTGCGGGGCCTCACGGCTGTGGGGCCGTAGGGCAGCGTGGCTGCGGGACTGTGGGGCTTCAGGGCTCGGGGCTGCGGGGCTGCGGGGCTGCGGGGTTACGAGGCTGCGGGGACAGCGGGGTTGCGAGGCTGCGGGGTTGCGGGGCAGCGGGGTTGCGAGGCTGCGGGGCAGCGGGGCCTCGGGGCTGCGGTGCTGCGGGGTTTCGAGGCTGCGGAGCAGCTGGGTTGTGGGGCTGCAGGGTTACGGGGCTGCAGGGTTGCGTGGCTGCGGGGATTCGGGGCTGCGGAGCTGCAGTTCAGTGGGGCTGCGGGGCTGCGGGGCTGCGCGGCTGTGGCGCTGCAGGACTGCGGATTTGCGGAGATGTGGGGCTGCAGGACTGCAGGGCTACGGGGCTGCGGAACTGCGGGTCTGCAGGGTTGCTGGGATGCGGGGCCTTGCGGCTGCGGGGCCACGGGGTCACGGGGCAGCGGGACTGCAGGGTTGAGGGGAAGCAGGGCTGCCGGGATGCGGGCTGTGGGGCTGCGGGGCTGCGGGTGTATATATATACGGGTGTATATATATCGAAAAAAAATTCATAAGGGGTTCTGTCCTGGAGGGTTTTGTTCTATCTTTTTTTCCTAGGGTGTTTTGTAAAACTTTTAAAACTGAAGGTAGCAGTAGAGTCCATAATTTCATTTGAATTGAGTGCATCCAATTTTTTTGTTTATTTGGGCCCTTTGAACGGAGCGTTGCATCGACGATAAAAATATATCCTCGTATATGTATTTTTTAATTCTAGTCTTAACCAGTAATCATAAAAGTACTCCTTGTTAATTTTTGTCGTTATTTTCACTCTTTTTAAAACTTTTAGTGGTTAAAATCACGTTATCCAAACTGAATGCTTGCTATAAGTAGCGCTATTTCGACATGCTGGTGCCGCTGTCTTAGACTCATCCTTAAGCTCCGCGCCTAAACTGGACAAATGTCCTAGCTTAGTTAAGACGCGCTCTTAGGATCAAATCCTAATTCTTTATAAGTATGGGCCCAGGGCCTCACGGCTGCGGGGCCGTGGGGCACCGGGGTTGCGGAGCTGCAGTTCAACGGGGCTGCGGGGCTGTGCGGCTGTGGCGCTGCAGGGCTGCGGGGTTGCGAGAATGTGGGCCTGCAGGGCTGCGGGGCTGCGGGCTGTGGGGCTGCGGGGCTGCGGGGCTGCGGGGCTGCGGGGATTTGTACCTATCATGAGTGCCATGAAAGCTGCACCAGACGCTCTTCTGAAGATGATACACTGCAACTGCACCACAGCTTGTGACACAGCCCGTTGCAGCTGCACAAAGAATGGACTTCCGTGTACGTCTGCATGTGGATCATGCCAAGTGACGTTTTGTGACAATCCACTAAATCAAGCCTCTGAGGAACTAGGGAACAGTGATGAAGATTGAAATTATACGCTAAACTGTCATTATGTAATGTTCACAAATAACTGTTCCGTGCCACCAGGTGTTCACTCAATTTGGTTCAGATGGAAAATTTATTGATTTTTTCATTTTTTGCCACCATCTTGGATTTTTTATTAAATACTGATCAGATCTGAATTTCATTGGCACCAGTGGATTGCTGATCCATTAAAACCATGGACCAGAACTAACAATTATGTTTCTATCACAATTATTGAAGAAGTTATAGCTGTTTTAGATATTTCAAAGCCCGGTGGCGGCCATCTTGAAAATGACAGTTTTAACCAATTTCGGGATGTCAGATTCTGGTAGACTTTTTTTCTGTTGATCAGTATATCCAGTCAGAATGAAAACCAATGAAAAACATTTTGTTGCAATTTGTTGTGGGTCAGGTGGTATATCGACTCGACTATATATACGTACATATATGTATACATATACATATATGTATACATATACATATATGTATACATATACATATATATATATATATATATATATATATATATATATTATATATATATATATATATATATATATACATATACATATATATATATATATATATATATATATATATATATATATATATATATATATGTATATGTATACATATATGTATATGTATACATATATGTACGTATATATAGTCGAGTCGATATACCACCTGACCCACAACAAATTGCAACAAAATGTTTTTCATTGGTTTTCATATATATATGTGTGTGTGTGTGTGTCTGTGTGTGTGTGTGTCTGTGTGTGTGTGGTGCGTCTCCACCCATTTTTATTTTATTAGGCATCACCGAGTGTGATGGCAGCTGCCCTTACCTTTCCGCAGGCTGCTGTGCCGTTCAACCAGTGTGTGTGTGTGTGTGTGTGTGTGTGTGTGTGTGTGTGTGTGTGTGTGTGTGTGTGTGTGTGTGTGTGTGTGTGTGTGTGTACCGTCGGTCAAGTAGTAGTTTCTTTGCGATGGTGAGGAAGGCTGCGAGATGCACGGTGTCAGCACTCTCATCCCCCACCATGGCCGCCACAGTCTTACGCATCTCCACCTCCGATGGCACCAGACCTGCACCACCATCATCAACATCACCATCACCATCACCACCACCACCACCCTTATGCCACCATCACCACCATCTCACTCTTCTTTTTCTATTATCATTATTATTATTATTATTATTATTATTATTATTTATTATTATTATTATTA
>JAPQNM010000044.1:25309717-25317217 GCA_029783475.1 Metacarcinus magister | reverse complement strand
ATCGAGGATGTTTGATTCTTGGGTTGAGTCTTCCTTTGTGGCCAATGTTTATGCTGATTTAAGGGAGTTTATCATCTTTGACCAATTTTTGTCCTCCTTATCAGCAGAAATACGCCTATTCATCAAGGAAAGAAGGCCTACCAAGCTGAAGGACGCAATACAACTAGCGGATGACTGGGCATCCGCCCACAACGCCTATCCTAAGGTCTCTTCCAACAACAACGCTAAGAAAATCTCCCCTCTACTTGCTACTCCACTCCAGCCTCTACCTTCTCCTGGGAGTCAGACTCCCTCAACCGTGACTTGTCACAATTGTGGGGAAGCAGGACATATACGACCACGCTGTCCCAGGAATCCTCGAGCATTCAAGGATGGAACTACTACCACGCCCCCCTATAAGGTTGGATTTTGCTTAGAAGACCATAAAGTACCTAACTTCTCAGTTACGGGGACTATTAATGGGTCATGGTCTTCCTCTATAATTAGGGATACTGGATGCTCTGGAGTTGTAATTTCTGAGGAAGCCTTGCCAGACATTGACCCATCACTCTGCCCCAAAGTACAAGTTGCTGACTATTTGGGACGCATCGACGAATTTCCTGTCGTTAAGTGTTACTTACGGTGCCCCTTTTACACTGGTTGGACAGATGCTGTAAGGGCCCCAATTAAATTTGCTAGTGCTCTAGTTGGGAATATTCCCGGAGTACAAGATCCTGATAGTCCTGATTCTCTACTCAGTAACGACAACCATCTTTTCCATAGTGACCATGACCAAGCCACCACTGACGTTTCTTCCCTACAAGATCCTCTGTTGCCTCCTGATGACTCGCCTTCGCCCGGAACTTCCCTCTCCTCTCAAGAAAAGAACAACCGCCCTTCTGGATGTCAACATCTACCACCAGTTGAGTCCTCCACTACTCAAGTGTGTGCTGTGGAGACCAGAGCCGGTCGATCTAAACGGGTCCACCCTCTTGTTCTACCTAAGCTCCATCCTTTGACTGTAACCCCTGATGAGTTTCGTCAACTTCAGGAATCCTGTCCTTCCTTGACGTGTTTACAGTCAAAGGCTACCACTCAAGAAGTTGAGAAGGCACGGGATGGTGCCACATACCAGTTCATACATGAGGAAGGCCTCCTGTACCGAAAATGTCTCTCATCGGATCACCTTCAAAAGGTAAATGGTTTATCCTTGGTTGTTCCCAGCGATTGCCGTCCTGTCATCCTACGTGTTGCTCACGAAGGTCCTTTGGCTGGACATTTCTCCCACCGGAAGACCCAGATGAAGGTATGGCAAGACTTTTATTGGCCAGGGATGTGTGCAGACATCCGGGATTACTGCCGTTCCTGCGACAAGTGTCAACGTATGTCAGCTAAGGGAAGGGCACGTCCAGTACCTCTTCAACCGTTACCTGTCGTAACTGAACCCTTCTCCAGAGTTGCCATTGACTTGGTAGATCCCTTGGCTCCACCTTCTTCTGAAGGGCACCGTCACCTTGTAACTTGCATTGATTTCTTCACTGGTTTTCCTCTTAATTACTACTTCTACTGCTACTACTATTACTACTATTATTACTATTATTATTATTACTACTACTACTACTACTACTTCTATTATTATTATTACTACTACTTATATTATTACTACTACTTCTATTATTATTATTACTACTACTGCCACTACCATCACATCCTTCAACAGTACCTACACCATTCGACGCTTCACTGCGTTTCCCACTCACAAGGGCCTGATGGAATTTACTCGGATGCCTTTTGGTCTTGTTACGGCCTGTGCCACTTATATTCGCTTAATGAGGATTGTGCTTGCTGGCTTGGCCAATGTTTCTTTTTATTTTGATAATATTTTTGTGTATTCATCTGATTGGCCCACTCACATCTCTGCCCTCAAGTCTGTTTTAGATAGACTACAATATAACGGTCTGACTGTCAAACTTAAAAAGTGCCGGTTTGGAGCAGAGTCCATCAACTATCTGGGATTTGTTTTGTCCCGCGACCATCTTCAACCACAAGTTGGCAAGTTGACTGCCATCACCTCCATGACTCCTCCTACCACCAAGAAGTTACTCCGGAGTTTCCTAGGTTTGATATCATTTTATAAAGCTTTCATTCCTCAGGCCTCTGAGCTTACCGGCCCCCTCTCTGACTTGTTGAAGAAGCCGGTACGGGATCCCCTCCAGTGGACTGAAGATCTGCTTGAACGGTTCAAGCTGCTGAAGCAAGCCTTGACTTCGGGACCTATTCTGCGTCTTCCGGACCCCAGCCAGACCTTCGTCCTACGTACCGATGCTTCAAACTATGGATTAGGTGCTGTACTGCTTCAGTACCATGATGATCGTCCACATCCCATCTCTTACGCCAGCCGGAAACTACTTGATCGGGAACGACGATACTCTACCATCGAGAGGGAATGCCTGGCCATCGTATTCGGCATTCATAGGTTTGACTTCTATCTTCGAGGTAAGGAATTTATCCTTGAAGTAGACCACAAGCCTCTAATATACCTTCAGAAATTCAAAGGTAAAAATGACATAATACTACGATGGGCTTTAGGTCTTCAACCCTATAAATTTAGGGTTGTTCATGTTGCCGGGACGGACAACATTGGAGCCGACCTTCTCAGCCGGCAATAGCTTTTCTTTATTTTGTTTTCTTGCACTTCAGTCTTTTACAAGTTTTGTTTCCTGCACTCAAGTATTATAAGTTTGTTTATGTCTCCTGGTCAGCTGCAGTTCTTCGACATCAGCTGTGCAGCAGATGTTTTAGTGGGGGCATGTGTGAGGAACTGCACCTGCCTCGTCTTCCCCTAATTAGTGGTTGAACTACCACTCTCGTCTGCCGGCGCTTGTTCACCACCTTTCCCCGCCACTACCCCACCCCCTTGTCCAGGGGTAGGGGGGTAGTCTAACCGAGCCAAGCTCCACGCCACCGGCTTGGAGAAGGACAGAACGCCTCAGCTCTCACACCTGACAACACCTCACCACCTGCTGCTGGTTCTCAACATTTCCGAAGGCATTTCTGGAGACTTGGGCTCCCTTCCAGTGTGCCCTTCAACTGTACCTACACCATTCGACCCTTCCTGCTGTCTAAGGAGCAATCTACGTTGCCGAGTTTTGCTGTCACGCATCTCACCCTCAAAACAGCTGTACAGGGAGTTATTTGGGTGTCATACCCCTGCTCTGGTAATTGTTTACGAGCAGTTCGTCGTTGGTGATTTATTTTGGCTTCTAGCCTAATATTTGCTATTTGTGTGTGTGCAAATATATTCGGGGTATCATACTCCATGATTTTTCTTCCCCACAACTCTATAAAAAGATAATATTAATTGGTAGTCACCTCGGCCCTGACATATATATATATATATATATATATATATATATATATATATATATATATATATATATATATATATATATATACATAATATCATTGTATAAAAGTAACAACTAACTATCTTTTACACTTGATAATAAAAAGAATGAATATAATAATAATAATAATAAATAATAATAATAATAATAATAATAATGATAATAGAAAAAGAAGAGTGAGATGGTGGTGATGGTGGCATAAGGGTGGTGGTGGTGGTGATGGTGATGTTGATGATGGTGGTGCAGGTCTGGTGCCATCGGAGGTGGAGATGCGTAAGACAGTGGCGGCCATGGTGGGGGACGAGAGTGCTGACACCGTGCATCTCGCAGCCTTCCTCACCATCGCAAAGAAACTACTACTTGACCGACGGTACACACACACACACACACACACACACACACACACACACACACACACACACACACTGGTTGAACGGCACAGCAGCCTGCGGAAAGGTAAGGGCAGCTGCCATCACACTCGGTGATGCCTAATAAAATAAAGATGGGTGGAGACGCACCACACACACACACACACACACACATACACATACGTACACACGCTCTCTCTCTCTCTCTCTCTCTCTCTCTCTCTCTCTCTCTCTCTCTCTCTCTCTCTCTCTCTCTCTCTCTCTCTCTCTCTCTCTCTCTCTCTCTCTCTCTCTCTCTCTCTCTTTCATATTGTGCATGTTTTTCACTCTCGACATTCTTACGTACGGTATTTCTTCAAATCACAGGTTGGTGTAAATTTCTGTTCTAATTCAATATACTGTACCATAAGAAACAACTAGATTTCATTTTGCTTTTGTCATTAAGGCGGAGTGAATAAAAACCATGTTACTGCCCAACCAGAGGACAAAACATTCCTCCTTATCATATTTATGAGGTTCTCAATTCCCTATAGTTACCAGATGATTTTGAATGGAATTAGTATTGCTCCTTTCGGCTCTCAGGGACCCACAAAATATCCTGGAGTGGCCACTGAGCTGAATAAGTGATGTTTGTATGCAAGTAGCCAGCTGGTGGAGGGTATGATGACGTGAGGTGAGTGTAACAAGGTGGTAATGCAGTGTTGTGTGGCAGGTTCCCGGGGGTCAGCAAAGAGGAGATTGATCGTGCCCCTGCTGTACTAGGAAAGGAGGGACGCACTTATCTAGCCGAGGTCCACCCTCAGCCTGAGTCCAAGGCTGGTGGTGGCATGTACGGCGAAGGAAAGAAGACTATGGTAAGTGTTCGAGACAAGGGAAAGGCGCCGTGCCAATACCAATGTAGTTGGGGATGAGAGAGGAGAGGCGTGATACAGTCAATACTAAAAATATGGTACACCCGTTTGTACCATATAATAATAATAATAATAATAATAATAATAATAATAATAATAATAATAATGATCATAATAATAATAATCAGCGGGATTTTCCTCTTTTAATTTGTTTCTGTTATATATTTGCAAATGAGAGGAAATAACGTGACAAATAACAAATAATCTGTGTGGAAGAAGTAATGTCAATGTGTTTTATAAACATATTTTCCTTCTTAAAGTATAGACTCATGAGTGTCACTATCAAAACCTGTTGTTGTTGCCAGTTTCGCCCCGCCGGGAGTCTAGGCCGGGAAGAGTTGGGGCGACTGTTGACGTGCGAGGGTGAGGCGTTAACGCAGGAGGAGGCAGAAGAGATGATTCTGTCGCTGCCTATGAAAGACGCAAACCTCGTGGACCTGGACCACTACGCCACGCAATTACTGCCGCCACCAAAATTCCACTGAGACACCATGTTTTTTCTATATTTTTTATGAATGTAGTGAATTGATGCATTGAAAATCGGTGCTGAATGGTGGAAAGACTCTTTGATTACTCTTATCTTGGTGTTTATGTTCTCCAGATTCTCAAATGTTTCAGGAGCACTTTAGGAACCCTTTCTAAACATATGTAACACGAATTTATTTATAACTGGAGGGAAGATATTCTTGTAAATCTGCAAAACCACTGTTCGGACGATGTCGATATAAATATGAAGTTGTACATACTGTTGCGGCGACGCATTTAGCATGTGTAGTTATTGTGTAGTGTAGTTATGTGGAGGCAGGGAGCGGTGGGTTACTCAGGCCTCCCTGGGGAGTGAGGGTTGACAGGTGTCAAGATACGGTGACCTACGTATCTGTGTTTTCGGCGATACGGAGTCGTGGTGGGGTGTGTTTGAGAGACGTGGCTGGTTGTTGAGAGGAGAAGGAGCGAGGGAGTGAGAGAGTGAGGAGGGAGAGAGAGACAGAGACAGAGGGACACAGCGGAGGAAGGCCGATCCTGGGCGAGTGAAGGGCAGGGCCTTGGATGGAAGTGGACAGGGTGGCCAGAGAAATGGCATCCCTGGCTTCCTTAGGCCTGCCCTCACTAAGGGAGTGGCTGACTGGCTGTGTGGAGGTGGTTGTGGGCATCCTGGGAGCGTGAGAGGCAGGACCTTGGAGGGAAGTGGACAGGGTGGCCGGAGAAATGGCGCCCTGGCTTCCTTAGGTCCCTGCCCTCGCTAAGGGAGTGCATGGCTGTGTGGAGGTTGTTGCCTGACTCCTGGACGCGTGAAGGGCGTGGTACCTTGGAGGGAAGTGGAGAGGGTGGCCGGAGAAATGGCGCCCTTGCTTCCTTAGGGCCTGCCCTCGCTAAGGGAGTGCATGGCTGTGTGGAGGTTGCTGTGGGTGGCCAGCATGACTGTGTGGAGGCTGCTGTGTGTGGACTTGTGGAGGCTGTGTGTTCTGGGTGAACCTCTTGTGGAGAACTCTTTGTGCCCTGAGTCTGTAATGTTGTGTTGTACCCTGTAAGCGTGTTGTTTGTAAATATACCAGGAAAGGAATAGTGTGGTTGTGTGTGATTTGTGTAAAAACACCCCTTTTCCCGTCCCGCCAACCCCCGCTACACGAGCCCCAGGAGAGCGTTACCTCAGTTAAGGAGAGGTAACGTGTTTTGGCGACACCCTGCCTTGGAGGGGAAGTGAAAAAGGGGGGTGTGCCGTAACAATACTATACACAGAGTTCTCAACAAGGGCGCACCCATGGGGCCCAAGGGGGCCATAGCCATCCCTGAAATTTCCTTCCTTGTAAGAAATTAAATACATTAACAGCCGGTTAAAAGAATCATGAGTATTTCTTTTAGATAAAAAAGCTGCAGTCAACGTCGCCATGCAGGACTTCAATGATCTCACATACGCAACAAACGAACACCATAAAGAAGCAACTGGTGCCAGAATTGAAAGAGATGCATCCGACCTCTCGAAGATAAGCACAAAGCTGAATGCATTTTCACCCTTCTCCTCTGATCCTACATTAAGAAATATCATAAATGGTATCGTGGCAAACGAAGACATCAACGTGCATGAATATGAAGCTGTTGGGAACAAAACCATCGAGAGAATGATTGGACAACCTGCGTTTTCCTGCTCCATCAACAGGACGGAAAAAGCAAAGACCCTGGGAAATTCTACTGCTCTCTAGGTTGCTCCTCACAGAACCATCGACTTTAGTGTGCTGTTTCAGCGATTCCTCTTGGTTTTCCAGACAGGTGATTTGTCACTTGAGGACGTGATGAGTTTTGAACTCAGTCCATACCCATCATCCCTCTTTGAGGATAGCAAGATATTGAGGAAGGCCGACAAGCCTCAACTCGCTCAAGCTGTCAATGACCACTGTACCAAGGTACTGGCATGTGAAGGAACACCTGAAACCACGCCTTCAGCACACCTTAAGACTGAAAAGCATGTGCTTGATGGTGGATCCTTGCTGCACAAGCTCAACTGGAAGAAGGGAGATACATATGGCAAAATTGCCAGAGCATATGCAGACTTCACAACAAAACACTATGGGACAGCAACTGTTGTCTTTGATGGCTATGGTGCAGGCCCTTCGATAAAGGATAACACTCAGCAGAGAAGGGGACAAGCCAAGAGCTATGCGACTGTGAACTTCACTGGAGAAACTGAATTTGACGGAAAGATAGATGAATTCTTATCTGTCAGCAGTAACAAGCAACAGCTGATCGCATTAATAGGTGAACAGCTGAAAAGGTGGGCTGCACAGTTATTCAGGCATTAGGGGACGCTGATGTGGACATTGCCAAAACAGCCGTAGACAC
>JAPQNM010000044.1:25294717-25304717 GCA_029783475.1 Metacarcinus magister | reverse complement strand
GGGCAGCGGGGTTGCGGGGCAGCGGGGTTGCGAGGCTGCGGGGCAGCGGGGCCTCGGGGCTGCGGTGCTGCGGGGTTTCAAAGTTGCGGGGTTTCGAGGCTGCGGAGCAGCTGGGTTGTGGGGCTGCAGGGTTACGGGGCTGCAGGGTTGCGTGGCTGCGGGGATTCGGGGCTGCGGAGCTGCAGTTCAGTGGGGCTGCGGGGCTGCGCGGCTGTGGCGCTGCAGGACTGCGGATTTGCGGAGATGTGGGGCTGCAGGACTGCAGGGCTACGGGGCTACGGGGCTGCGGAACTGCGGGTCTGCAGGGTTGCTGGGATGCGGGGCCTTGCGGCTGCGGGGCCACGGGGTCACGGGGCAGCGGGACTGCAGGGTTGAGGGGAAGCAGGGCTGCCGGGATGCGGTCTGTGGGGCTGCGGGTGTATATATATACGGGTGTATATATATCGAAAAAAAATTCATAAGGTGTTCTGTCCTGGAGGGTTTTGTTCTATCTTTTTTTCCTAGGGTGTTTTGTAAAACTTTTAAAACTGAAGGTAGCAGTAGAGTCCATAATTTCATTTGAATTGAGTGCATCCAATTTTTTTGTTTATTTGGGCCCTTTGAACGGAGCGTTGCATCGACGATAAAAATATATTCTCGTATATGTATTTTTTAATTCTAGTCTTAACCAGTAATCATAAAAGTACTCCTTGTTAATTTTTGTTGTTATTTTCACTCTTTTTAAAACTTTTAGTGGTTAAAATCACGTTATCCAAACTGAATGCTTGCTATAAGTAGCGCTATTTCGACATGCTGGTGCCGCTGTCTTAGACTCATCCTTAAGCTCCGCGCCTAAACTGGACAAATGTCCTAGCTTAGTTAAGACGCGCTCTTAGGATCAAATCCTAATTCTTTATAAGTATGGGCCCAGGGCCTCACGGCTGCGGGGCCGTGGGGCACCGGGGTTGCGGAGCTGCAGTTCAACGGGGCTGCGGGGCTGTGCGGCTGTGGCGCTGCAGGGCTGCGGGTTGCGAGAATGTGGGCCTGCAGGGCTGCGGGGCTGCGGGCTGTGGGGCTGCGGGGCTGCGGGGCTGCGGGCTGCGGGGCTGCGGGCTGTGGGGCTGCGGGGCTGCGGGGCTGCGGGGCTGCGGGGCTGCGGGCTGTGGGGCTGCGGGGATTTGTACCTATCATGAGTGCCATGAAAGCTGCACCAGACGCTCTTTTGAAGATGATACACTGCAACTGCACCACAGCTTGTGACACAGCCCGTTGCAGCTGCACAAAGAATGGACTTCCGTGTACGTCTGCATGTGGATCATGCCAAGTGACGTTTTGTGACAATCCACTAAATCAAGCCTCTGAGGAACTAGGGAACAGTGATGAAGACTGAAATTATACGCTAAACTGTCATTATGTAATGTTCACAAATAACTGTTCCGTGCCACCAGGTGTTCACTCAATTTGGTTCAGATGGAAAATTTATTGATTTTTTCATTTTTTGCCACCATCTTGGATTTTTTATTAAATACTGATCAGATCTGAATTTCATTGGCACCAGTGGATTGCTGATCCATTAAAACCATGGACCAGAACTAACAATTATGTTTCTATCACAATTATTGAAGAAGTTATAGCCATTTTAGATATTTCAAAGCCCGGTGGCGGCCATCTTGAAAATGACAGTTTTAACCAATTTCGGGATGTCAGATTCTGGTAGACTTTTTTTCTGTTGATCAGTATATCCAGTCAGAATGAAAACCAATGAAAAACATTTTGTTGCAATTTGTTGTGGGTCAGGTGGTATATCGACTCGACTATATATACGTACATATATGTATACATATACATATATGTATACATATACATATATATATATATATATATATATATATATATATATATATATATATATTATATATATATATACATATATATATATATATATATATATATATATATATATATATATATATATATATATATATATATTATATATATATATATATATATATATATATACATATATATATATATATATATATATATATATATATATATATATATATATATATATATATTATATATATATATATATAATATATATATATATATATATATATAATATATATATATATATATATATATATATATATATATATATATATATATATATATATATATATATATATATATATATATATATATATATATATATATATATATATATATATATACATATATATATATATATATATATATATATATATATATATAATATATATATATATATATATATATATATATATATATATATATATATAGTATATATATATATATATATATATATATATATATATATATATAAATATATATATATATATAATATATATATATATATATATATATATATATATATATATATATATATATATATGTATATATATGTATATATATATATATATATATATATATATATATATATATATATATATATATATGTATATATATATATATATATATATATATATATATATATATATATATATATATATATATATATATACATAATATCATTGTATAAAAGTAACAACTAACTATCTTTTACACTTCATAATAAAAAGAATGAATATAATAATAATAATAATAATAATAAATAATAATAATAATAATAATAATAATGATAATAGAAAAAGAAGAGTGAGATGGTGGTGATGGTGGCATAAGGGTGATGGTGGTGGTGGTGGTGATGGTGATGTTGATGATGGTGGTGCAGGTCTGGTGCCATCGGAGGTGGAGATGCGTAAGACTGTGGCGGCCATGGTGGGGGACGAGAGTGCTTACACCGTGCATCTCGCAGCCTTCCTCACCATCGCAAAAAAACTACTACTTGACTGACGGTACACACACACACACACACACACACACACACACACACACACACACACACACACACACACACACACACACACTGGTTGAACGTCACAGCAGCCTGCGGAAAGGTAAGGGCAGCTGCCATCACACTCGGTGATGCCTAATGAAATAAAGATGGGTGGAGACGCACCACACACACACACACACACACACACACACATGCACATACGTACACACGCTCTCTCTCTCTCTCTCTCTCTCTCTCTCTCTCTCTCTCTCTCTCTCTCTCTCTCTCTCTCTCTCTCTCTCTCTCTCTCTCTTTCATATTGTGCATGTTTTTCACTCTCGACATTCTTACGTACGGTATTTCTTCAAATCACAGGTTGGTGTAAATTTCTGTTCTAATTCAATATACTGTACCATAAGAAACAACTAGATTTCATTTTGCTTTTGTCATTAAGGCGGAGTGAATAAAAACCATGTTACTGCCCAACCAGAGGACAAAACATTCCTCCTTATCATATTTATGAGGTTCTCAATTCCCTATAGTTACCAGATGATTTTGAATGGAATTAATATTGCTCCTTTCGGCTCTCAGGGACCCACAAAATATCCTGGAGTGGCCACTGAGCTGAATAAGTGATGTTTGTATGCAAGTAGCCAGCTGGTGGAGGGTATGATGACGTGAGGTGAGTGTAACAAGGTGGTAATGCAGTGTTGTGTGGCAGGTTCCCGGGGGTCAGCAAAGAGGAGATTGACCGTGCCCTTGCTGTACTAGGAAAGGAGGGACGCGCTTATCTAGCCGAGGTCCACCCTCAGCCTGAGTCCAAGGCTGGTGGTGGCATGTACGGCGAAGGAAAGAAGACTATGGTAAGTGTTCGAGACAAGGGAAAGGCGCCGTGCCAATACCAATGTAGTTGGGGATGAGAGAAGAGAGGCGTGATACAGTCAATACTAAAAATATGGTACACCCGTTTGTACCATATAATAATAATAATAATAATAATAATAATAATAATAATAATAATGATCATAATAATAATAATCAGCGGGATTTTCCTCTTTTAATTTGTTTCTGTTATATATTTGCAAATGAGAGGAAATAACGTGACAAATAACAAATAATCTGTGTGGAAGAAGTAATGTCAATGTGTTTTATAAACATATTTTCCTTCTTAAAGTATAGACTCATGAGTGTCACTATCAAAACCTGTTGTTGTTGCCAGTTTCGCCCCGCCGGGAGTCTAGGCCGGGAAGAGTTGGGGCGACTGTTGACGTGCGAGGGTGAGGCGTTAACGCAGGAGGAGGCAGAAGAGATGATTCTGTCGCTGCCTATGAAAGACGCAAACCTCGTGGACCTGGACCACTACGCCACGCAATTACTGCCGCCACCAAAATTCCACTGAGACACCATGTTTTTTCTATATTTTTTATGAATGTAGTTAATTGATGCATTGAAAATCGGTGCTGAATGGTGGAAAGACTCTTTGATTACTCTTATCTTGGTGTTTATGTTCTCCAGATTCTCGAATGTTTCAGGAGCACTTTAGGAACACTTTCTAAACATATGTAACACGAATTTATTTATAACTGGAGGGAAGATATTCTTGTAAATCTGCAAAACCACTGTTCGGACGATATCGATATAAATATGAAGTTGTACATACTATACACAGTGTTCTCAACAAGGGCGCACCCATGGGGCCCAAGGGGGCCATAGCCACCCCTGAAATTTCCTTCCTTGTAAGAAAGTAAATACATTAACAGTCGGTTAAAAAATTCATGAGTATTTCTTTTAGATAAAAAAAATCTATAGTTATTATTTTCGCTACAAAATATTTACTTAAAAGCCTATTAAAACAAAATAAATTAGTTGTACGTATTACTGTAATTGAGACACAATCATAACAGTGTACTTTCTAATTACATGTTGGTTAGTATTCAGTCATTTCATTCCACTTTGTTTATATATATAACCAAATCAAATTAATGCTATTTTATTTCGTAATAAACTATATTATTAATGTAGTCCCTATGATAATCATAATAAAAGTATTTGCAATCATGCATGAATTTTTGTTTATATAAATAAACCATTTCACTGCCTATTTCAAATGCACAGAAGTGAATAAAAGTGACTTGCAATATTTTTTTTCTTCCTAGCCTCAATTTTAATTTTCCTGCCCCTCACACACACACACGAAAAATATTCCTGGGTGCGCCTCTGGTTCTCAACACATTTGTGAAGGTTTCAGGCGGTGCTCGTCATTATTTACCTCGCAAAACGTATTTGAAGTTAGGTTAAGTTATGTTGGTTAAATTATGGTTAAGTTATGTTGGTTATATTATGGTTAGGTTAGGTTATGGCTAGGTTAGGTTAGGTTTAGTTATACGAGTTTCAAATTTTATTGACCAAAAGTAAAGTTTTACGCCTTAGATTTTTTCCGGATTACAATATATGGCCTATATTTGTTTATAATGACGAGCACCGCCTGAAACCTTCACAGGTGTGTTGAGTACACTATGTATAGTATGTGGGACTTTATATTTATATTGATATCATCCGAGCAATAGCTATGCAGATTTACCACACTTCATCCTTCATAAATTTATAATGTCGACAATTATGCAAAGGTCAATAAGCATTAGAATAAAAAAAATAATGATAAAAAAAATTTAAAAAATTAAAAAAAATATATATATATATATATATATATATATATATATATATATATATATATATATATATATATAAGATTGGAACAGACTCAGTCAGCAGGTAGTTAGTGCACAGACAATAGGGAGTTTTAAGAGAAGATTTGACGACTTCATGGATGGGATGAGAGGTGGGTGTAGGTAATAAAGGGTATAGGATTAACAGGAACTACCTAGTGCAGGCCTCCGGGCCTTTTGTAGCTTCCTTATATTCTTATGTTCTTATATATATATATATATATATATATATATATATATATATATATATATATATATATATATATATATATGTTGTGCTCAATAGAGATAATTGCACATTAACGTTAATGGGCAAGGGCATTTTGCCCATTAATCGTAATGGGCAGACGGGACTGCCCACTTGTAATAACTTGCCCATTAACGCTAGTGGGCAACCAGTAACGTTAATGGCGAAATTTAGAGGTTAGGTCAGGTTAGGTTAGTTTAGGTTAGGTTAGGTTAGGTTATGTTATGTTATGTTATGTTATGTTATGTTATGTTATGTTAGGTTAGGTTAGGTTAGGTTAGGTTAGGTTAGGTTAATGGGCAACAAATGCCCATTAATGTTAATGAGCAACTGCAACAAAATGTCCATTAATGTTAATGAGCAACTTGGCTTGCCCAGTAAGAAATACACTGCCCATTAACGTTAATGTGCAATTATCCCTATTGAGCACAACATATATATATATATATATATATATATATATATATATATATATATATATATATATATATATATATATACACACACACACAACCACAGCAACATGGCGGCGATCGGACGGGAGTTTGACAAACCTTTCGTTACTCTTGATTTGATATTTACTTGTATAGCGAGAATGGTTCCTCTAATAGTCAGCCGTCAAGGTAGTTAGGTAAATAGGTATAATTATAGTGAGGTAGTTAGGTAAAATCTGGCCTTAGGTTTAATTTGAAGGTAAATCTGCAGAACAACGCCTCCAAACGAATCAGAATAATGTTTGTTGCACTACACAGGATACTTACTGTACTGAACATGTGTGAAGGTTTTAGTGAACGGTCGCTACCATACTTAACATGTGTACGGTTTGATTTGTAAGTCCACACACCTGACAAGGCGTTAGGTCCCGGGAAGACGGGTCTGCTAAATCTAGTTCAGGCTAGGGTTGTGTCGTTGGGGGGATTCAGTTAGGTTAGGTTAGGTTGGGGGTCCTGGGGGGCGCAGCTCCCAGTGTCAGTTTAGTTTAGGTGACCGCTCACTAAAACCTCCACACATGTTCAGTACAGTCCTGTGTAGTGCAACACAAATTATTCTGATCGGTTTGGAGGCGTTATTCATCAGATTTACCTGAGGCTATACATGTTATAAGGTAATGAATAACAGTTAGGAGACGTGATGAAAGATACATTTTTCCCCGCACGTCATTCTCACAAGTTGCCTATCACCTCCAGACTGAAGTATATACGGAAGAAACAATGTATAAACCAAATGTGCCATAACGTTGCCTCAACAAAATAATAATCAATCGCTTAACCAAACTTATACACTAACGCCCACTTGAGTTCCCAGCTAGCGGTGGAAAGAGCTAGGTCGAAATTAAATCCCTTGCAAGATATAATGGTCTTACCTCGTAACAGAGGCAGGAGCGGCAGCCGCCCGGCAGCAGGGTGTGACGATAACAAAGAGTAAGTGATCGTCTCCTGACTTGAATGCATTACAAACTCAACTAGAACTTCCCTTCAACATTCCTTTACGCACCAGGAACTCTACACAGTTAATGAACGAGGCTACTTGAGCCAAATTACGTTGAACAGAGCCACCACGCAAGTAACACACCACACCACTCCAGGCACGAGCAGTCTTGATAATGGCGGTGCTCGCACTGTTGGACGGCAGTGTTTCGAGTGTTTCATATGAATGACTCAGGTTCGAACCACTCTTGTTACGATTGCTTCAATTATGATTACCACCACTGCTACGATAATATCAACATCATCTTTTAATAATTCATACTCAGAAATAAAAAAAAATCATAATGATAATAAGAATGAAAGGTAAAATGTGAGGATGTTCATTTTTATAATCATAATTATAAGTGGGATATGACATGAGTGTTCGAATTTCCATTTCAGAGTAGGATTGGGACAGTACATACTAAGGTATATAGACGCTGGACGCTTGCCCAGTCATTGCCAACGCTGCATTTCTTATAACAAATTGACACTCTGCGGTATAATTAACGGCTGACTACTGGTGACATGCACAAGTTAATGTGATGCTTCCAAACGCATTATCAAAGATGGAAACTACTACAGTTGAATTATTTTGTTTCACTTTGGTATTCAATTCATTAGAATAGAAAACTTATTTTTTTACCCAATTATTATTCTGTGGTGTTGGGTGTGATTGTGGGGCGTGGGCGTGAGGCGTTAGGGTAGGGTGGAATGACCACCTCATCAATGTCAATGTGCTTCTTCACTGTCTTCTTTTTGACTTTGTTCCCGAGATCTTATTTTCAACAGTGGCAAGAAAAGGATTTTCCTTTTTTATCATAAAAGTTGAGTATCATGCACTGATAGCAAGGCTTTGTTATATACAATATGAAAAATGTAAACCTAAATATAATAATTTCTATGGTAAAAACTAAGATGCTGGAAGGTGGTTGTTATGTTAGTCATCTTATGACGTACATTTTTTCGTTTCCATCGAATAGGAAAGGAATATAGGATCAAATTATTCTATATGACTTTTTTTTTTAACACAATGTCGTATTTATAAAGTTGAAAAACTGTATACACGTTTTCTTCCAACACTCATCAAAGATGCGCTGCATTTCATCACAGCATTCCCGCACCAGCATGAACACACAGCATCCCCGCATCACCATGAACACACAGCATCCCCGCACCAGCATGAACACACAGCATCCCCGCATCACCATGAACACACAGCATCCCCGCACCACCATGAACACACAGCATCCCCGCATCACCATGAACACACAGCATCCCCGCACCACCATGAACACACAGCATCCCCGCATCACCATGAACACACAGCATCCCCGCACCAGCATGAACACACAGCATCCCCGCATCACCATGAACACACAGCATCCCCGCACCAGCATGAACACACAGCATCCCCGCACCAGCATGAACACACAGCATCCCCGCACCAGCATGAACACACAGCATCCCCGCACCACCATGAACACACAGCATCCCCGCATCACCATGAACACACAGCATCCCCGCACCAGCATGAACACACAGCATCCCCGCATCACCATGAACACACAGCATCCCCGCACCAGCATGAACACACAGCATCCCCGCACCAGCATGAACACACAGCATCCCCGCACCACCATGAACACACAGCATCCCCGCACCATCATGAACACACAGCATCCCCGCACCAGCATGAACACACAGCATCCCCGCACCAGCATGAACACACAGCATCCCCGCACCACCATGAACACACAGCATCCCCGCACCAGCATGAACACACAGCATCCCCGCACCAGCATGAACACACAGCATCCCCGCACCAGCATGAACACACAGCATCCCCGCATCACCATGAACACACAGCATCCCCGCACCAGCATGAACACACAGCATCCCCGCACCAGCATGAACACACAGCATCCCCCCACCAGCATGAACACACAGCATCCCCGCACCACCATGAACACACAGCATCCCCGCACCAGCATGAACACACAGCATCCCCGCACCAGCATGAACACACAGCATCCCCGCACCACCATGAACACACAGCATCCCCGCACCACCATGAACACACAGCATCCCCGCACCACCATGAACACACAGCATCCCCGCACCAGCATGAACACACAGCATCCCCGCACCACCATGAACACACAGCATCCCCGCACCAGCATGAACACACAGCATCCCCGCACCAGCATGAACACACAGCATCCCCGCACCAGCATGAACACACAGCATCCCCGCACCACCATGAACACACAGCATCCCCGCACCACCATGAACACACAGCATCCCCGCACCACCATGAACACACAGCATCCCCGCACCACCATGAACACACAGCATCCCCGCACCACCATGAACACACAGCATCCCCGCATCACCATGAACACACAGCATCCCCCCCCTACTATGAACACACAGCATCCCCGCACCAGCATGAACACACAGCATCCCCGCACCACCATGACACACAGCATCCCCGCACCACATGAACACACAGCATCCCCGCACCACCATGAACACACAGCATCCCCGCACCACCATGAACACACAGCATTCCTTGTTAAGAAGCCATGATGTGTAAAAGGAGGGTGGCGGGTCCCTTGATCATTGTACTACTGTTGTGATCCATCCCAGTCAGTCAGTGTGTAGTAGCCGAGTGTTCCCTGTACTGGGCTTGCCTATACAC
>JAPQNM010000044.1:25284717-25289717 GCA_029783475.1 Metacarcinus magister | reverse complement strand
GAACGTGCTTCTTAGGAGTCATGGGTGGGTGAGTCTCCTCTCACAACCACAGAACATCGTCATTAGTTACAGCTACTTACATCTTCATGGCTCCTACAATTCTCTTTTAAATTCAACAGCAGTGAACAGCGGGCTCGTATGTGATTTTGTATAGTTCATCAAAATTCATATACACTGCAAATAATAGTTAAAATGAAATACAGTTTTGAGAATACTTGATTATTTGCATTCCTTTTCGTGTCCTTGCTGCCTCGCGGATTGTGCAGCTGATGGTGATTAAGGCAAGACAAAACTCTCCTCTTGTTTTGAGTCCCAGGCACGCGTCACCTTACACCTTCCCTTATCGCACGACACAGTTCCAAAATACGTCTCGTGCATCGCCTGTGTGAAGTGAAGAAACTCATTGTGAGTGAGAGAAAGAGGTTGTGTGAAAAGAGCTACAGGTTCGAGGGGGTGTGGGGATGGAGGGGTTGGTGGGGGAAGAGAGCAAGGGATGGGGGGGGGGTTGGAGAAGGAGAGTGCTGGGGATTGTTGTTGTATCTTTAGAGTGCAACGAGAAAGTCAAGACACATCTGGGACTTAGTAGGAACAATCTGTTTGAGGCAGAGTAAGATTAAAAGGCTAAGGTTAACGAGAGAACGCTACTCCTCTCACCAGGAAGCTGCCGTGAGCCAGGATGGAACTTTTAACCATTAGGCCACGAGCCGAGCCTTGTACCACAGCGCCACCACACCCCAATTGAGGCAGAATCAGAGATTTACCTAAACAGCGGAACTTGAATTGCCGGCACCACCACCCCCACCACCACCGTCACCACACTCGTCGCCAGGAGCACCAGTCACCATAGTGAAGGTACTGTACACAACGTAGGGAGCCGCGCGCCCTGCCTGCCACACAGTCCAGTGCAGCTCGCCTCGCTTTGCTGAATACCACGACTACAGGTCAGTGTATTTTTTTTTCTTCATATATGTATAGTTTTCACACTAAGCCGGCTGCCGAGTGCCAGCCCAAGGAGGCAGCTCAAACGTAGTTCCCTGCTGCGCCTGTTAGGGGCTTCGTAAACAAGTCTGCAGTAGAGACTCTATAGAATCATTCTATAGGATCTCTAGTCTGCATCAATGTGTAAATAATGCAATTTATTATATTAATGAATAATCATATGTTATCTAATTAACTCAACAGTTAATTAAGTCTGAAATAAACCCCAACACGTCAATAAATAAATGAACCATGAGACGTAATTAGTTTGGTTGTGTAATGCAGCGCTGGTGTGACGGCGGCAAGTGTTGTGATTTGATTGGAAGTGCAGCTGCTGTGTGCGTGACGCGGCAGGGAGGGTCGCCCACGCTCTGCAGGGGAGGATAACAGTAACTAATCCCACCACACAACATTACGGATACGTAGTTGGGTTAAGCTCCCCGATCACCGTAACACTCGCGGCAACCCAACCACTGCTACGTACCGCTCACAAGGCGACGGAATGTAAACAAAGGGTGGAGAGGATGGCAGGGGTGAGCAGGACTGGAGAGCCGGGAGTACAGGGATGAGGGAAGGGGTGGAGATGAATATCACGTACAGTACACTTTCCTGGGATGTAGGTAAAGCAAGGTTCAAACACAAGTGTCATCATCTTCGCCTCACACACCCTTTCTAGACTGTCCCAACCAGACAGGTCACCCACACATCCAAACCTCTTGACGACTGGTGTTCCCTCCCTGATCGTCGCCACACGTCGCACAAGCACCTCCGTCTTGCCTAACACTTTGCCAAGACGTGGAGTTGTCATCACCAGCGCCGCCTAAATAACTTTTTGATGTGAATAAGACTTTTCTTTTCCTTTGGGATGGTGGCTGCAGGTGGCCTCCCCGCCCCAGCCCACCACCATGCCGGTCCTAAGTAAGATACGCTATTTGCTAACATTTCAAGTCCCTGCTTAGCACTGGCTTTCATTACACGACCGACCTTGCTAGTTCCAGACCATCTGCTTCTTTTAATTCCTGAGTGACTGCCCAGCCGGGATGCTGCTTTGTTACTAGCCAGCCGGACACGTTTGGCACACACATGATTCAAGGAAGACCAAAGGCATAATAACCATACAATACAAGAATGAATAAATAAGTAGATTAATAAATAAGAAAATTAATAGAAAACAATGGTAAAAGTGGAGGAGGTCTGAGCGGACATTTTCGGGGACACTGACTATTTTTTTCCTGACTAAAAATTTATGTTTTGTATAATGACCGAGGACTGCGTGGCGTCATTGGCTTTACTACTTACGTTTTTAATATACTATTTTGCTTAGTATACTCTGCAGTATTAAATAACTTCTGGAAAAAAATTTAGAAACCTATATACACATTGAGGAAATACTAATGACTTGCAGGGCATTTAACACACCCTTCACTTGTATTAACACTACGGTGACAGGAGCGAGAGTACAATGGGAGAGCGAAGGTTCTTTTTGTTCTTTACCAAAATCTGGTTTGGAAGAAATAGTCAAAGTTTCAGAAAATGACTGCACAGATTTCCTCCACTTTTACTTTATTTTCCAGTAAACTTGTATCTCTGTTTTTAATTTCAAACATGACCGGCAGAGGTAAATCGGTGTAGCAATGCATGCATGACAGGGAGTATACTACGCAGTGACTAGGCACTCACGCCACGCCCTCCTTGATGCCGCCCGTCACCCCAGGACGAGTGTTGTGTCGTGCTTTGCTGTGCCGCCTCACACACTGGACCACGATAAGATTATAATGTAGCGTAACAAAGTGATGCGCCAGGAAACATCACCGTACACAGTGATCAGTCTCGTCACATTAAGCTCAACATCCAGATTAATTGACAGAACACAGATTTATTGTTTTGATATATTATTATTTTTAGCGTTTGTACAATACCTCCGCCAAAGAAGTTATGTTTATGTTCTTGGTTTCTTGGTTGAGTTTGTTAGTTTGTCTGTTTGTTAGCAAGGTTACGGAAAAAGCTATATGTCATTTTTTTTCATGAAAACCTTGCAAAATGTTTGCCTTGTGACTAGTAACATGTGATTAAATTTGGGAGGAATCAGCCACTCCAACATGAGACGCGGGCCGAGGAGTATATGTTAGGTTGAGGCGAGCACGTCCTACATTGGATAGCGGATTGATTGCTCAGATTTGGCCAAGGTTTGTGATCTCCGAATGCACTTGTTTTTCTAACGTTACTATAGTGTAACACAGCACAATCATTACCTTTAAGTACTGCTCACCAGCCACACGTGAATTACCCCGAGTGGTGGTATGTTTTCCCCATGTGGGCTAATGTGGTATTTTCTGTAGGGTAATGGTAAGCAATGAGCAACACAAATTTAAACATAAGTAAACTGTTTATTATAGTTTTTAGTCTCCTTCAGGGACCATTCTTTACTGTTAATTTTATTGCTCATATTTCCTCCAATTTAACTCAAATCCAAGGATCAAAACGACAGGCTGCTAAACTGCAATTGTTGAAGAAACATTAGTAATAAAAGAAAGGAGTGAAGGGAGGTGAGGAAAACAGGGTAATGGCAGATAATAAAGGATGTAAATCCCTATCTTAGAAGCTTCGACTGTGAAGTGAAAATCTGTCGCTTTCAGATTCATTCCATTGAGAAAAATTGTCGCACGCCACTTCACTGACACTTTAAAATAGTTTATTTTCTATATATTTTCATATAAAATAAAGTTCTTTTTGTTCATGACATAACGTTAACCAAGACAATTTATTGTCATGAAAAGGTGTTTTAAAGTGCAGTAACGTTACTTTCGGAAAGTTATGTCTATTTCTGGTAGTTTTATCTTTATAGTTAATCTATAGGTAACGTGACAAGTCAATTCCGGTGGAATCCCTCGACCATATATTAGGTTGACGGTTCATCGACCACTACATCCGGTGCACCAAGGAGGGAGAGGCGTAGCCTTGTCTTCTATGTGAAATGCTTTCAAAAACCGTTATCACACACGGGATGTTTTCAACAACTAGCATCGCTTCCTTGAAAGTGATCTGACTTCGATATCCGATAACAGAAACTTCTTTGGGAAATTTTCGTTCACAGAAATCAATTTGCTTTAGTCAAATTATTCATAAATTGAAAACTTCCATATTTCAGAAGTAGATGTTTTAACTATGTAGATATGAAAAGTTTCTCCATACAGTTACTACGACATAGCAACAATTTTTCCCCTGAAGCACTCATGGAAACAATGTTAGCTGTTGGAAACAAGGCCTGTGTAAGAGCCGCTTAAAGATATACACATTGCTTCTGGAGAGGAGGAGGATGCAGGCATAGTGTTGTGTGGGTTGAGTTGAAAGCGATGAAAGGAGAATGCACTGCACTCCCTTACTGATACTCCTCAACCTGACATCGTTGGCCAAGGCAGAAGGCATTGCCATCACAAAGAAGTCAGGTGTATTTCCCACACTAGGAATCATGTCTTACTTGGATGGGATGTTAATGGCATGGAAGAACATGTTACTCCATAGGGTTTTCATATCGTTACATTTCCCTTTCCAATGCTACCTAAACAAAACTTTTCACCATCACTCAGAGAATCACTGCAAAGAAAATCATAGAATCTTAAAACGTATTCTAAAACGAACTATAAATTCAAATGATAATGATGATTATAATAGTACTAATGATTATATAAATAATAACAACGAAAAAAAAACAATGACGATGACGATGATGATAATAAAAGTTATGATAATGATAATATTAATGATAATGATAATGATAATGATAATAATAATTACAATAGTAATAATAATAATAATAATAATAATAATAATAATAATAATAATAATAATAATAATAATAATAAAAATAATAGTAATAATAATAGTAATAAATTGATAAATTGATCAATAGTACACAAACACACAGCCTCTGCCTTGAGGCCACCATCGCCTCTCCTCTCCCTCGTCACTGCTATTCCTTAACACATATTAGTACAAACATGTTTGCGTTGTTTCACTAATTT
>JAPQNM010000044.1:25274717-25282217 GCA_029783475.1 Metacarcinus magister | reverse complement strand
ATGTAGTGATCATATAGATAATTAGGATGCTAATAGAAAAAATATTCAAGCTAAGCGATCAACTCAACTTATAAGCCGGTGGTTTCTGTTTTCAGGCGAACGAGAGGTTGGATTTGTTTCATAACTTCGTGGTTGACAAGGCCTCTGATTCTGACATCAACTACGACGGGGATGCGAACTCGTGGGATACCGCTTGGACCTTCTCCAAGTCCCTGTTGTTCACTGTCACCACCATGGGATCCATTGGTACAGTAACCCACGACAAGATGCAGCTGTAACCTTCATCGCTGACCACTCTTTTCAAACACAACCTGCATCTTGTTGTTATTAATGTTTCTTCTTTATTTGTTTTAATATGCTCTGCGATTGTTGAGGATTTCTATATTTCTTAAACTATGTCATGAAGTAAATACTCCCTTAAGCGTTTTCAGTCAATGGTGAATTATGGAGTTATATCACTTCAACACACTGCTCTGTTTAAGAAGTTCTCCTTCGCACCTCCTCATTTCTCACTCAGTCCATACGCAATAGGCATCACGAACGCCTTGCAAAGTACTTACATTAGGATGTCTTAAATCCAAGTACAAGTAAAAGCACAAACGAGCTTGAGAAATCAATATAGCGCTCTCGTTACCCTATATATAGCCTCCTCCTTCTTCTTCTTCTTCCTCCTCCTCCTCCTCCTCCTCCTCCTCCTCCTCCTCCTCGTCCTCCTCGTCCTCCTCGTCCTCCTCCTCCTCCTCCTCCTCCTCCGCCTCCTCCTCCTCCTCCTCCTCCTCCTCTTCCTGCTACTACTACTACTACTACTACTACTACTACTACTACTACTACTACTACTACTACTACTACTATTACTATTACTACTACTACTACTACTACTACTTTTCTTTCTACTACTACTACTACATATTAAAAGATACCTCCACCCTGCGTTTATTTCAAAGGGCTCCACGAATTGGAGGTCATCAGCCCCAACTCTGGTCGCTAATGACTGTCGCATCCAACCATAATATTCCTAACCCTAAGAATGTATTAAAATTAACATATATCTATACTAACTATCTACCCCAAAATTTACGTCCTTACTCTATCTCTAACCTATCTACCCTTATCCCACTCTCTACCACTGTGGCCTCGTAATCGAGGTCACTTATGTCCGTGTTGGAGGGAGTGGAATGTTTCGTACCCCTGAGACACAGGAGGGCAGACCGGAGCAGGGAGAAGGAGAGGCGACACCTCATCCAGGCGGCGACGGAGCTCCTTGGCTGGTGCTTCTTTGATGACATCAAATCAGCTAGTCTTGAGTAGAAGCTCCTAGCCTTGGGGCCCATGCCGCCAGATGTGGTGAAGACCAGGGGCGTGAAGGTACCATGGTCGACTTGCAGGATCCTCTCACCGTAGGCCCTTGTCTTCTCCTGCTCGTTCCTTTGGTGGACAGCCTCAAGGGAGAGCTCGCGATGGGAGGCGGCCATCGGGTCGAAGATCCGGATGTCCAAAAAGGCCCGCTGCCCTCTGGTCCAGAATCCCCGAGCACCGATGTCCACGCGAGCCTCAGGGGCGGTGTTGGCTGTCCTGTACCGCAGGTGTTCCCCATCTAGAGGCAGAAGAGTTGGTTCGGTGGAGACGTCATGGCACACCTCCCTGAGCATGCTGGCTGTCAGGTCCCTCACCTCGTCGTGCCTGATACACACGAATCCCCCCTTTTTGCACGTCATGGTGTGGTCGACGTTGTTGGGGGAACCACACACACAGGTGTTAGGGAGCCCTTCCACTGGCCAGCCATACCTCAGAGCAACGGCATCGACAAATTCTTGTTTGTTGATGTTGAAGCCCTTTGCTCTGATTGGTAGTGATGCTAGCCAGTTGGACGCTCCCGTCTCCTGTGCGATGTGGATTTTTCTCACGGTATCTGGAGGCAGGATGGTCAAAAGGTGTTCAAGGCTGGTCTTCTGCCCTTGTTGCCTGTCTCGTGAGATTCGTTTCTTTTGCTCAGCGATTGCACTTTGGTCAATTTCACCGTGTGCGTCCTGAGCAATGATCATATCCGTGAGGGACCTGGTAAGGTTGATGGAGTTGAGGTTCTCCCCCACAGCCAACTTTTCCGGAGAGGTGATTCCCATCCCGCCCAGTCTTGGAGGGAGTTCGAGCAACGCCCTCTCGTCATTCCCCAGGCCGGGAGATCTCAGTAACGCTGGTAGGAAGGTGTTCTTTATAGATTCCTCCAGCGGTCTGAGGAGTGGGCTGATGCCTGGGATGGTGCGCATGATGAAGTTCCATCGATGTTGTAGGCCATGTGTGTAGGCCGAGTAGGCTGCGTGAGGCTCAGTCCTGGCCATGGCTGACAGGACATCGACCTCTTGCATCCACTCAGACACTTTCTCTCCGACGTACTCCTTCTTATACTCCTCTGTTCCGATAACAGCACCCAAATGCCGCTGTCCGTCCTTTGTTACCACTACTCCACTGCCACTGCCACTACTACTACTACTACTACTACTACTACTACTACTACTACTACTACAACTTCTCCTACTACTACTATTACTACTACTACTACTACTACTACTACTACCACTACCACTACCACTACCACTACCACTACCACTACCACTACCACTACTACTACTACTACTACTACTACTACTACTATTACTACTATTACTACTACAACTTCTACTACTACTACTACTACTACTATTACTACTACTATTACTACTACTACTACTACTACTACTACTACTACTATTACTACTATTACTACTACAACTACTACTACTACTACTACTACTACTACTACTACTATTACTACTACTATTACTACTACTACTACTACTACTACTACTACTACTACTACTACTATTTCTATTACTACTAGTGCTACTACTACTAAACCAGATAATAAGACTGAAGAATGGCATATCTCTCTCTCTCCCTCTTCCCCCCTCCCTCTCCCCTTCCCTGACCTGTGAAACACTTTAAGAAGGGAAGCACCCACTAAACTCTGCCAGTCAAGGAAGATAAACCTCCTGAGTTGTAGGATCCAAGACAATGCAGATGGAAGGATTCAAACTGAACCTCTTCTTTCTCATATATTTTTCCATAGACATTGTCATTGGTTTTACCTTTGTGTACAGGTGGGTGTTCGTGTCTAGTGTGTACTTGGCCTGCCCTCCACACCTGCATAACACTACGAATAACACATACTAACACATTGCAGGTTACGGACACATTGCACCCAAGACCAGTGCGGGCCGCCAGCTCACCATCCTATACAGTGTAGTGGGCATCCCTCTCCTCCTAGTTTTTCTCGCCAACATCGGTGACTTTTTGGCCAAATCCTTCAGATATATTTACAGGTGAACTAATCCATGTATAGTTGCATGATACCACTGTGTGTGTGCGTATTTTGTCTGAACTACAAAATTCATCCCTGATTATGGAGTTTTCATCAAATAAACTTGATTACATAAAGAAAGAAGCAGCACTAACTGAACACCGACCCCCAAACAGCCGTTGTTGCTGCCGCTGGTGCAGGGTTCGACGCAAGCTGTCTGAACTACGCAAGGGCAACAAGCTACCAAAACATGCCCTGGCTAAGGAGGCTGTTGGTCAGGAAAAATTCATGCCATCTACAAAGGTTTGTCGTGATGGCTACACTGTGGCCGGGTGAGGCGAGAGAAACTAAATCACGTGGCATTAACACTACCATCGAGACTCCTCTTCACTTTGCTTGTCCTTGACCTTAACCTTATGATGACTTGCTTAGCCGCTCACCATTACACAATACCGAGTCCCTTCACCCTTCACCTTTCACCTTGTTCATGCACTCACCCTTCCCACCCTCACCACTAACTATTACTGAAATTACTGAGGATACTTGTCTAATTATCAACCAAGGTAAGTGGATAAATTGACTTCCCTTAATCATATAACTATTTCATGTTCTATTCTCTTTTCTATAACTTCATGTCTATGTAACTGTCACTTATATAACAGTGGAATGAGCACTCCATATTTTTTTCTTATTCAGAAAATATGAGAAAAAACATGTCAATAGAATGTTTTTCCTAACTGCAAATTAAATATTTAAACAGAACACCACAAGCACGAAAGTATCTAATGAATACTTAATATCTATTCCTTTTATCAACGTGTGAATGAAGGCAGAGGCAGAGATTACATTAAACAACACCCTTCACATGACACCCGTATTATAAAAAATCGGCAATTACTAAATATTGTGCATGGTCTCTCAATCTTCAAATAAAATCTTGCATGCTCAACATCCAACTGTATAGATGGTGTTCATAGTAATAAACATAACCACTTGTCGAGTTAGGACCAACACGTTGTGCCTTGCAGGTGTCTGTGCCGATCGTGGTGAACCTGTGCGTGATAGCGGTGTACTTGATGCTGGGAGGCGCACTTTTCAGCTGGTGGGAAAACTGGGATGCATTGTCAGCCATTTATTTTTCCTTCATTACGCTCACCACCATTGGCTTTGGGGATTACGTGCCCGGCAGGTCCTTCCTTAACCTTCACGATAACGCGTCGGCAGCCGTCAAGATGGTCGTCACCGTACTGTACTGCGTCTTTGGTTTGTGATCTGCCTCTACACTTTGTATTATTAGTTTACTACATTCTGGAGCCACGTAGAAAAATGTGATTTATGCAAATAATGAAATGATGTTGAGTTTTGGTCCGCCACAAGTATATTCTTGGTCACAAAGATATGCAAAGGAAAGCCGAGGCAAGGATCATTTTCTCTCTTTTCCAGCCTGTCTGCGGATGTTCATTCATTCCTGCCCACTCCTCCCCCTTATTCCTCCCACCCTCTTCTCCCTCCGTTATATGCAAGTGTAATGTTAACTTTACGATCAACAACAGAACATGTTAAGAGAACAAGAGTTGTATAGAAAATGCTTACATGAAAAGAAACTAAGCGAGCTCAGACCATTTCGTTGATATCTGTTGGCCATAGCTGTACATAACATAACATCAATTTTAACATAATCACCTCATTACTTTGTACTTGCTTGGTGTGCAGGGATGGCTCTGGTCTCCATGTGCATTAGCTTGATGCAGGAGCAGCTGGTCAAGAAGACACGGTGGCTCCTCACTGAAGTAGGCATCATGGAAGAGGACATTGATCCCATGCAGAAGTACAAGGTGAGTATTGCTTGATGTAACAATCGCTTTGCACATTGTTTTTTGTACTGATACGGGATAACATTGTGAGCAACAACACAAATATTTTCTCATAGCTATAGAGCAACGATTCGAGGCTACTTCATGTTGCTTACAGAAAAGGACGACACTTGTAAGCTTCTGACACACACACACACACACACACACACACACACACACACACACACACACACACACACACACACACACAGACAGAGACAGAGACAGAGACAGAGACAGAGGCAGAGGCACAGGCACAGGCACGCACACGCACACACACACACACACACACACACACACACACACACACACACACACACACACACACACCCTTGCCCTGTCCTGCTAACACCATCTACCTTCCTCAGTACAAGAAGAGTCAACGAGGCACAGTGCTGGAGACCCACAAGGACAGGGACGGCAAGAAGCGGCTCCGACTCCTCAGTGTGGATGCGGGTGAGTCCTCGGCACACAGACCTAATACCTTCACCAACATCAACGAAGAAAAGGAAAACATGTAATGGAAGGACAACACAGTACGGTGCCACAACACACAATGAACAGCTCGTGAGAAAGTTGAACAATAGCACAAGGAAAAGTTATCGTCAGCTAAGGCAACAAGGCGTTAGATTAATTATTACTTCTAAGTCTGTCATGTCCCGGGAACATTCAATTTTAACATATACATTGTCACACGTGATGCTATAACGTTAGAATATCAATGAAAAAAAAAAAATCACGTTATCGATGAAAAAATTATCAGAAGGCTATAAAATTGTTACCAGATTACTATTTAAACACGATGATTAATAATGTAATTCGTACCGTTTCATTAGTGTTTTCCCGCCATCTCGAGGCGTACCAGACAGCCCACAACTTTTATTTATCTATTATTTTCATCTATTTATTGCATATTATTCACAGATCAATGTATATACCATTTTCTTTCACTCGTAGCAGTCAGTCGTCCACACACACACACACACACACACACACACACACACACACACACACGCACACACACACACACACACACACGGCGGCAGGGTGGAGGCAGCGGCGGTAGAAGGTACAACTTGACCGCAAGAAAACAACGACCACAATCACGCTCAGAACAACGGTAACAAGGAGGCGGAAACAAGACGAAGATGAAGGCGAAGAATAGGAAGCAAATTCAGAAGATGGAAATAAAAATAGCAAGAGTAGAGACGATGATGACGAGAAAACTATCCAAGGACAAACAAGCCCGTCCGCCTCCCACCACAGTCACACACACACTGGCTCTCGCTCCAAGTGAACCTGAGGTCTCGTTGTTTCGAGCTAGGGTTTGCAAAGAATCTAAACCTTTTACTAAAATGAACCAATAATCCAACAAGGAAAATTTACTGTTTCTTTAATAGTCGATCATCTTGACATGAATCAATCACTTGTAACAAAGATGACATGACAATAATTATTACAAAGATGACATGATAATGATAATAATAATAACAACAATAATAATAATAATAATAATAATAATAATAATAATAATAATAATAATAAAATTATAATCAGGTAACAATCAATAATAATTAAAAAGATAAATTAACCTAATTGTACTATTTATAAAACCTTACAAATAACTACAGTAAATACATACTAATAAGCGGCATCCAAGGCATACATAGTGTGCCTACGAATGCCACAGTACTTAGGTATACACGGTACACCTAAGTACAGGTCCATTACCCCTCATCCTACACAAACAGTAAGCCCACCACTCCTGTCCTATAGAACCACACACACAGACTGAACTCTGCTTGACGGAGGTGATGATGGAATTCTCACATTGTTCCACCCTACTCTTCATGCTGAACACGGATTGTAAGTCAATTCAACCCACACTGTTCACCCCCTGCCTGGCAAGGGCTAGGGATGAGCTGGACCATCTGGATCACCAGACTCCAGCTGGCCCTTGCCGCGCTGTGTTACTCCTGCACACACTCATTCCAGCCTGGGATGTGTGTCCATCTCACCCTGCTCGTACCAAACAAACATTGTCTGTCCACCACACACCACCACACACCATACACACTATACACACCATACACACCACCACACACCATACACACCACCACACACCATACACACCACCACACACCATACACACCACCACACACCATCACACCACCACACACCACCACACACTCCACCACCGCCTCATCTAACACACTTAGGTCATCATCATGTTGCTCGTAGTCCCGAGATGAGATGTAATGCCATAGATACAAAAATGGATCTAGGGCTCAGATATGGCTATTTACAAAAAAA
>JAPQNM010000044.1:25264717-25267217 GCA_029783475.1 Metacarcinus magister | reverse complement strand
TCATCAACTCCTTAATCACGTCTAATTCACCAAGTCATTTATTCAATTATGGGAACGTTTTCAGCATCACTCGCTTCCTGTATAGTAGTTTTTCCCCTTGTGTTCAGCCGTGACCTTCATCCCAAACCAAGTCCACATAATGAGGGTTACGGTTGATTGCTTCTCATTGTAACGTTCCGCGGCCTTCCTCTCCTTCAACCCCAAACACATGAACACTGAGCTCTTTCGTAAAAGTGACTCGACGTAACTAACAAAAAAAAAAGGAGCAAAATAATAACTTTCAAAATATAACGTAGCGATGCATGACTGTCACAACGTTACATAGCAATGCCCTGAAGGAGACCCTACAAGAGGCATCACATCAATTATAGGTTCAGAGTGACGCCTGTATAGAGTGGCTACACTTTACCAAGCAAGGCTCACACTAGTAGGATTGCACTGCTCCGAGCCACAACACACCACTGAGCTGCCACCCATCAGACTACACACCACTCCGCTTCGCTTCTCTGCTCGCTGTGCAATTGAAAAAGTGGTAATCAATTAAGGCACAGCGTAAGGGGACAAACTAAAATAAAGCCGGTTTACCCACGCTACACCCTGACCTCATGTTACAACTGTACAACACTCTAGAACCCGACGTGACACCACACCATAGCAACACCACAACACACTAGCAACTCAAATTAAGCTAGTTACACAGCACTGTATCAATGTCTGGCCGCTCAACATCGTGACACACACACACACACACACACACACACACACACACACACACACACACACACACACACACACACACACATATGCAGAGAGAGAGAGAGAGAGAGAGAGAGAGAGAGAGAGAGAGAGAGAGAGAGAGAGAGAGAGAGAGAGAGAGAGAGAGAGAGAGAGAGAGTAGTGGTAGTACCTGACAAACCTGATTAGTACCGTTAGTTTGCTTGCAGGTTTTGACCGTGCTGGTGGAACAGGAGGGCTCAGCGACATAACCACCGCCGCTACAATAATTAGTCACCACCATCTCTACTATTGATATTATCACCACCACAACCCTTGCTACCATTATCATAATCACCACTACCACCACTACCACCATCACCACCAATTTTCGTCATTTCAAGTATCCAGGTGAAAATGTTTTAAAGTAATGGTCTTATAGAAACTTATCAACAGTACTGTGAAAGAAACACACTTTTGTTCGCACCTCATTGAAGGCCATTTATGGAAAACAAGCCGTTTATATATGTGCATAGAGGACAGACACATAAAATTAATGTTTAATATGATTTTATATCTTATTCAAAAAACATAAATCCATGAATCAGAATCTTATCATTTTTTTTTCATTGCATTGGGAGGCTCACAAGGCTCACAAGGTATTGTTTCCCATCCTCTGCTCTTGTCTCTTTCATGTAAATGTCAACAAACGACTATACATAGTTATGAGTATTCTTGAGTTTCATATTTTACCTTTTTTATGAGAGAAAAAAAGGAGAGAAAGAGAGAGATATGAGCCCTAGCCTGGTTATTTGTCTCACCAGCTTCTTGCTTACAGTCATTCAACCCGAGCATCCAGATGAAACAGATCTCAGGCAACCTCACACCACACGCACACCTTGTGACCTGCATGGAAAGTTATTCACCTCTTACTGGACACACACACACACACACACACACACACACACACACCACAGCAACCTGCGGGGAGGCCGGGGCAGGCTGCCATCACCCTCAGTGATGCCATTGAAATAAATATTGGTGGAGACGTTTACACACACACACACACACACACACACACACACACACACACACACACACACACACACACACACACACACACAGACAGACAGACAGACAGACACAACACACACACACACACACACACACACACACACACACACACACAGACAGACAGACAGACAGACACAACACACACACACACACACACACACACACACACACACACACACACACACACACACACACGCGCACACACACACACACACACACACACACACACACACACACACACACACACACACATACACACACACACACACACACACACACACAAACTGAATGACCTTTCATCCATCTTTTCAAAGGTATTATGTGAGTTGTTTTGTTCTCTCTTTCTTTTTCACAGTTAGAAATGCAATTACATGTCTTTTCGTTTCTTTTGTGGTTACAAGAATTAATAGGTGGTTTTCTTTTTTCTTTACCGCTCCTTTCCTGCAGTTATGGATGCTGCATTTCTTTGCATAGTTACAGATAAATGTTATGGTGCTTTTACAACAGATACGAGTGTTATATGCTTATCATATCAGCTGCAGGTAGTACCTACTAGCATATGGTTTTTTCACAGCTACGAATGTTCTTGTATGTTCTCTATACCATTCACAAGTACAATGTTATGCATTCAATACAGTCTGGAATGTTATGTTTTCTATATATCATGTCCTTTTCTGCGGTGGAGAGTGACCGGGTGAAAAGTATTGGAAAT
>JAPQNM010000044.1:25237217-25259717 GCA_029783475.1 Metacarcinus magister | reverse complement strand
GTAGGGGACAGGGAAGAAAGGGGATGGGAGGGACAGAGGGAGGGAAGGGAGTAGGGGTGACGATAATGAGAGGGAAGTAATGAAGAGAGAGAGAGAGAGAGAGAGAGAGAGAGAGAGAGAGAGAGAGAGAGAGAGAGAGAGAGAGAGAGAGAGAGAGAGAGAGAGAGAGAGAGAGAGAGAGTCCTTCACCAAAATGGTCAGTTTGAGCGTGAGAGTCATAGCAAGAACACTTCTTACTCTCACTCACTCACTTCCACTCACTCAATCACTTCCACTCACTCAATCACTTCCAGTCACTCACTCACTCACTCACTCACTTCCACTCACTCACTCCTTCACTCACTGACTCACTCATTTCCTTCGGCAATGAGAAAATTTATTTTTAAGTGAAATCAATTGAAAAAAGCTATTTGTGAGTAATATAAAGAAGAAGAAGAAGAAGAAGAAGAAGAAGAAGAAGAAGAAGAAGAAGAAGAAGAAGAAAAAGAAGAAAAAGAAGAAGAAAAAGAAAAAGAGAAAGAAAAAGAAAAAGAAAAAGAAGAAGAAGAAGAAGTAGAAGTAGAAGTAGAAGAAGAAGAAGAAAAAGTAGTAGAAGAAGAAGAAGAAGAAGAAGAAGAAGAAGAAGAAGTAGAAGAAGAAGAAGAAGAAGAAGAAGAAGAAGACCAGTATAAGTAACAAAAAGTGACATAAGTGATAACTGTGTCAATTCATTCAAAAGGAAGAAAGAGGAAGAGCGAAAAGCAAAGAAAGAAAAAGGGTATAGGAAAAATGACAATAACGACTTAAAACACACACACACACACACACACACACACACACACACACACACACACACACACACACACTATCAAGGAATACAAATAGTAAAAAAGGATTAATTATGAAAAGTATAAGAGAAAAGTGATTGAATTACTACTACCACCACTACTACCACCACTACTACCACTACTACTACTATTACTACTACCACCTTACAATACAGTTTGAGGTCAATACGGGTCCATCCCAGCGGTGCAGGTAGTGTGTTCGTTGTTAGTGTAGTGTTGTGTGTAATAGGTCTACATGGCCACCACCGCCTGGCTGGCCATTCTACTGCTGCTACCAAACCCCACTACAGCCCAGAGTAAGTATATAGGAGTCTTGTATGTATACGATATACTCTAACATACAACGGTAAAGTCACTAACACACGGCTACATGAAATATGCATGTCATAATACGTATAATTATGTATGCACAGCTATACATGTCAAGACGTTGATTTGTAAAACGGGACCTGATTGAGTATACATAGGCACGCATAACATACATGTACATATTGCGAGCTATATACCCGAAATTAAGTCAAATATTATGCAATTAAGATGCCAGGAGGAGGAGGAGGAGGAGGGGGAGAAGGAAGGAGTGGGGGCAAGATGAGTAATAGAAGGACGTATAGATGACTTGTATGTATACACTTTACTATAAAGTTATCCATTTGTTCAAGATTACATGGCAGGCAAGGGTGTACAGGTGTGGTGGAGGCCGATCATGCACCAAAGACAGGGGAGCGGGGAAGGGAGTCACGTTAAGTTAAGTGTAAGTGGGAGGGGAGGGGGACTTGATATTCCTGGAAGTGGCGTAGGTGTGTGTGTGTGTGTGTGTGTGTGTGTGTGTGTGTGTGTGTCAGGGATTACAAGGAAAACTAGATCCCTATAATTTCCCTTAACTTGTCTTTCTAACTTGACTTGTGTTCCGGAAGTTGGTGACCTGTTGACTACCACCACCACCGCCACCACCACCACCACCACTACCACTATGTCACCCTCTGCCTCACGCTCGCTTATCACGGAGTCACAACCTCAGCTGTTACTTGTATTGACTTGTGCAAGTTAATCACCCACTTTTCTGAAACACGGAAGCACTGTAGCTCATTTACAGGGACAGTTAATGAATACAATGCCAGGTTATTACTCACGTACAGGCTGAATATAGACCAGAAGACCTAGTGCTAAAGTAGGTCATTATGGTGATTATGATGGTGGTGGTGGTGGTGGTGGTGTTCGGGGCCACTCGTAGGTAAGGGCTTGTCGTGTGGCCCGTCTTGAAAAGTTCGTGTGGCAAAGTATTCGACTGGGAATTTTAGGTGAACATATTATGCTGCAGTGTCACGCTATACGCATACCTGTGTGTGTGTGTGTGTGTGTGTGTGTGTGTGTGTGTGTGTGTGTGTAGCTTGCCCTGATTGTTTTATCTATCATCACCATCACTACTTATACTACTACTACTACTACAGCCTACATCATTTGAATCATCCTATAATAATAAAATCTTATCTCAAATCTAATAATTCTACACCAGCCCTACACAAGCCTATGAAACACCACCACCACCACCCATTCCCCTCAACACCAGCGCCCAACACCCCCAGGCCAGGTCACAGTGGCTCTAGCGTGACACCTACGTCAGGAGATTAAGGGTCCAGCTTGACTCACGACTCACCTGGGCTTACGTTGAATTATTACAGGGGTAGGAATGGAGGGGGAGGACCAAGGAAGGAGGGAAGGAGTGAGTACTGGGGAAGGTAAGAGGGAGGGAGGGAGGGAGGGAGGAAGGGAGGAAGGAAGGAAGGGAGAGAGAGAGAGAGAGAGAGAGAGAGAGAGAGAGAGAGAGAGAGAGAGAGAGAGAGAGAGAGAGAGAGAGAGAGAGAGAGAGAGAGAGAGAGAGAGAGAGAGAGAGAGAGAGAAAAAAAAACGAATGTATATGAAAATGAAGGAAGGGTGACATTGGAAGAAAGGATTACGAAGGAAGAATAATAAAAGACAATGTTAGGGAAAGGTAATAAGGAATACGAAAACAAAAATAATGAAAAAACTAATAATTGTAGGAAGGGAGGAGTAAGGAGCGAGCGGTGCGTGAGGAGTGTCCAGGGAGGTGGGGTGAGGGGAGTAATTTGTCCTTGTGACGTGTATTAGGCTGAGGGGCGGCGGGACGGAGGGGCGGAGGGGCGGCGGGGTGGAGGAAGGGAAGAGTGGAGTGGTCAGGCAAGAGTCCACAGGTGGGAGGTGAGGCCCCTATTAATTTTTTTTCTTCCTCTCTCTCTCTCTCTCTCTCTCTCTCTCTCTCTCTCTCTCTCTCTCTCTCTCTCTCTCTCTCTCCTACAGGGTTCAACGTTAACCGTGGGCTACAACGGCCAGGCCTGGCCGGGGGTCGTGGACCCCAGCAGCCTGTGGGTCCAGGTGGCGGGGTGTCCCTTAACCCTGACTTCCCCAATTCCCTCATCACCCCCGCCACGCCCCCATCGCTGCCCCGTATCCCAGGTAACCCCAACGACTTCAGGAACCCCAACTTCCCTGGCTTCTCCGCTCCTGGCTCTGACCCCGCCTCCGGACCTGGCTCCGCCCCTGGCACCGGCCCAGGCCTGCCGAACGTGCCTGGCCAGTCCCCTGCAGGCTTCCCTTCGCCAGCCTTCGGGCCAGGCCCAAATCAAGGCTTTCCTGGCCAGACCCCGGTGGGAGGGCGGCCCTGGGAGGATGGTGACGGGGAGGAAGATAATGACCCTGATGCTGAGGATGATGGTGAGGTGTCGGTAGGGGTCGGAGGGGTACAGCTGGGGAGCCTCACCTGCTACTCTTGCAAGCTGGATTTCCGTAAGGCTGACTACGAGTGGAGTCACCCGTGTTTGGGGCGTCACAACGGTCTCAACGTCAGCACCGACTATCTGGTGCCATGTGGACCCAAGGACAGCTACTGTAAGGTGAACGCACACACTGGGGATGGGCCTTTGGAGGGTGATGCTGATAAACCCCCAGCAGGAGAAGGGAGACACACACTCCTTGCTGAGACTGGAGGGGGGGGAAGGACATCCTGAGGGCTGGAGAATAGGGAATAAACACACATTGGAAGGGTGAGGAGAGGATTATCACAACCCTGTAAGGCAAGATAAGGAGCAAACATGGTCTTGGGGAAGGGGAGGGTATCAGCAAACCTTGAGGAAGGGAGGGGGAGAGGGGGGGATTAGGGAGTGTAGTACATACACACCCTGGGAGGAATGGGAGGAGGAAATCACACTCTAGGGACGGAGAGAAACCAGTACATGTAAACTCTGGAGGGGAGGGAGGGATGAGGATACTCTGCGGCGCTAGGAGAGAGGGGGGTGTGGGCAGGCCAGGACATGTAACGCCACCTTCACTATTACTGAGCCCGATGCACTAACCATTAACATGTAAGGTGGATAACTATTAATGCAGTGCTCACTACAACCATAAATACCATTACAGGCCGAGAGGATGGAGGTGAATGGTGTGCTCATTTACTTGGCACGGGAATGCACTGACACCTGTCACTTTGGGTGTCGGCCGAGAGGTTTTGGGATCAGCTACGAGACGTGTTCCAAGTGCTGCCAGACTCCTGCCTGTAACCACATGTATCCACCCAGCCCTGCTCTCACCCTACTGCCGCATGGACCTTTGTTGCTGCTCACCACAGGGCTGGCTGTGGGTCTCTACTAGGTGACACAGAGAGAGAGAGAGAGAGAGAGAGAGAGAGAGATTCACACTTACACAAGTTCCCACACATTCACAAACACACACACACTAAGGATGTTTCACTGCCAGAGCGGTTACTGTCCCCATTGAATGAGTTAATACGTATAAAGTAAGCGCCACTGTCCCCCTTGATCGGGGATGGGGGGTGGGGGGTGGGGTGTGATGTATGAGGTCTGTCTTACCCATAAATTCGTCTCTATGGCACTCAGCTTTCGGGGAGGGTAATGCCTAACGATCAACAGTCCAGTGCATGACCCTTCAGACCATAGTGAATAACACACACGCACAAAACATAGTAACCGCCCCGTCAGTGAAAAATTATCAAAATTTGAATAGCAAGTAGATATAAAGGGAGCAAGAAAGGTTATCTATCAGTCACCCTTTCATTCTCCCTATATCTGTTCGGTAGTCAAATTCTAATATTTTCAAGATATATATATATATATATATATATATATATATATATATATATATATATATATATATATATATATATATATATACACATGCACTTGAGCCCCATTTAACGCGAGAATTAGGTGGATGAATGCGGTCGTGCTAACTGAACATAATAACCTATGTGAAAAATTTATTTGGTGATCACTTGGCTCTGACTTTTGGAGTTGTAATTACTCAAAATAATCACGCATATTATTAAGGCAACTCACCTTTCTTCCATGGTGGCACTTATATCCAGGGAATAGGGTTGTGAGGCAGCTGCAGGGTTAATGAGAAGCAGTAGAGCCCGTTGCTGCCTTATTGCTGCTGTCTCCATTGTCACTCGCATTCATTGGCAGCGCCTTGATCTAGCTCTCATCAAGTTGTCTGCCTCTTGCAAAACACTCTCAAATCCAAGGAAGTCCACTTCATCGTCATCCTCAGCACTGGGAGTGAGTCCTGGGTGTGGTGGTGGTGCAGCTGTAGCAGGAGTCCTGGGTGTGGTGGTGGTGCAGCTGTAGCAGGAGTCCTGGGTGTGGTGGTGGTGCAGCTGTAGCAGGAGCACGAATGAATTTTGTTATGAGAGTCTTCAGACTTGTGGACTAATGGACTTGTGGGATAAGGGTCTTTATTTTGATCTTGATGTCACAGGTGACTTGAAGTTTCCCTCAAGTCAGCCTTTGTATTGGCAGCTCCTGTGAGGGGGAAAAAGAAAAAAATGGGAAGCCCACAGAAAAAAAAATGCATACTCTAATTACACGCCCTAGTTCCTAGATCTCACATACCACATTTTCTCCAGAAACTCTTTCACCGCGTCAATCATCCTTGTACCCGTCTAATTACACAGTTCCACCAACAACACCATCCATTCCCTTCCAGTTATTTCAATCACTTCATTCATTTCACATCCGTTTTCAGTCAGAATCACACGCATCATTTCCATTCTGTCACGGTCATACTTCTCACATTCCAGTACCACATGCTCTACCGTCTCATCCTCTCCCATGTCACACATCTGGCACACTTTGCTGCTTGCATTCACATCCATACACTGTACCCTAGCTCGGAAGAGAAGATCACCACCCAGGCTTCCATCATACCACTTTACATACACTGGGGCCTCTTTCTCTCTGTACTATTCCAATACCAGTCTTCTTTCGTTCCATTTCGGTCTTCCACTTACTCAGTCCCACACCTTACACTGTTTTGTCTATCTCACTTTTCCATTTTCTCACATCCCACTCTAACCCTTCTCTACTTCTGTTCATCACCTTCCATTCATATCCCCTTTCTCTCCTTTCAAAAAATATATGCACCCACATAACCAGCATACCACTCCTGTCTACCATATTCATACATTTCTTTTCCCACTTACTGCTCCTTACATTCCACAAATAAACCTCTCGTGCTATTCTTGTATTCTCCGCTCGTTCCAGCCTAACTTTATACCTCAAGGTTGCCTTCATGTGTCTCTCCCTAAACGTACTCCATCCCATGTCACCTTTCAAAGCTTCTACAGATGCATACCTTGGTGCATTCAGTGCCATTCTTGCTACTCTGTTCTACCCACTTCCAACTTGTCTATTTCACTCTCATTCCATGCAATCACTTCCATACCATATATAGCACTCGGAATAGCCACACTCTTCCGTATCTCTTGCAACACATCATATTTGCTCGCTCTCATTCTTGCTGCACTCCCTAGTCGGCCAACCCACTGATTCACCATACTAATCTTTTCATTCTTTGTCTTTTCATATCCATTTGGGCTCATCCATATCCCTAGGTATTTATATTCACATACTTGCTGCAGCTCATTCACTCCAAGTCTCCATGTAGCATCCCTCTCATCTTCTGATCTATTCACTATCATTACTTTGCTTTTTTTCACAGCTAAAATTCACTCCAAAATCTCTTCCATACTCATCTACCACATCCAGTAAGCTTTGCAGCTCCTCTGCAGACTCACTCATGACTACTACATCATCTGCATATAACAGCATGCATACCTTGTCTCTCCCAACTCTCACTCCTGCATTCATTCTTCTCAACCTGACTGGTTGACCTAACCCCTCTCTCATTCTTCACCCAATCTGTTCTTATATTCTCGAGTCTGTATCTAGCTTTGGTATCAACATACATACTCCTGACAATGTTAACTATTTTTTCACTTAGCCCAACCTTTTCTAAAACTCTGCAAAGCATTTCTCTATTTACCCTGTCATAAGCTTTCTCTATATCTAGAAAACCTAAATACAGCTTACCTCCATCATTCTTTTTCCTTTCAATCATTTCATTCACAACAAATACATTATCTTTTGCTCTTCTGTCCACTCGGAAACCATTCTGCTCTTCACCCAACACTCCTACTCTCTCAATCCATTTACAGAATCTCTCATTCAACACAGCACAGAAAACTTTGCCTACTTGTGTTCACAAGAACAATTGGCCTATAATTCTTCAACTCATTCCTGCTCTTGTATCCTCCCTTATGAAGTAGTGTCATTCTACATTCATCCCACACTTGGTTAAATAATTCAGTCATCCTATCAATCACCACCTCACCACCATTCTTATAATATTCATTTAGGATATCATCCGCTCCTGCTGCCTTACCATTCTTCTGTCTTTTCACACATTTTACAACCTCCTCCCTGCTGATCTTTTCATTCAACTCATTCACATCCTTCCTTTCCAGTGTCAAGCACCCTTCTCTCACTTCCAATACCTCACTTACACCTCCTATGTCTTCCCAAAGCTCTTTAATCGACTCCCTGATTTCATTCTTATCTGTAATACATTCACCATTCACTTTCAAGCTTTCGACATTTTCACAGTCTGACATGCTTTCCCCTCTCATGAACCTATACCACTCATGCCTTCCTTCCATTCCCTTCTCCCTCAAGACTTGAATGGCATTCCTTTCACACTGCACTTTCACATCTCTTATCTTTCGCTTCGTCAATCGTTGCTGCTTCATATACCTTATCCATTCACCCTCAGCCTCTTCACTATCATGCCTCCTTTTCTTTAACAACCTACACTGTTTCTTTAACCTCTTACGTTCCTTTCTCGCATCCCTAATATTTTCATTCCACCACGGCTTGTTCATTCTCTTTCTTCTAGTCATTCCTACAAACCCTATCTTACTGGCCCCATCACTTCCCACATTTTCAGTCAATCCCTCATTCAGTTCATCTACACTCTCTGAGGTTCTCGTGCCCCACATTCTTTCACTCAAGTATACTTGAAAATTCTCCCAGTTTACATCCCCCAGCCTCCATTTTTTCTTCTGCACCTTCCTTTTCTTTTCATTCTTACCTACCACCATACATTCCACCATAAGCATAATGTGATCTGACACAATATCAACCATCCCGTCTTCATCTATCCACATCCGAGTAACACTTTCATGCATCTTCCCATTCACTAACACAATATTTATCGCAGACTCCTGATTCCTTGCACTCCAAGTCACACGTCCCTCTGCTAAAGTCTCATTTAGGTTTTCTAAATTCATCTCATCTATGAACTCCACAAGCATCTCACCATTGTGATTTACTGGCTCACCTAGCATACCTAAATGTGCATTCATATCACCCATCACCATCACTCTCTCCAGCATGTTCTCTTAGTATCTATCTTCTTTAAAATCTTATACTTCATGCTTTTCTCTCTTCTTGCTCTTTCACCCTTAACTGACATGTATACCACAATCATTATCATACTTTCACTTCATTACATACTCACTACTGTCCATTCGAACTTCATCCCTCAAGTGTTTCAGTCACTCCAACCACATCCAACTTCCATTCATTCAGCTCCTTGCATGCATCCTCAAACTTTCCTATGCCCCAACCTCTCACATTCACACATCCAAACTTCATACAGTTCATTGCTTGATGGGCGTCTTCTCTTCTTCCTTTACCATTCATTCTATACTGTTCAGGCTGTAACTCCTCTTTCAGTCACGTCTCATTCACACCTAACCTATCTGTTATTCTACTGTCACATTCATTTTCCAACCTTACATTTCCTCTCGTTCTTTTGAGTCACTCCCTTGCATCAGTCTCCTTCTCTTTTCTCAACCTGTACAGTCTCTCCGTTTTGTTTATTTTTTGCAGATTTGATTTAACTTTGAATACTGAAAATGTCAAAAGTTATCCCTGTGGATAACAGTGAGAAACAGAAAAGGAAGAGTCTGTCATTATCGATAGTAGAGTTATTGCAGAAGCTTGATCTTGGTGTATTTGTGAGGCATTTTACTGAAGATTATGGTGTGGGAACTACCACCATATATGACCTAAAGAAACAGAAACATAAGTTGTTGAAGTTCTACAGTGACAGTGATGACCAGAAACTAATAACAAATAGGAAAACGGTGCATAGTGCAAAAAAACAAAGATCTTGACCGTGTGCTGTTGGAGTGGGTTCAACAACGAAGAATTGAATGCATACCACTGACTGGTTTGATGGTAATGATACAAGCTAAAAAATACCATGAACAAGTGAACATTGAAGGTGGATGTGAATATTCAGAAGGTTGGCTGCAGAAATTTAAGAAGTGTCATGGTATAAAATATCTGAAAATCTGTGGTGATAAAGCATCTGCTGATTATGATGCAGCTGAACGTTACATTGATGAATTTGTCAAGATGGTATCTAATGAAAACCTTAGTCCTGATAAAAATAAAATAAAGTGTTGGCACACGCTATGCTGCATGTAGCTGCGGGCTCATCTCTCGTCACATTGGCCTTTGAGTCTGTGGTGGAAATTAATTCGTTACCCTGGGACACAGGGCCACTGTGACATCCAACATTCCACAGTTTACCTTCCCCAGGTTACCCTAGGTATATACCCATTTACCTACCAACCCGTTTGGGAGGATGAACAGTTGGGTGAGCTGTGCACCGCCTGCCTTCTTCCGGGATTGAACTCAAGCCAGCGGATCTGTAGTCAGACGTGCTAACCACTGCACCACTGAGGCAAATATATAATGCTGATGAAACGGCTCTCTACTGGCAGAGCACTCTACCACTGAGCCACCCGGTCCCCTGTAATGTTTTTCTAAAAACGTTAAAATATACACTAAAAATCTTCCATGCCGAAATCCAAAAAATTCTGAAATCCAAAAGGTGTCTGGTCCCAAGTTTTTGGATAAGAGATTCTGAACCTGTGTGTGTATATATATATATATATATATATATATATATATATATATATATATATATATATATATATATATATATATATATATATATATATATTACATATATATATATATATATATATATATATATATATATATATATATATATATATATATATATATGTATATATATATATATATGTATATATATATATATATATATATATATATATATATATATATATATATATGTATATATATATATATTACATATATATATATATATATATATATATATATATATATATATATATTACATATTTATATATATATATATATATATATATATACAAATATGTAATATATATATATATATATATATATATATATATATATATATATATATATATATATATATAAATTATTCTATTTATTATTGATTAATTACTTTGTCTACCATAAAATATTCAACTTTTCTCTTACACTCTTACACTCCTCCCATTTCAGTAAAGTTTTCTTTAATTCCTGCCTCTCTATCCCTCTAAATATTTATTGATCATCGTTCTCACAATATATATAATCCTGAGAAAGACAGAGACAACATATTCAAATTACAAAATTTAATTGCTTTTGTGGTGCACAGGCATAACTCCCGTCAACACAAGCTGTACAATGCAACATCTTGTAGGAGGCAACCAGCATATTTGTACATCAGAGTACCATTAAATAATAATGGATAAAAGCAATTCCAATTTCATACTTAAGACTGCATTTTTTCAAATTCAGTGCCATGAAAGGATATAAAAAATACCTGAAATTATGAAAATTAATGGCTTTATGAAATGGAATGATACTAGGTTATGTGGAATGGATAAGAGCAACAGTACAGATTGAATGGTACAAACTATTTAAAAGAGACTCCCAAGTAGATGGAAGGCATGTGTATGTGTAATGTCTGTGTATCATTACTGAAAAGTAAGCATTTGAGTAAATAATGAGATGAATGACAAAAGGACATAACAATCATTTGGGGAGGCGGTGGTACAGTGGTCTAGCGCTCGGGTATGCGAGCCTAGGGTCCCGGGTTCGAATCCCCGTTATTCGCTGACCACTTTTCATTCTTTGATATCACCGCCGAGTGGCCAAAGACTACCCAAATTGCTGCCACACTGTCCTCAGATGGGACTTACAATGTTATATGCATCTGAGGCTGTAGTAGCAGTTAGCCTCGCACGTTCTCAACATATTCAAGAGAGAACGTAAACATTTGAGGCGTCACTATAAAAAAATCTGAAAACCTACGCCAGATAACAGGCGAGGCAAGCCCATCTGTGTCTCCATAAGCCTACTGGCACCAATGGTTAATGATATAGGGAGAGAGAGAGAGAGAGAGAGAGAGAGAGAGAGAAGAAGAAGAAGAAGAAGAAGAAGAAGAAAAAAATAATAAAAAAATAAAATAAAATAAAATAAAATAAAATCATGCTATGCGGAGATGTTAAATATGGTAATCGGATGATAACATTTACTTGACAGATGAATACTTCTGTCTTACAGATCAATATGCTTGTATTGAATTGTCTTACAAAAGGGTCATGCTAACTGTCTACACCTCAGGAACACTAGATCATCAGCTGCTCACATCAGCTGAATACTCATGCAAGTCAGGCACTCAGGCAACCAGAGGTGCCCCACCAATCACCTCTTAAGTACATATTTACATTCTGCCACAGATGTGTCAGGTGAGGCTGTCAGCCACACAAGACAGTGTCAGGTGAGGCTGTCAGACACACAATGACAGTGTCAGGTGAGGCTGTCAGCCACACAATGACAGTGTCAGGTGAGGCTGTCAGCCACACAATGACAGTGTCAGGTGAGGCTGTCAGGCACACAATGACAGTGTCAGGTGAGGCTGTCAGCCACACAATGACAGTGTCAGGTGAGGCTGTCAGGCACACAATGACAGTGTCAGGTGAGGCTGTCAGGCACACAATGACAGTGTCAGGTGAGGCTGTCAGGCACACAATGACAGTGTCAGGTGAGGCTGTCAGGCACACAATGACTGTGTCAGGTGAGGCTGTCAGCCACACAATGATTGTGTCAGGTGAGGCTGTCAGCCACACAATGACAGTGTCAGGTGAGGCTGTCAGGCACACAATGACAGTGTCAGGTGAGGCTGTCAGCCACACAATGACAGTGTCAGGTGAGGCTGTCAGCCATACAGTGTCAGGTGAGGCTGTCAGCCACACAATGACAGTGTCAGGTGAGGCTGTCAGCCACACAATGAGTGTCAGGTGAGGCTGTCAGCCACACAATGACAGTGTCAGGTGAGGCTGTCAGCCACACAATGAGTGTCAGGTGAGGCTGTCAGGCACACAATGACAGTTTCAGATGAGGCTGTCAGCCACACAATGAGTGTCAGGCACACAATGACAGACAGAAACTGTCAGGTAATGAGGTCCACTCCTCTCCTTAGAAAATGAGACAAATAATGAAAACAAATTTTGTAAGATGGAATGATAGGGTAAAGGGTACATGCATGGAAAAGATGTTAATAGATGGAGAGGGCTTGAAAAAGTAAGGAGGGAGTGTATGGATAGGGAGAGGTGGAGGCTTTTCTGCCATGACTATCCCTTTGGGGGATGTTCCCAGAGGAACGAGGCGACAGAGACTATGAATTGGAATAGAATGAAAATTAAATCTTAACAGAAAAGTTAATGAAATTCACAAAATGTTTTGATGGGATTTCATGATTACACTATTCCTCAAAAGTTATTCTCTATCTATTTGTTTTTCAATTGATCCTTCTCTTTTTCAGACTCTTCTCATCTAATGGATCTCGCTTCCGTTTGGAGTCATCATCACTCCTCTTGGCTGAAGACTCTCGGGTTTCCCTTCGAAGAGTTTTTTGTGGAGTTTCCTCAGCTCGCACCAGCATTTGGGTGGTCAAAAAGTCCTGAAAAACCAAAGAACCATTATTTTAAGGATTCATACATCTAGTTTCTAGGCTCAAAATATTTCCATGCCTCATTTTCTAAAACTCCCTTTATAAGTGTGAGAGATAAGCTTCCATCTATTCACAATATTAAAAATTTATCAGATGAGTTAAACTAATTACAAGTGAATGATACAATACTGTGGGGGAAAAACATAAATTAAAGTATCTCCATAAAATGCAATACATCTGAGTCACCAAAAATGTTATAAGGATTCTAAAATAAACAAGTGACATCAATGAGTGTTTCCTGTCACAGCCGGTGGAGGGGAGTGAAGCATCAACTAAAACAATAGTGATCCCTCAATGCAATGGGTCAAGTATATATTAATGTCACTTCATCTTACATCCCACATAGAATTATGAAACTGTGTCAATGAGGTAACAAGGAAATGAGGAGAGAATACTTACCTGTATGGTTGAGACAGCATCCTTCATCATGTGGTGTGCCATGTGGTACACGTTATGGTCGTGTGTGTTGTACATGGTGGCGTTCAGGAACATGAGCATCATGTCACGTTGAAACTCAGCAGTGGTACGAATGGCACCACTCTCAATGTTGCGCTTGATTCTTTGAAGGTCAATGGGTCTGTAAAAGAAAGCATAATAAAACAAATAAATAGATTCAATTCACCAGGTGCAGTCAGGTGATACAGCTCCATAAAAAGATTCAAATACAATCATTGTTATAAATTAAATAAAAGGAAACTCACCTAAAATGAAGATAACAATAAAAAAGGTAATATAAAATAGAGTAAAATTTATATCTCTCTCCATAACAAACATATTTCATGTCCCTTTGAGAGACACATCTCCACCAGGTACCAGAGAGAGATAGTTCCGTCTTCTCTCTCACACCAGGAAAAATATCACTGCTACTTACTCTGAAGTCTCTCAATGGAGCACTCAATCAGTAAGTGGCACATAGTCAAGGTTACCAAACATTCATCACAATAAGGTTGTATAGTTTAACAGAATTCAAGGTACAAATGCGGGGAGTCAAAACCAAGTAGAATGTATAGGAGAGCTGTTGGATTTCTTAACCCAGGCTGAAAATGTTTATCTTCTGCTACTGCAACATAACAATTGTCTTGGCCAGTATGAGAGCAACATACAAGAGAGGGTTAGCGTTGACAATACTTACTTTTTTGTTCTTTCCCAATAGTCATCCAACCTTAAAACAAAATATCCATGAATGTTTTGTAAACCACTCATGCATGACTGTGCTGAATAAAAGTTTGAAGTAACTGCTTATGCTTCAGATACTAAATCTCCTGTGGTACAGTCTGATCATTCAAATTGAGAAAAAAATTCATATACATAAAAAATAATAATAACAATGTTTAAAGAAATACGTCAATTAACTAAGTAAAGTTTAGCTATAGTTTCTACATTACCAGTAATATTAGATATCTGAACATTTGAAAGAAAGTCCACACACTATAAGAAAACAAAACTTCAGAGAAACTACCATATATAATATAAGAAGGATGAGGGACAAAATGGATAAGTATTCCTAATGAAGTGAACATGGCTTGGCCCCATGGCTACCTGTCACCCACCTATAAACTACGGAGTGGTACCCCGGAGCCTGATCATCAGTGATGGGGCGGAGGAAGAGTGAGGCAAACTTGTGGGCAGCGATGTCATTCCACAGGATCATGATGGGCTTCTTCCATGACCTGTACGCCCGCTCGTTCTCAGAGTCATCCCTGGGGAAGAAACCTGTCACTACCACAGACCCTCATAATGCTGCACCTCTGCCCCAAACCTGTCTTAGTTTCCTGCCTTGAGTGAACCATCTTCTCCTTCACATCCACACTGCTAGCCTGACGTGACTTCCTTTTGGTGATTTGTACTTAACAAACATTAAGTAGCACTGTGTTCTTTGGCCCAGTCACTAAGATATGACTTGCATGCTTGACACACTCTAATATTCTTCATATCTTCAAACATCTAAGGGTTTTTGCCACAAACCCATAATGTGTTGATGCTGGAGAGTTAGGGGCTGACTCTGAAATCAGCGGAGATGAGGATCCAATGATATCACCACCAGAGATCTTCCTTTTTCTGCTTCCGAAGGTGCTTCCCTCCTCCTCACTCACCCAGTCCCTGGAGGATTGAATGCTTATATCACTAAGGATGGGAGAGACACAATAAACGTTTTCCTCTCTCTCCTAACCTAACATTCTTAACCTAAACTAATCTCTCTCTCTCTCTCTCTCTCTCTCTCTCTCTCTCTCTCTCTCTCTCTGATGTCAATGTATTATATTTTTTGTTGAAGCTATTAATGATGACAATGATTTGAGTGACCGCCATGCCAGTGTGTTTAGAGGATAGGAATGATAGATGGAGGTGAGAAAGTGTATCAAAAACAGAAAATTAAAAGGGAGACAGTGATGAAAACAATTGGAAATTTCAAGACAAACAGGAGGAATCATATAAAAAGAAAAAAAGAATTATGCAAAAGCAAATTATACTGCAATTAAAAGTTTTTCAATGAAATCATCTATACGAAAATGAAGGAACTAAAGGAAGTGGAAGAGAAATATGATTACTTCCTGATGATATACGAACAAGAAGTCAAGAAATATGTTCCATTTTATAAAGTAAAAGAAAAAGGAAGAAAAAATTGAGTAGTTTAATGGAAACTGTGAAAGAGCTAAAAGGAGAAGAGATGAAGCATGGAGGAGAATGGAAAGAAAACCAATTCAGAAAAGGAAAGAAGAATATAAACTAGAAAGGAATGAATATGTAAGAGTAAGAAGAGAGGAAGAGAAGAGATATGAAAAAGATATAATTGACAAATGCAAGGAACAACCAAAGCTGTTTCATAGATTTATTAATGGAAAAATAAAGCATAAGGAAGATTAAGCTCGGTGGAAGGAAAATAAGGAAGTATATATGAGGACCCGAAAAAAGTGAGTAAAGTACTAAATAAGAATTTTCATAAAGTATTTACAACTGAATCTGATTATAGAAATCCACAAGGACAAAAGAGAAAAAAATGAGATGTGGGAAATCAAGATAAATAGAGAAGAGATAAAGGAATTGGATAAAAGAAAACCAATAAGCCCATGTGGGGTATCAGGATACATCTTGAAGGAGTGTAGACAAGAAATGGCTGAACCAATTTATGATAAAACAGAAGTCCCTAAAGAATGGAAAAGAGCTGATATAATGCCAATTTACAAAAATGGAAACAAAGAAGAACTACTTAATTATAGACCAGTGTCATTGACCAGCATAGTCTGTAAGTTATGTGAGAAGGTCATCAAGAAACAATGGACTGATTACTTAGAAAGAAAAGGAATAATAACAAATAGACAATTTGGATTCAGAACAGGAAGGTCATGTGTCACCAACTAAGAAAGATAGAAAACCACGAGGATTATAAAGAGCTCCAGAATGACATAAACAAGATATATGAATGGAGCAAGATATGCCAAATGGAATTGAATGCAAAAAATGTCATGTACTGGACAAGGGAAAAAGTGCAATGAGACCCTCATGGGCATATAAGTTTAAAGGTTTAGGGGTGGTAATACAGGACAACTTATCACCACAGAAACATATAAATAGAATATTTGGTGACACTTTCAGGATGCAAAGGAATATACGGATGATTTTCATTTCCTAGATAAAGATATGATGAGAAAAATTATAACTACAATGATCAGACCAAAACTGTAACATGCAGAAGTAATATGGTCACCGCACAAGAAAAAGCATGTATTGAAATTGGAAAGAATACAGAGAATTGCAACTAAGATGGTGCCAGATTTGGAAGACCTAACATATGAGGAAAAATTAAAAGAAATGCATCTAAGAACACTAAAAGAAAGAAGAGAAAGAGGTGACTTAATTACAATATATAAATTGATGAACAACCTGGAGGAAACAGATAGAAAAGACCTAATATTGAGAAGAAAAGGAGAGGCTAGATATTTGAGGGAACACAAGAAAAAACTACAAAAAGGAATTTTCTTGAACAATACAAAAAAGTACAGTTTTCCCCAAAGAAGTATAGATACTTGGAATGGACTGAAGGAAGAGGTGATAATGGCAAAGAATGTACATCAACTGAAAGAAAAACTAGACAAATATAGATATGGAGACAGGACCACACGAGTGTAGCTCAGGCCCTGTATACTACAACTAGGTAAATACACACACACACACACACACACACACACACACACACACACACACACTCTTCTCAGTAAAAGAGATTAGTCTCCCCGCTCCCAGTAGACAGGAGATCACTTTAGCGTCAAGGCTTGACAGCAAAAGCTGGTTTATCCCGGCCACTTCACACACATGACTCTTTGTTGTGACCACCTCTTGAGAACTTGGCATCAGATATATCTAACTATGGATATAAGTACCACCAAGCTAACCTATCTTTAATAGTGACTGAGATATGTATGCCAGCATAACAAAGTAGGGATCCTTACAAAGGCAAAGGAAGAACCAACATACTTGCTATCCTGATTTTCAAGAGGATCCTCCTCTTGTTCCTTCTTTATTACAATCTTCTTGGGCTTCTTCTCCCCTTCTGAGCTTGAGGCGCTATCTTCAGTCTTGATCAGCTTTGAAAGAGGTTCTTCATCTTCGTCATCTAAGGACGTCTTGCTTGGATGTGCCTCCTCTTCCTCCTCTTTGTCTTCTGTCTTGTTCTCCTTCTCTTTTTCCACTTTTGCTTGTGCTGTTGTTTCTTCTTCTTCCTCTTCCTCATCTTTTTCCTCCTCTTCCTCTTCTTGATCTTCCTCCACCTCTTCTTTCTCTTCGTTCTTAATTACCTTCACTTGGTTTTCTTCCTTCTTTTCACACCCTGTTTCTTCCTTCTTACATCCCTTCCCCTCTGCTGGTGTACAGGTGTTGGTGAGGTGTTCCTGCTCCACTCTTGCTGAGGATGTCACTGCTGTCCCTACATTCTCATTGGCCTTGGTGGATGGAGTCTCCTCAACATTGTCTCCCTCATCCTTTGCCTCACTGCTGCACTCAGATTCTTTGCATTTTTCTTCTGTATTCATCTTATTTTCTTTCACCTCTCCTTCATCCATTTTCTTGGCTTCAGGTCTTTCCTGTGTACTGTCTATCTCCTCCTGCAACAGTTTGTAGTATTGAAAAAAACCTCATACAAATACTGAAAAAGGCTGAATGGAAGGCAGCTTTGAAAAAAAATAAATAAATAAATAATAATAATAATAATAAATAAAATAAAACGTATGAGCATAATAAGGAAGGTTGGGGGTATAGGAAGTGGATCTAAAAAGGGTAAGTTTAAGTAAGATACATCACAGAAGTGGATTGTGCATTTAGTAACACTCATTGTTAAGTATCGCCAACCTATTAGTTAGTGAAAGGTAATCTGGTCATCATACTGTGAAACCTGCATATTTATTACACTGCTGCTTTCAAACCACCCACTATGTACTACCTGCTGCTTCACCCAAACCTCAACACTTAGAAATTATACCTACCAACTGACAACTATTAAAATGGTATACTAGTTAGTGCCGTTACAACAAATGTGTCTAACTCAAGCTTAGTATGAGTCCAGTTTGAAGTGATCAGATGACAGGTAAGTAATAGTGTTTTCAAAGGTATCACTAACTAGATATAACCCCAACACCCACCATTGTTGATCACTCACCCTCAGGTATTCATTCATAAATTCTAAATTACCTTCACTTCTATGACCAGCTGCGAAATAGTAAATATTTCTTAATGGAAATATCTATCTATCTGAATCTATATACCAAGCTGTAATCTCCCTAAAGAGGGGACCCAGGTAGTCAAGACAAGGCACACACACAGACACACAAACACACACACTCCTCTCACTTTGTCTGATATTTCAACACATTAAATACAATTTCATAAATATTTTCAGCTACAACAAGAGCGGAAAGCATAATACTTTATGTTTTACCTTTACTTCAGAATCCTTTTCTTGCAACTTCATAGTCAATTCTTCTTTATCTAACTTATTCAGCTCCTCCTCCTCTTTCTTCTCTTTTTTCTGTTCTTGTTCCACCTTTTGCTCCTGCTTTTCTTCATCTCCTTGTCCCTGTTCCTTCTTCTCTTCTTCCTTTTCCTCCCTGCAGGGAGTTTGAGGTTCCTTCTTAGAATCCTTTGTTTCTTCTGGGCTCTGAGTTTCAGTTTGTAAAACAGGTATGTCCTTCTCACCCTCTTTTTTGGATTCTCCCGAGCCTACTGTTGCAGCTGACATAGAAAGCAAGACAGTGAATATTTATCATCAATTACACACACACAACCTATAATTGTACAATGGCAGTGCTATCTGACCAAGAGGAACCACAAGAAGGAAATAAAAAATTCCTGCACATTGCACTACCATGTAAATAAGTAAGAGGAGAACAACAGAGTGTAAGCAAGTGTCTGACACTGCTATCAAAACAGTAAATAAAAGCTATATATTTATACATCAGTTTCTATTGAACATTAAACTGATATTTTGAATCAATGTACTAAACACCCATTAACAATACAACACATTCAAAATGAAAACAAGATCAATAATTCTAATAGCTATGGTAATAATTAATCAAAATCGACAATTCAGAAAAACGGACAATGCCTATTCACATCCTAACCTTAAAAATACACAGGAAAAAAATAATCAATCTATCTTGTATCTGACAACTCGTTCCCTTCAGAAAGCCTCCACCTCTCCCTATCCAAACACTCCCTCCTTGCTTGTTCCAGCCACCCACCTCTATCAGTACCTTTTCATGCATGTACTCCTTCACCCTATCCTTTCATCTTACAACTGGCCTTCCTCTCCTCCTAGGACCCTCAGTTTTACTCACATACATTTCTTCATAAACACATCACTCTTCTTTCTCTCAATATGACCAAACCATCTCATTCCACTACACCACATTAAACTCCATTGCCACAGCTTTAACACACGCTTTCATTGCTCTCATCCTCCCATCCACATGCTCCACTCAGATAACTCATTTCCACAACACACACTCTTGACTGCTGTGCCCTATTCCATGTCCAAGTCTCTGATCCATACATCAAGGTTGGCTGGAGAATACTGTTCCTTAACCCTCTCTTTACTTCAATGGATACATTACTTTCTCTCATAATCCATACAAGTGACCCAATGACATACCAGCCTTTCACGACCCTCTCTCATATTTCTCCTTTCATCTCTCCATATTTGCATAGCACTGTTTCCTAATACCTTTTTCCTTTTTTATCTAAGGGTTATTTTGTTGACTGCAAAAGTTGTAACACTATTTCAAGGAGTGGTTCTAACAAAATTTACATCCACTTTGATCTATGATTCACCTCTCTACTTAGCTTTACCACAGATTGGCTTACAATAATATATTACTTCCACCAAAAACCTTATACTCACTCACCATCTTCACTCTAAAACAAGTCTCATTACTACAGTTGTAAAACTTCCCAACTTCCTACCTTCTTTGCTTTCTTCTTCCACGTGAGAGTCCTTCTGAACTTCTTCTAACTTAGTCTTTGTATCTTCTCCATTTCCTGGCACAGAGGCTGTGTGTTGAAATAGTGTTGGTATAACAAGGATTCTCAGATTTAGATAAAGAGCTTAACACTGATAATAGAACACTTAAAATTGTTACATCACCACAAGACAATAAGTTAATGGCCATTACCCTCATCATCAGCAAGTGCCTCTACTAATGGGAAGACCCTAGAATAAAGTAGAAGAGGAATCAAGTCAGTAACTGAATACACTCTCCAATGACATCAATTCATTCATTTCCTAACCTTATTACCCTCATTGCCTTCATCAATCTATTTTTCATATTAATTAATTTGAAAACCCATTTTTCAGGTAAGATAGAATTACTGGTAAGTAATGAGTCCTGTGATGATTGTTACAAGTTCATTTCAAAACACTGACACTCTGGAATGCCTTATTCTACACTGATACTGACATTGTCAAGGAGAGGTATTACATTTTGAAGTTTGGGGCATCATGAATGAATTTAGGAACTCATTATTTCATGTCATTGCAGTCGGCAAGAATTTTGGACAGCTTGTCTCTGCTGACAAGTGATTAGATAAAAATTGGAATACAAAATTTATATGGTCTCTTCACAAGAAAAAGTATGTGTCATAATTGGAAAAAATACAGACAATAGCAATTAAGATGGTATCAGATTTGGAAGATCTAACATATGAGGAAATATTACAGAATGCAACTGACAACAGTTGAAGAGAGAAGAGAAAGAGGAGACTTCTATCTATCTATCTATCTATATGTAGTATCTGATGCCTCGTTCACATCCCCAAAGGAGATGGCCACAGCAGGAGCCTCCACCTCTCCCTATCCATACCTCGCTTTTTCAATCACTCTCCCTCTATCAGCAACTTTTTCATGAATGTACTCCTTTACTCTATCTTTCCATCCTTCAAGAACCCTCACTTTCACTTACATATATTTTCTTCACAAACTCCTCACTCTTCTTTCCCTCAATATGATCAAACCACCTCAACATATATTTTTTCACCCATTCCACTACACCACACATCACTTTGTGAAGTGTTCCCATGCCACATCTTTCATACACGCTTTCATTGCTCTCACCCTCCCATCTTGTCATGCTGCATGCTCCTTTCAGATAACTTATTTCCACAGCATGCATTCTTGACTGCTGTTCCCTATTCCAGGTCCAAGCACTGTAATACAGAGCCACCCAGCCTCCTGTAACTGGGCTTCATCAAACTTGTCAAGCCTTCTTGATACTACAATATTGTGCAGGACCACACATGCCATCACAATTCTTATTGTGTTTTGAAGTTTGGTGCAGAGTGCTACACTTTAACATACAAATCTTTTCAACCTATCCAGCCCCAGCTATGATACTGTATTGTTAGTTATATACTGCATTTCCTGCCACATAACACGCACCAGAGTATAAGACGCACCAATAATTTGGTAAGGAATATTTAGTAAAACACTAATAACCCCACCTTTTCCCTGGGCTTGTATCCCTCCCTCAGCAGTGTTTTGGTCAAAGATTGTAAACTAATCAGTATTCTACTGAACTACTTGAGTAAAACATGCAACTAACCTTATAAATACTGCTATTTATAAGGTTAAATCCACAAATTTTCCCTGAGCTTCATAGCTTCTCCTCAGTAGAATTTTGGTCTAAGATTTAAGGTTACTGGGTATTCTCATACTGAACTACCATATTTAATGTAAGCAAAACATGCAACTAACCTCATAAATATGGCATTTTGATTAGTAATCATATAAATTTCACTCTGGGGTAAACAGGGAGCTAGTGTCAAACAGGGGTGTTTAGGTTCTAGCCTAGTGCAACTAACCTCTACTGCAAGGCATACAAAAACATAACCATCGGGA
>JAPQNM010000044.1:25207217-25232217 GCA_029783475.1 Metacarcinus magister | reverse complement strand
ACAAAAGTTTCACAATGATTCTTGTTACTTTCAATCAAGCCCAGAAGAATACAATCAGCCCACCCTGACCTGGGCTAGTGGGGAGGAGGCTGCCCCAGGGACACCTGTGATGGGGGACTTGCTGAGGAGGGAAGACAGCAGGGGAGAGGTAGGGGTAGGCCTCGCCTCGTTCTCCCCAACACCACTTTCATCTTGACTCTGCAGTGACAGAACTAAACTTCAGTATGTGCCTCCTTGGCTCTCAGTGAAATGGCTCATAGTAATAAGTGATCACTCTAATATTAACAAATGGTTTCAATATCCCAGCAAATTAGTGACTCAAATCACATGACTTTTCACTGTGATCACTTGAGGAAAGCTTTCTGTGGAACCCATGTGACAGTTTAAATTTTGCATAGAATTGCATTATTACATAAGTAAAGGTCATTCAGGGAAGTGAATCAATACAAATATAATACCAGTTAGGTCATGAACCATGTGCAATGCAATTCAAGAATCTTAACTCATCATGGGCAAATTTCTTAACTCATCATGGGCAAATTTTGTGAGTATTTATATTTTGTGTAAGTAAAGGTGCTACAGTACTAGGGAATCTGATCTGTAGGCTTGGGGTAATCTTATTAACAAATATGCCTGATAAAAATGAGTGTTCCAGGGCATCATGATTCTAGAATGACAGCATACGCAAGAAGTACGTTCTGACTTTGGTCTTCGGACATAAACCACCAGGAAATGTGTTTTGTCCAATAGCAAACTCCAATCCATTGACACTATCCACAAAAGCATAGGGCAAAAATCATAAAAAATTTAAAGCTTAAACAGATAATCATAATAACAGTGCCATTTGTGTAAGCTATGAATAAAGTAGAATAAAGTTGAATGCACCATTCATCCTCATGAGTGATTGGAAGCAGACCATGCTTTTATGACCAAGAAAAAACAAATGGAAGACAGAGAAAACACACAGAAAGCATATTAACCTTGTTACTAACTAGACTCTCTGAGGTGACTTCATTCAGGTCTGGACTCTCCACTGCACTGTCCACCTCCGATGACGTCTCCGAGAGGCCACTGCTGCGCCTGCTCTCCGCCACCCCTCCACACCCACCCACTTGCAACTTGGGCTTCTTCTTGTGAGGCGGCTGAGGCACTGTTGCACGGAGAGTAGCAGTGACTAGTAACAGTGCTTGGGGAGGTACTCGGTTTGCCTAAACACAAGCATCACAGTGATGGTGAGGATAGATGGTGGTGCTGGACACAGATGTAAGGTAAGAACCATAAACCATGCAGGTAAAAAAAATACAAGGTTTCCATCCATTCTGCCATCCTTGCTGGTCATACTTTGAAATACTCTCTCCCCATCACCCCTAACCCAACACTTCCTCTTCCGCCCTCACATATATTGTATCTCAACACTCACTGAGAACAATACATCACCACATACTGGTAATGTCATAGGTCATTGTTCAATAATACTCCAAGATGGAGGAAAAGCAAACCAATGTTGTACCCTCACTGTGTTCACATGGACTGTTATCCACTACTGGCCACAAGTTCCAGTGTATAACAGCTGCCCGATACTTCCACTATTACTTTAAGTGAAAATCTAGTGGAAAATTTCATGTAAGTAGCATAGACATGCTGATCACAGAATAATTATAGTAATCCAACCTGTATATATAAAGCCATTATCCAGACTAGGTTTTTTTCATGTTGCCAAGAGCAAACAAATGATGGAGTGTTGGATGTGTATGGCACAAGTTTAGGCTAAATTGCTGAGCATGATCTTTGTATGTATTTGTATTTGAATGTCCTGGCAGGAAAATGTTACCTGTAGTGGGTGTAGTTGGTAGATGGTGAGGGAAAGCAGTATAAGCAACAAAATCAAGCTATTGCATGATCAGCTACCACCATCATGGCTGCCGTCTGGTCACTTGTCATCAATGTTTACTCCATCTAATTTCCACTCTGTTTATTCATTTAATTTTACCTCTCACCTTCCCTCATTATAGCATGATGGAATGCAAATTTCAGCAAACATATATCTTTTTTTTCTTTTAATTACTGCCATCAGACACCTCTGAATGAGTGGTGTGTATTTACAGCATGTATCTGGGAGGGATTACTGCATATATTATTACCGTAAGTTTGGGAAGTAAGCATGCATCAATAAACGATGCCACTAAATCAAAGGTTACGTAAGCTTTCAAATGATGTATGACAAAAAAAGTTAGATTGTAATGTGTCAAAGAACTCACATACTATCAGGGGTACAGCACATGCTTTCAAACTGGAGGACTGGGCGGAAGAGGTTAATAAAAAGAACATCAACATCAGGCTAAGGTCACAAAGAAGTGGACTGAAAACCCAGCAGTCTGACAGGATGGAGAGTGAGTGTACAAGGCCACACAACCATCCATTCACGCCTCACTTCTACAAAACCTGATTACTTGTACACCTTTACACCTCCTCTTTAACTGGAGGGGAACTGAACTGAACTGAATCCATAAACAACAGAGAAGGAAGAAATGTGATCCACCCTCATTATTGCCAAGGATCCAAAGCCAAACACAAGAGTTCATTCAATTATCTGGCCACTATAAGAAGCAAGGCTGGACAGCAGGCCAACACCAGAAGCACTGCACCTCACCTTTAGGACCCTGGTGTTTCAGTGCTTGTTGAATGGAGGTGATCTTCTCCTCACGTTCTTTTAACCATTGCTGCTGCCGCTGTTCCTCCTCCTCCTCCTCGGCGTGCTCCCTGTAAATTGATGAAACATTACTCAAATCCTAGCATCCATATAAGCTCTGTTTCAGTTCACCATTCATCCTTCATTCCCTGTAATGCATTTCATTACTTTACTCTTACTCTCATACACTTTTAAGTTCCTCCTTATAGACACTCGTCCAAATGTGACAGATAGATCAAATCAATCAGTCTTTTCTGTTTATTTTGTACACCCTTCACTCCATGCAGAGATAACAATATGTTTCAAAAGAAATGTCTGTTTAGAATTATCAAATTTCAGCATGTGTGTCCACTAATACATTGACCATCCTCTTTTCTTTGAATACATGAGCATAAACTCAAAGAACACATATATCTAATACAAATAAATACTGTAACATTATAATTATTGATATCAACACTTACTTAACTATCTGTTCCCAAAAGGTATCTAACTGCTGGTCCAGCTTCCCTGCCTCCAGCTGCTGAGTCTCCCATCTTAGTTGGTTGTAGGCTGTTCTCTGCTCTGCCTCCAGCGCCTGCAGCTCCTCCACACGCTCTGTTCCATAACAACAAGGAAAAAACCTTTCTAAATGTAATACTTCTCTTAAAACTAATATATTTTTTTCATATACCACGCCAGTTTGACCCTAGAGGATGTGGCATAAACCATTGGTGGTCTCTTAGAAGAGGCACCCATCACACACACATACGCACACATACAGGAAGATAGGATTCCCAGACTTCCGCTCCTGCCAGGACTGCAAGGTCACAAACCCTCAACTTACTCCTCGTACCTATTTACTGTTAGGTGAGCAGGGGTTACAGCGTTTAAGAAGATATACCCATTTTGTCTTCATCCTACCCTGGATTCAAACCCAAGACCACTCAGTTATGAGACGAGTGCACTAACCACTACACAACTATTTGACAGTGTGGTAGTGTAGTGCTATGTGACTAAGTGGTAAACCCTCCACCCAATGCCATTATGACATCACAACATCTTACAATGTATTGGCTGTGGATATACAGAGTTTTGTGTTTTTTTCATGGTGTATAGAGGCAAGAAGATATACAGAAGCCTAACTACCAACATCACAACAAAGGTACAGTATACCCTCCACAGAGCACACCCAAAGAGGCTTTCAGTCCAAGCATTCCAATGTCACATCTTTCAAACACTCTTTCACTGGTCTCATCCTCCCATCCTGTCATACTACATACTCCTCTCAGATAACTCATTTCCCCCATAACATAACTCACAAAACTGAGATACCTCTCCTTCTCATGCCTCTAATATGCCACAAAATATGATACTATTGCACCTCTTGTCAATAAGTCAATATCCATTCTACACAAACTATAATGATAATGATACAATAACTCAAGGAAATCAATACCTAACACACAAGCGGAGAAAACAACAAGAATACTTACGTTTACTCAACATCTTAGTTACTATTTCACCGGGTGTCTCGTTGCCTCCATCGCCGCGTTCCCTTTTCCTTTTAGGAGTGTCAACACGTTCCAGCAGCCGGGCGTATTGAAGGGCACAGTTTTTGGTGGAGTACCAGTCTGGCGGCCGACTTGTCTCATTGGTAAGCATCTTGATGTTTCTTCTCACAGCAACCCTGCATCATATAGGGAATGCATCAGTTATATCTATATCTATCTATCTATCTATATATATATATATATATATATATATATATATATATATATATATATATATATATATATATATATATATATATATATATCATATACTGTCGACACTCGATTTAATGGACCCCGATTTAACCGACTTCGCATTTAACGGACTCTGTCCGCAGGCGGACAATCAACCCAAATCCGGACTAAAGTCCATTTGTGTAAAAGAAAGTCCAGTAGGTGGTGGGCGTGTAGGTAGAAGTCTGTAAGGATTAACCAAGCAACGGACTTTTTACACTAACAGACAGGGTTCCCTCCACATTAGTCTGGTGAATCAAGGGTCAACAGTATATTATATACATAGAGAGAAAGAGTGCATTGTGAGTAAATAAATAAGGAATTGCGGGAGTATTACTTATTGAAACAAATTGATGTATCTTCCACTGGTGACCAACAGAGGAATAATTCAGTAAATTAACTTCAGCTGGAGAGAGGACAACGAGGAAGAGGCTGGACCTTCGATTTGAAAATAAGGTAAAGTTTAATTTGCTTTGAACAAGGTTCTGTTATTTGGCAATATAAATATACATACACAAATTGTAGGTTAGGTTAATTTCGTAGATATTAAATGTTTTCTATGAACACAAATTGGAGGTTGAGCCAAGTACACACCATTTTTCTTCCCTAGCTACGCAATTTTCTTTCCTAGCTTGTACCCAAGGAAGAAGCATTTGTTTGTGACCATCAGTGCATTGCGCGTTCATGAATAGGGTTATGTTAGGTTATATTAGTGATTCTGTCACCTTGTTCTTAGCATAAATAGCTGAACCCCACATTCCCACAGGTCCCCAGGCTTGTTAGGGGTGATGAAGATATTATACAATATATGCATTTGCGATGGAAATTAATGTCAAAATCATTCAAAATGCATCAAAATCTATATGAAAAATGTGTTATTTAGAACCAGGTGCATTATTGTGAACATGTAAATATTACCACAACTTTCTTTATGAGATCACATGATTTGTAAAAGAAAGAAATCAGCTATTCACATAAGTTTCCAATCTATGTGAGGCTGGTTCTGTACTCACCAGTTCTGGTCACCACTCCGCATGACAGCTGAGGCTAAACACAGCTGCTCCCTGGTAGTCCATGTGTCCACCTGGTACTGCTTCAGCTTTAGCCCTGTGGACGAACATACAGGTATAAAATATAAATGTGTCTCTTTATTCTCCTGGCATTGCAAAAAAACAAGGGCACACGACTGGCAATCCTTTTCACAGCAGTATATCAGTAAAATGCTTTGCCGTAGTGGTAAAAATGAGGATCAGAACAAAGGGGGAGTTTGGGAGACATTTGAGAGGCAGGACAGTTAGTTAGCAAGTGAAAACCTATGAGTGAATAAAAGGATACATATAGAAGGAGGGAAGATGAAGTATTGAGAGAAGCAAGAGCAAGAATAGGGGATGAATCTACTTGAAGCGGTGGTACAGTGGTCTAGCGCTACAAATTTATAAAATTTTCTCCCTCAATAAATTGATGGCTGCATGGCATAACAAACAAACATCAGATTAATTCAAACTCATCAAAATTTATCAGAAAAAAATATCTTTGTTAGCATAACCTGCCCAGAGCTGCAGTTAAATAAACCTAACCAAAACTAACCTAACTAAACCTAACCTAAGCTTAGGTTAGCTTAGCTTAGGTTACATTAGGTTAGGTTTAGTAAGGTTTGGTTAGGTTTAGTAAGGTTTGGTTAGGTTTAGTTAGGTTTGGGATAAAGGTTCATAAGACGACCCATTCATTATCTTGTTACCTTTATAATGCACTGCAAATTCAACCTTAGATACTTGTTCAGATCACACTAAACAGTTATGCCGCTGAATTACAGAAAAAAATAAGATTTTTTTTTTTAGGTTATGTTAGTTTTGGTTAGGCTTATTTAACTGCAGCTCTGGGAAGGTTATGCAAACAAAGCAATTTTTTTCGGTAAATTTTTACATCTTCACCAAAATGGCGTGTGGCTACGAAAAAAATGGCGTCTGTACTTCACACAGCCCCCTACTTTTAGTCATAGAAAACATTTGATAGCTTCTTAAGGTAAAATTTTACATCTTCACCATAATGGCGTCTGTTTACGTCTGCGTCTTGCCTCTGCACCTCATCCAACTCCCTACTTTTGGTCAGAGAACATTTGATATTTTCTAAATTAACCTAACCTAACCAAACCAAACCTTAACCTACATTGACAAATAACAGAACCTTGTTCAAACCAAACTAAACTTTACTTTTCGAAGAGAAGGTCTCACAGAAAACATTGAATATCTCACTAACTAAGAATTTGCGACGGAAATGTAATTAAGAAAACCTTCTCAAAATGCATCAGGTAATGCAAAAATATAACCCTGAATTCTCTAGAGCATTCTGGTGAAGATGTAAAATAATACCCTTCTAAAATAACAACATAACATAAATTAACCATACTTTAATTTATATTCACAAATAATAGAACCTTGTTCAAACCAAACCAACCTATACTTACATTTCGAAGAGAAGGAAAAAATAATTAGTAATTTTTTCTGTAATTCAGCGGCATAACTGTTTGAGGTGATCTGAACAAGTATCTGAGGTTGAATTAACAGTGTATTATAAAGGTAACGAGATATTGAATGGGTCGTCTTACGAATTTTCACCTTTTTTCTGTAATTCAGCGGCATAACTATTTGAGGTGATCTGATCAAGAATCTGAGGTTGAATTTGCAGTGCATTATAAAGGTAAGGAGATATCGAATGGGTCGTCATACGAATCTTTACCAAATCCTCCTCAAAATCGGTGATAGCCCACTAAGACAAATTTACCGCCACGCCTACCCCTCCCCCCCCCCGGGCATCACTATCATAATGACCCCAAACTACAACTTTATGCAGCCTTCCTATAATGTATAATGACAAGATAGCCCCCTGGTTGTTATGAGGTGAGTTTGGTGGGGAGTAAATGTTAAATAGAGTGCCAGAATATATAAAAGGATGAATATTATACATACGCTCCTGTATTGAGGCGGCCATAGCGGGTCCCGTCTAGCAGCCGCCTTCACTATAACCTTTATTTACGCCTTTACTGGTTCACTTTATCCTTTGTTATTTTATCTGCTGTGTTAGTTTGAGGTTCACGTTTATTTTTGTCAGTTTCCGTTCACAGTTCATGTATTGGCGTGTTATTATAGTGAACATCAATAAAGGTAAACAGTAAACACTTCCTCTGTTCTCACCCACTTTATATATACTATCCCTGTCATTTAGTATTATTATTAGGCTTTCCTTTTTTTTCCTCCCTTCACTTTATTCTACATGATTTTATTCTTTTAAATATGTGTTCTTTCTTTCTAACAGTTCACTTACATACTTTCCTTTACTTGTATCTTGTAACTTGTTAACTATATACCTTTATATTTATTTTTTCATTTTTTTCACGTCTTAAAAAGAACCTCATTGTGTAATAGGTCACGTTGCGATATGGATGGTGTGAAGCTCTATATCTATCTAATATATTATAGTCTGTGATGCCTAATTCACTTGAGAAGAGCCTCCACCTCTCCCTCTTCACACACTCCCTTCTTGTTTGTCTTCCTCCTATCACCCACCACCTCTATGGCTCTTTCATGTAAATTTAGGTCATAATGCCACAGAGAAAAATGGCAAAGGTAATAATTGCACAAACGAAAAATGAGAGAGAGAGAGAGAGAGAGAGAGAGAGAGAGAGAGAGAGAGAGAGAGAGAGAGAGAGAGAGAGAGAGAGAGAGAGAAAGAAAAAAAAAAAAGACCACCCCTCTCATCCAATCCAGAATATAAACACGTCATATGCTCCCAGACTACGTTCTAAGCACTGTTCTCGTTGTAATGGGTGGTATCCAAAGTCTTATGGTGTATTTCAATTACAAAAGTACCAACTCTTGTTTTCATGTCTTTTACAAAACTTCCTCTACAAGCACATTGAATTGTTATGATGGTGTCACATATTCCTGTCACAACCCAAAGTATTCTGAAGTTTTCACTTACTTCATTAACTCTGTAGGTTACTTTCACTGCCTAAATATTTTGTAGAGTCTGAGAAAGATGTTTTGTTGTGAGTTGATTCATAAGCTTGGATGAAGATTTATATTTTATCAACATTATTAATTATACACTATAAAATTTTTACATATTACATTATCAATTTCTGCTATACAAGTTCAGTCATGTCTTACAATGGTGAAAAATGTGATGAGACCTAAAAGTAGAGAAGTTCTGGCTAACGTGTCACCAAACAGTTATTACAAGGGACTGATCACAACACTCTTGTTATATGACCTCAAAAATATTACAAAAATGCATGAAAATGAATACAAGGAGAAGCTTAACTGCAATGGTTACAATATACCCCAACAATACAATGCAATGACAGCTTTAATACTTTATTCATTACTGTTCTTACTAAAAATGACAACACTTTCTAAAACGTCACAATCTGAAGGGAAAACTAATATTTCAATGAAAAAATAGATAACTTTAGTATGCTGTTATAGGATCACACTATTGCAGTAATCAATAAATATTAAGTGCATTTAATGAAACAAACTAGAGAAATTTAGTGATCTGGAATATCTGTAGATATGAAGAATATCATCTTTGTGGTGGGGCTGCAGGACTACTGCTGTACCACCACATTCCCTGCGGCGCATACAAGGTAACCAGAAGGGACGGAGCAAGGGGTTTGGGAAGCCCCTCCTCTGTATTCTCTCCTATGACAGGATAAGGCAGAGGAGGGAGATTAATGTCTCCTTGAACCCTAATCACTTTGTCTTGGCGACCCCACCTTTAAGGATGATATAAGTTAGGGTACTTATAAAGATAGATAGATAGATAAATGAAGAATGGCAAATCATAAAATCTGAGAATGTGCAATTATGAAAATGTATTACCTTCCGTTTCATGTAATGGTTGGTGTGAATTAAGGGTGGCACTATTGTCCTCTTCATGAGCCAAACATGTATGTACTTAAGGTATAATGTTGACAACACTTGTTACACTCTAAAAATATCCTGAAAAATTAGTTTTGATATAATAATGATATCTTCACGAATTAGTTTTGAAATCATTTCCTAACCAACCAAGAACTCTGCCTTCCCTCAGTAGTCCACACAGATGCTTAACCACCACACATGGTATTGGGTGAGAAAATAAATAATATATATTATATGATGATTAAAAAAGGCCTGACAACACTGTACCTAGTCTCACAAGCAGCATAATTCATGGCTATCCCACTAACCTTGATAACCTGCGAGTTATACATAAGCAAAATAGTAATAGTCTATGCAAACTTATGTAATTATAATTCCAAACCAAGTCCTGGGAAGGAGGGCAAACAGATATGGATGGTCCCTCAACCCAGCTTGAACCCATTCTATGTACACGTCATTAGTCTACCATATCACATGTTTTCACTTAGCTTAAGACACACTGATGGAAGCAAGCTGCAACAGAAGCACATAGGAAGGAGGAGGGAGGTGACATCTCTCTACTTCAAAAGACCCAGGTGAAGGGACATGAGGTGGTCTCGTTGAAGGATGACTTGGACAGGCTCTGGATTACCTGACGCTTTACCTGGCACCCTTACCTGTCCCACCTGCACCAACTCCTGCTCAGCCAACACCTGTGCACGACAAAGGAGGTTAACAGTTTTGGATCAATATAATACATCATGCAATATGTAGACATGGATGGGAATTCTCTCTCTCTCTCGCTCTCGCTCTCTCTCTCTCTCTCTCTCTCTCTCTCTCTCTCTCATAAATGTAACTCGTACCTAAGAAGCCTGTTCCTTACCTTGTTGAGTTGCGGAGATGGAAAGGCAGAGAAGCCACTGTTGACACTCCCCCCCGGCGTGTTAAGGGCGAGGGCACGAGTAATTTCATCCTGGGTAAAATGGTAAAGGTACTGGTCAAGGAAACCATCATTGGGAACACCTCTTTCAACACTAGAATCCAACTTATTTATCTGTATGTAAGTTTATAGATGGAAAACTATTTAATTCTTTATTAACACTGAAAATATTATTAGTCAATTATTAATCTCTGTTATGGACACTGAAGTTGAAGTTTGGTACAGAAGACTGTGATCCTACCTGCAGCATTGCAATCTTGGTGCGGAGTGAGTTGAGTTTATTATTGTGGGAGATGATGTGGTGGGCGGGATCAGCAGTGACAGTGGCAGGGAAAGAAGCTGGTTTTCGCTTGCTCAGGTCAACCACTGTCACCCCAGTCATGAGTGCATTCACCTCCTGTAACGATGTACGATATGGAACTTGAGGTAAACGTACAGAAAGGGAGGATAAAAAAGGTGATGAAAAACAGGAATAAGAGAAATAACTGTGAATGAAAGAGGAACATCAATTGACATCTGGGACAATATAAGGATGCATAAGGGATTCAATTAAGGTGTCAATTTATGAGAGTAGAAAGAAAATGTAAATCACATAAACTTGAAGTGGTCCGCACAAGAAATACAAGGGAATTTAAAGTTAAACTGGATAACAGTAAATATTGAGATGGGACAGTACAAACAGCTCTTTTCCTGTATGTCACAACTAGGTAAATGCAACTAGGTCAATATACATGCACAAGCTAAGAGATAACAGCAAATATAGACACATGGATAGAGATTGAGACACTTTTATATAATAGAACATGAGTACAAGTATGCACAAACACACACAACAAAGACACGCACCTTCTGCAGGCCCGAGGCTTGACGCATCAGGTGATTGATGTGGTCAGTGGAGCGTTTGCCCTCAATGTTTATATCATCTTTACTGAGGTCTCGCTTCTCCTCACCCACCATTGTGCTGAGTTTCTGTACCTGGAGTGGCAGTGGTGGTGGTGGTGGTAACATAGATATGATGGCAGGGACAAACTCACTCAGATGGGTTTTGAAATTTGGAGGCAGATAAAAAGATAAGTTTTGACATTATTATGGAAGAAAAAATCATGTCATGTTATGCCCCACGGAGTGTAGGAGGCTATTGAGTACCTTTCTACCATGGCTAAGTCAAGAATTCACTCATCTTCAATTGCACTACTACTACAGGTACTATTAATACAACCACTACCATCCTTACCTTGATTGGCCTGAGGCTGGCCAGCTGGCTGTGCATGTGTTGTGCTGTGTTGCTGTGCACAGTGGCAGTGGCATGGTGCAGGGCTGTCTTGAGGTCAATAATCTGCTGCAGCAGCATTGGGGAGTCACGCACCATTCCTCCGCCTGGCACAGAAGGTGACACTCCAGCGGAGGGAGTTGTTGGGGAGGAAGGAGACACCACACCTGAAATGTGACAACCAACAAAATCAAAGCTCTGCTGATAATGCTTCTATACTATCAAAGGGTAAAGGGAACCATTTTTTCTTCATTGGTTGCATTCTCTCCCCCCAAAAAAGCTAAAAAATTTATTCCAATATATGAAAGTGATAAGTCATTACTTCTATCAAAAGTCTAACAGAGATGCCTTTTAAGACCACTACTGATTCCATACAGACTTTATTTTCATTCCTGCTAGCCTAAAAATCCTTATTTATAAAAACTGACAACACACACAATCACTTACCATCTAACCAAGTACCACCCTTACCCGTGAGTGGTGAGGACTTAGAAAGGGCATCGTAAAGGGTCTTCTTGTTGAGTGCCTTGAGTTTCTCACGCAACTCTCCCTTCTCTGTTTCAAGACTCTCTATGTCACTCTGGAGGTGATCCATTGTCTCATCGTACTCCTGCCAACGTGAATAACAGTTCAGTACCAAGGGCAGAAAACACAAAAAATACATCACACAATTCATTTCAAAGGGATATGAATAAGCATGGATACTATACATTTATCTTCTATCAAAAAATAATGAAATGATGCCAAGATTTTAAATAATTTACAATGTAAATATAAATATTTTCTTAAAAAAAACGAGATGAACTATAACTATGTGCACCAAGTCAATGATTCAAACCTTGGACTTCAACAGTGTAAGGTGAGCAGGCTAACCATCACATCACCTGTCTAGCTATATATATTACATTATTAAACTGGTTATAAGATTATGCATCTTGTAAAATGCACCCCGCTATATCTATCCTATTTCTTCACATAATATTAGCTGAGCAAGCAGAAGGCAGAGAAACAGACTGCAAAACAATGATCTAGAACCAGTGTGTTGAATCCCACCTTCTCCTTGCGGCGTAGCATCATCAAGGTGTCATCCAGCTTCCTCTGCAGCTTCTCAATGGTGAGGTCTGCATCCCGACTGGCAGTAGAAAGCTTCTTCTCAGCTAAGTCCCGGCGCACAGTCATTTCACTGAGCTCCTCATTCTTGACTTTGCCAGAAAGCTTGAGTTCCTTAAGGTCCTGCTCACGGCTCTCTAGCTTGTATTTAAGGTGCTCTGTGTCTTTCATCTCATTCTTGAGGGCCTGAGCACGGAGAGTCACTGGTGGGATAGTCTGAAAGGCAGAGACAGGCATCAGAAAGGAGCTAAGGGTCATAAAAACACATTCAACTTTTTGAACACTTTTGTCTCTAACATGTAAATACGTTAGTAGTAGTGTGGCCACATTGACACCCTCATTTGGTCCAGTAGGGCTGTTGCTGTCTGTTTTTTCTTTGTACCTTGAGGATCACTGACATCAATTATGTTCATCTTAATTAAACATAATCTGGATCATCAACAAGGTCATCACAGAGGCCTATGTCGGGTGATGAGATGTCATAACAAACACTTTGGTTTTAGGTCAAACTGCTTTCTACATGGTGCAGGAACACTCTTGTTATAACCAATGTTGCATTCAGCCATTGCATACAATATTGTCTGACCAGGAACACAGCCAAACAATACACATAATAGCTGGAAATGTCAAGATCACGTGTGATAAACACACATAAATCCAGAGTGACTAATATGACAATGTGCCACTCAGCCAATGAGCGAGCCTGTGAAGTGGTTCATCCCATGTTCATTAGTGGGTAGTTACCAGGCTGACACAGGCTTCCGTTGGGATCCTCAAGTAGCAAGCCAGACTACCTTTACATTACACAAGAAATTATACTTTTCATATTGGTCCAGACTTTGTGTGAGAAGGGAGGTGCTTCACCAGCCAGCAGAGGAAGGCACAAAATAGTGATAGCCAATATAAACAAAATCACAGTCACCATGATGCTTTTCTACCTTACATCATTGATACCCTCATATCAAGACAGGCCAACACAAGCTTACTTCATATCCTGTATAACACAAGGTAAATGTACTCACCCGCTCCTCCACTGTTCCATCAAAGTCATATTCTCCCTTCTCGAGTGCAGAGGTAATGCGGGAAAGTTCATTGAGGCTTCGCTGGATTGAAAGCTTGATGGAATCTGGTCCCAGGTCCTCCCCACCAAAGATGAGGTCTGTTGCTTGGTGGGCGAGCTCTTTCAACTTTTCTCCAGTAATCCCACCTTCAGGGTCTGTGGGAAGTGGTGGTAGTGATACAATGATGACAATAGTTGCATAATTACTGGTAAGATGGTTAAGGTGAAGTGGTATGTATGTTCTAAGGTTATTAAAGCTGCAACACATCTTATGAAATGAAAGTGCCACGTTCAAACAAGCAACTCATGTAAATAACTTTACTGTATCAGGACTTCAGGATATGGCAGAAATTGGTGGCACAAAACAGCCCAAAACTGTGGCTGTTCCCCACACCGCGTATATTGTGCCATGCCGAACACACCCTTGTGAACCTGGTCTCCTAAGACTACCATAAATACCAAGCAATGGAGCTAGGTGTCTGTGAAGTCCCTCCTCTGTCCTATGAAAAAGATAAGGCACAGAGGGGGAGGGGAGAGTAATGTCATCATGAACCCTGGAGTCCCTTGTCTTGGCTACTACATGGCTATATATATATATATATATATATATATATATATATATATATATATATATATAATATATATATATATATATATATATATATTATATATATATATATATATATATATATATATATATATATATATATATATATATATATATATATATATATATATATATATATATATATATATATATGATCAAAGACTCACCTGCTAGGAGTGACGTCTGCTGCAACAAGTTGCGTGTGAGGTGTCTCATGGCCCGAGCAGCATTATTCATGTAGTTAATGGCAGAAGTGAGTGTGTCTTGCACATCCTGGGGGTAGCTGAGTGGCCCAACAGAGCCATCCTGAGGCATACGCCGCCGTACCCTTTTCACAGCTGCATTGATCTCCTTCCCAGCAGTCACCACCTCCTGACACATCACAGCCACCTCACAGTCCTCATACTGGGGCTGTGGATAAAAACACAACAATAAAGTTTTCAGTCTATGTCTACATTTATCTTTTCCTTTAAATGTCTCTTTCTTACCAGCAAGGAATGCAAAACCCTGCTGCATTATACAGGAAGTAGGATGTGATGTAGCATGATTGAGAATAACTATAGGTCCCTCAAGATTATATAAATGGGTAGAAAATGCATAAAAACCTATCCCATAAAAACTCACATGTAGGAGTGCCAGGACTGTAGAAGCATAGGTAGTGGTTGCATCAGCACCAGATGACAGGACGCGGGAAGTATCACAAAGGTATGTGGTTTGGTCCATCTTCTCAGAAAGCAAATGGGATGGGTAAACAGAGGAAAAATAGCCAACTGTCTTTTCAAGGGCCTCCAGGGATACATTCTCATCCAGCTGTTGGAGAAAAGGGGATTAATGGCTGGACTACATTATCAATTCACTTCTGAAAAATGTTCAAAGCTTATACACTGTATATGGTACACATCAATGAAATATGAAATGACATGGATGATTCTTGAGGCGCATTCACACACACCTTAATGACATAACTATTTGTGGCAACTGTACATATCAAAAGATAATGGTCATGCCCATCTTGATTTCATGTAAATTATGTAAGTGAATCCATATGAGGTTCAATAATGGCGACAAATGTTATAGTGCATACATAGTGAATGAGGAGTGTCACCATGACATGCCAAGGCTGCTTTGGAGACACTCTAAGTGCTGAACATTCATGTTTAACATATCATAAAATTTATTGACATTACTAGTAGGAGCAAGATTGAATAAATCTGCTTCTCCCATAGTAGCCCATGGTACTCATGGTAAACATCATCCTCATTGGCCATCACTTCAAATACTACCTCGATGTCACACTAAAGTAACTGCACACTATTCTGTACTTGCATCTTAATATTACTAGTAATAATAATGATGAACCACTTCACCATATATATGTATATATATATATATATATATATATATATATATATATATATATATATATATATATATATATATATATATATATATATATACACATGTATATGTGTGTGTGTATATATATATATATATATATATATATATATATATATATATATATATATATATATATACATATATATATATATATATATATATATATATATATATATATATATATATATATACATATATATATATATCTATATGTATATATATATATATATATATATATATATATATATATATATATATATATATATATATATATATATACATATATATATATATATACATATATACATATATATATATATATATATATATATATATATATATATATATATATATATATATATATATATACATATATATATATATATATATATTATATATATATATATATATATATATATATATATATATATATATATATATATAAAATATAGTACTGACATAACATGATTAACTTATGCATCAATCATATGAGACAATGTGGTTCTTACTATAACTTATATGCAATCCTGATCCTTCATGCGTAGGTCAAAGTCAAAGCTGGGGTAAGAATATTATAGGACTGATCAGAATTTGAACATGATTGTGAGGGAAGATGGCGTGGCCAGAATGTGAACAATACCTGATCCTTCCTAAGTAAGTCCACATAAAAGTCCAAGTTGCGTTCATGAGAGGCCATCTCAAGGTAAAGTGTGCCCAGCTGTAGGAACACCTCAACATTACACGTCCCCAACACATGCTGGTACTGGTGGAGCAGCGCCTGAAGATGGAAAAAAAGAACTTGATGTAATGAGGTAATGATGAGTGGTCAGGGTTAATGTGAGAGTCATGAGTAATATAAAAAGGTTATAGTGATATGTGTGTTGGATAGAGAGTGTTGTGTGATGTGTTGAGCTGTTTAGTTATCACAACCATATTAACAAAATAAAACGAGATAAACAATCAAGTGTGAGGTGGCAGCAATTTTCTCTTTATGTAAAACTCATATTTTTGCACGAAAGTCTAATCATGCTGTGAAATACAGATTACCAAATTGAGATGACAGAAAACTTGGTGCACCACTAGAAACATTGTATATAAACCTCCACATAGATGTAAAATAAACCTTTCCTAATAATGTTTGGTATACAGAAAGTCCTCACCTCAACAATGAATAAGCCTTCATACCTGCATGGAGTACAGCAGCTGGAGAAGACGGGATGAAAAAGCATATTGATCAATGGCATGGGTCTTGAGAACAGCAGATCGGTCAATGTTTTCTGGGACTGGATATTTGTCTCTAATTCCTCCCACCACAATCTCAGCTTTGGAGATCATGCGAGCCACCAGCAGCAGCACCAACACAGCATCATGATCACCTGGGGTAAACAAAACAATACTTTGATAGTCATGAGTGAAATAACTTTGCATGACTCATTCCATGTTTTCTTTGGTCTATCCATGGTGCTCTACTTTCCATTTCAAACACTTCAAGATGCTATGTATGCTTATGTTTAACCCAGTCATTCTCATCCTACTTTTCCACATGGTCAAAGCAATGCAATCTGCCTCTTCTTATTTAATCACTGCTACCCTCAATCCTACACCTGCTTCTTAATTCCTTACGCTTGGCTGTCTGACAAAGTACCATTTCAGATTCACCTCATCATGCTTCAGTCTCTTCACATTATAATCAATAAATCAAGTTTTACTACAATAAAAAACTAACTCGTCTTAGTCAACCCTGCCATCTCTACCCGTACTTGACTTGACCAAACTCAACTTAACATGAGTCGTGGGCCAGACTACAACCATTCTCATGTAATCTTAATAAACAAAGTTAAACCAAGTCTTGCCTCTATTAGCCTCATCAAAGACACCAACTCAGTTATCACCAAACTTGTCTATGAAGCTATCTCAATTGCGTTCTCTTCCCCTGGTAGTGTGACCCTTCCAGTACTCACCCCCACGGGACATAAAGTTGTCTGGCATGTACTGGGTGAGGTAAGCCACATGATGGTTGGCCTGAGCCACCTCCAGCCTCCGAAGCTCCATGTCAATGGCCTTGCTATGTGCTTTTGTTTCTGTAAACATTTTCTGAAATACACCCACAGTATATTATTGATGAGTGATAAATAATCTGGGATGCATCACATGAATATCTACTCAAAGGAGAGTTAAACACTTCTGATCTGTATCTATCAATAGCTCTGATGCTTTTACTCAATCTTTTGTTCAAATCTTTTTATAGGAAGGATGACGGCTACAAATCTCTCTCCTTTAAAGACATATATTCCTCACAAACTTTGTATATATTTGAAAAGGGATGGCAATTGATAATATTCTATGGCCATCCCTCTCATGTCATGCCCTAGAAGAAAAGTAGGAGTTCAAAATAGATGTAAGAAAAAGGAAAAACTGTTATCTAAAGATCCACATTATCCCAGACATGATGAGGTAACAGATATGCCATGTATAGAAAAATTCAATAATTGCAATCTTTGGCAATAGTATTTCTAACAATGATAAGTGAAGAATTTATTCCCAATTTCATCCTTATTCACGTCTTAGAAAAAATTAATGCAAAACTGAAATGACAAAGACTCTCCAACAGTCCTAGACATTACCTTGAAATCAATGATCTCTGAGGGCGTCCCAACGGGCTTGTTGGTCTCCTTCTCAAGGGAATGACGTAGATCCAGATTCTGTTCCTGCTGTTTCTGGACCAATTCACGGAACTTCTTGATGGTTGCATCCTGGTCTACAATCACCTCATTAGATGCTTCACGTTCTCTCATCACCTGTGAACAAAGAAAGAAAGGGTGGTGGATCCAGGCTCTACAAACACTTATTTGATGTTCTCCGTTATCCATAATCCATTCCTCTTTCCCTCATCATGATCCATATTCTCTCCACTCCTCTCCCCAAACCCTTCTCAACCCTCTATTCACTAATCAACTGAATTTGGTTTGATGTATTCCACACAACTTTCTCCTTTCCATTTCTTTCATAATACAAACTTCTTTCTGTCACTACCTTCCTGCACCTTCTCATCCAATCACTTACCTCCCTTATCTTGCTATTGGCCATATCCAGTTCCTCCCTCAACTCTAGTTCCAGCTCCCGGGCATTTTCCTGTAACTGGTCATTCATGTCATTGATTGCCTCTAGGTCAGCAACAGTCTCCAGCAGTTCAGTGACCTTCTCTTCCAAGTTGAGGTTACGGTCAGTCAGGGTCTCCACCATTTCTTCTGCACCTAACGCTGCATCCACCTGCATTTCAGAAAGGATATGGGTCAGTGAGTTTTTAATTGATTATTTTTCAATTCTTTTGTTTATCTGGATAGAGGGAAGCGAAAGTAACCCTGAAGACTGGATCACCCTGCTAGATGCTGGACTGTATTTATTCTTTTACAAGTTTCTCTAATGCATTATTGTAAAGATATTTTCAACTCTAGGTTTGGACCCTAAGGTGTGTGTGGTCTGGATTTCTATGTAACACCCAACACCTGTGCATGAAAAAGTAAGTTAACAGTTCTGAATCAATTAAGTCTCTCTCTCTCTCTCTCTCTCTCTCTCTCTCTCTCTCTCTCTCTCTCTCTCTCTCTCTCTCTCTCTCTCTCTCTCTCTCTCTCTCTCTCTGAATCAATAAAGTACATCTCTCTCTCTCTCTCTCTCTCTCTCTCTCTCTCTCTCTCTCTCTCTCCTCTCTCTCTCTCTCTCTCTCTCTCTCTCTCTCTCTCTCTCTCTCTCTCTCTCTCTCTCTCTCTCTCTCTCTCTCTCTCTCTCATTCTGCCTCACCTTTATAGGGATTGCCTTACTCACTACCCTTTCTTCCATCTTCTATTACTCTTCCTAACTTACCTTTCTCTTCCTCCTTTTCCTATTTTGTTTTATTTTTACTCTCTATTCCTTTAGCCTCTTCACCTACCTGTTCCTGGAGGTCTGAGATGGTCTGCTCCAGCTGGCCCACCTGTGCTGCCAGCTTGTCTTTGGCCCGTCCCACATCAGCCATCTCTGTCTTTTTAGTCTCAAGATCCTTCTGGACACGCTGCAGCTCATGCTTATCATGGGCAGAGAGATCTCGCATTCTGGTAGAAGGGAAGAGGAGGATTCAGGGGATGAGGATATGAGATGGAATGCAACTCAATATACATTTACTACTATGTCAACAGGGGCTTCAGTGTGATAGAAAACCAACCCAAATAGTGTCCCTGGTAGGGGATTCAGACTTTATATGTTTCAGTTGTGAGCTGACCACACTAATCACTACACTACCAAGCCACTATAACTTTGACAGGAGAAGGAAAAAACGCACTTGACCAATGTTTCCCGAAGGCGACTGCTCTGCTGTTCCAACTGGCGCACCTGAAGTGAGTTTGCCACACCTTCAGGGGCACTTCCACCACCACTCATTTCTGTGTTCAAGATCTCCAGGTCCAATCTGCCAAGTACAATGATTTCAGTTTTATATTAAAAATGTGGGATGAAATTTGCTGCACCATTTTTCTTCCTATCTTTACAATAGCACAGTTCAGCCTGATTATCTTGTGCTTGTGGTCACACCTCCCACACCAAAATGAAATAATAAATATAAGGTGTGATCATTCTCTTATAGCTTCCCTCACCATTGTCAGACCATTTCACACATATTCTTACTTACACATAAACTATGGCTCTCTAATGTTTCATAACTACCTAAATTACATATCAAATCATAATGTTAACTTCCGCCACAGATTCAATGTTGCATAAACATAAAACAAAAGGATTCTCCCATGGTTGATTTTTTAAAATCCTGTAATGAAAATTGTGGGGCTAGAACATTAGACTGATCCTTATGAATTAACACTACATTCTATCTATATATTCATCCATCTATACACCAGGCTAACATCTCTCTTAGGAGGGGTAGCTGAGACAAGGCATACACACACACACACACACACACACACACACACACACACACACACACACACACACCCGTGCATACATACACATGCACACCTCTCACTACACAACAGAAGATTTTGTCACAAAACTCACGTTAGCTCCTCTATCCTTTCCTTGGCTTGGTCAAGTTCTAGCTGCAGTGTCTCAGCCTTCTCCTCAGCCATCTCCTTGTCTAATGTAAGCATCTCTACATTTTCAGAGAGTTCTTGGGTATCTTCCATATGGCGGTCACGGTTCTCAAGGGCCTCACGAGCTTCAGCCTTAGCTTTCTGCAGATCCCTCTGTAGCTGGGCCTGAATGGATGAAGCAAAACCACTATCAACTTCATCATCATCTTCATTCAAAAAAAAGGAATGTGACACTTATGTTGCCTAACAACCTCTACCAAAACAACAACAACAACAACAACGAGAATACCTCATTTCCTGTACGTTACAACTAAGTACATATTCAATCACGTATGTACGAATGTTTGAATGTTAGGCATCTATCAAAATGCATAGTGCTGTGCCACTAATTAACCTCAAACTTCAAATGATATATTTGTGCCAAAATGACAGAATCTACATGTAAATGCATGGTAAGTTACTGAGGTATATTATGTCATTCTTTTACCTTATCTATGTCTTTCCTTCCCTCCCATCTTCCCTTTCTCTACACATTCATTCATCTGTCTCTCTTTGATCATCTCACCTGGGCTTCCATGATGCGGGATTTAAACTCAAGAAGCTGCTCCACCTGCAGTTTCATCTTCTCTCCTTCTTTTAGCTTATCCTTGTCTTGGGCTCGCTTCACTGCAAAACAATAGGACTTATATTAAGAAAGGAATGGCATGTCACAAACCACCTGTTAACAAGTCAGTGAAGTGTGGGTCGTCCAGTGCAGTGTTACCCTAAGAGCACGGTCTCAGTTGTCAGATTTAAAAATAAAAATAACAGCTGATGTTTGGTGCACCCTTCCTGCCAGTTCCACCATATACATACATATACATTCCTCTCACGTAGCCCTTAAGGCCCTATAGGAAAAGAGAAGTGCAACCCATTGCTGAGAAACACAATCAATTAATCATGAGTGTGTCAGTTGGTCTTACCTCTGAGGGTCTCAAGTTTTTCATTGAGGTCATGTATCTCGCCTCTTAGATTCTCCATCTCCTGCTGAGCCTGGAGGGCAGCCACCTTGTCCTCCAGGGTCTGCATGGCACTGGACGGGGCGCCGGGGGTGTACTGCGGCGTCAAGGTCTCCACGAAGTTGGTCTGGGGTAAGCATGAGGATCTTAGTCAGTTAGTTCTATAGGCTGAACCTGTTCTACACAAAATTATTCTCTCTCTCTCTCTCTCTCAGATAAGTTATGAAAATATCTCTGCACAGAACACAAAAAGCACAAATGAAAATTTATGCATGTACACAAAAAAAATTTTTCCTTCATAATGAAAGGGTGAAGAACCATACACACACACACACACACACACACACACACACACACACACACACACACACACACACACACACACACACACAACACACACACACACACACACACACACTCCAAATTTTCAGTAATAACCATTAACCTTAACACTCTATCAGCCACCATTTTTAGGCCACTGTCTTGAACACATCATTCACTATATATTGAATATTCCATAAAAAGATGGAATTAAAATTCCCAAACACAAACTAGCTGCATCAAATGTTTTCTTAAAACAATTTATGGGGATCTCTTTCTCTTTCTGCTGGGCCACAAGTGACTATTAGGCATAAGTGCATGAGCAACCAAAATATGTGTATCCCTAGTGAACTATTAGCCCTGTTGGGGGGACTACAAGAATACTACCACCGTATTAATACCCCTGTGGATCATAAAAGGTAACCAAAGGGAGGGAGCAAGGAGTGTGGGAAGCCTCTCCTCTGTATTCTCTCCAATGAAAAGACAAAGCACAGACAGGGAGGGGAGAGTAATGCCTCCCTGAATCCTACATGCTTTGTCTTGATGACCCCTTGTTAAGGGGGATAAAGGTAAGCCAGGTATATAAATAGATAGTTCACTCTGGTTTGCTAAAGAAAAAATGTAAGAGACCGAGGTTCTCTGTGGTGGTCTGCACTTTAGGTTGTAAATTGTCTCTCTGATAGTGTGCGATGCCTCCCCCATCTGTGGTCTGAGTAAACCAACTCTACTGCAACACAGGAACTAAAGGGGGAATCGAGGTGGAATTTTACTTCATAGTCCATAAGTTTGTATATGATAAATTTTGGAACTGAAAATACAGGTGTTTCTTTTCATCATTTGTAAAATATACCAATGTACTTATTACTGCCAGCCCTTCCATAGGGTGAAAATGTAAAAACTGTAAACTGAAAGGAAACTCATTTTCACATATGCTGGAACATGGGCAAGAATAACACACACACACACACACACACACACACACACACACACACACACACACACACACATGGGTCATTGGTGGTGTGGAGGGGCACGTGGTAGATGATGGCTGCAGATGGGAACACATTCGTCACGTTTGATGCCCAAAATGCCTATTGTAGGGTTAAGAGGCCTGGGCTACTGAAAAGTGGTATTGTCTCCAAGAAAAAGAGTGTGATTTAGGAACAAGTTGAAACCATTGCAGAAATATTTGTATGGAGGATGGAGTCATCATAAATATTAAAAGCTTGATTCACAGTATTTAGTGAGAAAAATGGCAATGTTGCCAAAACCATGGTGAGAATTAGAAAAATTAAACATGAAGGAGACAAAGCAATGATAGAATGAAGGGAGTAAAAGAAGAGGTGAGTGGATGAATGAACCAAAGAGATTGGACCAATTATACCAAAGGGATAAACTAAGAGAAAAATATAAATTATGAATGCCCAGTTAGGAAAAAGGGATCATGTAATCCAACAAATTGAGATTAGGTGACATATGGAAGACAACCAGAAGGAATAAAAAAAATAAGAACAAAAGGAATTATGCACTAGCAAATTTTACTGCAATGAAGTTTTTCAATGGAACTGACTGGAAAGAAATGAAGATGCTATGTATGTATGTAAGAGGAATGTGACTTCTTCCTGAACGTATATAAGCAAGGAGTCAAAGATCATTCCATTATATAAAGTAAAAGAAACAGTACACGCACAAGAAAAAGCATGTGATGAAATTGACAAGAAAACAGAATAATAATAACCATAATAATAAGGTTGTGCAAGATTTTCAAAATGTAACATACAAGGAAAGATTAAAAGAAATGAAACTAACAACACTTCAATGGTGAAGAGAAAAAGGAAAATTAATTACAATATATAAATTGATGAACAACGTTGAGAAAACAGATAGAAAATATCTAACATTGAGAACAAAAGGAGAAGTTGGTTATTTGATGGGACATAATACAAAAAATTGCTAAAGGGAAGTTGCTTGAATGACACAAAAAAGTAGTTTTCCCCAGAGATGTATAGATACTTGGAATGGACTGAAAGAAGAGGTGATAATTGCAAAGAATGTACAGCAACGAAAAGATTTGGAGACAAGACCACACGTGTGTAGCTCAGGCCCTGTATACTACAACTAGTTAAATACACACAAACACATACACTAGTATACCCTGTGTAGACTGCTGTACCTGTGGCACACCACATCTAATACCTCCTACCAACACAGAGGCAACCTTTCACTGCACTCAGGCAAGGTACTGGCAAGCCACATCAAGGAATAAGGACTAGACTTAGAGGCTAATATGGGCTTTGTCAACAAATATACCAGACTTAGAAGATAATATACAATGGGCTTTGTCCACACCTCTAGGACAAAAAATATATGTACAAAAGGGAAAAAATTATCATTAAAAGATTGTGACCTTGGAGTGGCACCATTTTAGTAGCTTCTTTTCTGCACAAGGGAAAATTATCCAAGATAAGGCATACAAAACAACAGAATGCAATAGTAATGACAGATGAAAAAAACTAAATTCAATCAAAGTGGAAACGATAAAACTTTATATTCCAAACATTCTTTATTTCTACGGGAATATTGGGAAGTTTAGTAGAGGGAAGTTTTTTTTTCCAAACCATTATGTTCTTTTAAGCAGAGACAGGTTGTTTCAGTGGAACAAGAAGGAGAACCATCAGCTCACACTGAGAGGTCAAGGGTGTGGAACATAGAAGGGAGGAAGGAAAGGACAGCCACACATCACACTTGTACAGGTGTTTCTCAAGAAATTATACCATAGTTATAAATGACTTATGTTCTCAACAAAAAGATACATACTTATGATTATTTTCTATTTTCTTCCTTTTACTATCTAATGATAAT
>JAPQNM010000044.1:25189717-25202217 GCA_029783475.1 Metacarcinus magister | reverse complement strand
TTGGGAAAAGTCTAAAGCCCCGTACACACTATGGCTTGTGCGCCAACCTCTGACTAGCCTCAGTGAGGGGGTTGGGGGGGTTTGTGGGCACACTAGACAATAGAGCCTCGCTCGCTGCGGCCGCTAGTAGTAGTTCATCTAGATTTGAAGTGGAATCTGGAGGTGTATCTCCATCACCAAGGAAAGCCAAGGCGTTGTAGCACCACAGTCTGGGTAGATACAGGTTGTCTGTACCTGCTCCTGACTTCTGCAATATCTTCATCTCCTTCACCTCTCGGCGATATTGACTTCTCAATGTATGGGGTTTCTTCATAATAATTTCTGGTGTTATTACACAATTTACTGTACTGATGAGTTGTTTTGTTAGTGTATTAGAGAGTAGAGCCCTCCTCCTGTTTTTGAATAGCAAGCAACTGGCGGGCTTTGTGCTGGACTCACTCGTATGAAATGCCCACTGCCAGATTCTCAGGTCAAGCGTGGGATGACCTGCTAATTGCTCCATATATGGTGATGGTGGTAGTGAGTCAAGTCAGAGGTCAGCGCACGAGCCATAGAGTGTATGGGCCTTAACGGTTCTCTCAACCATTTCACACATGTGTCTTCTATATGTTTTTGACCCTCCCCAAAATCACTTTTCGCTACCTCTTAGACAGGACCACCAATTGACAGCTCAGATCCCATATAACCACATCAGACCTATTTTGAAAAGAGTATCTTCTTGTTTCCTCCTCCTGTTTATGTCCAATTGTGCATGTGTGTGTTTATCATGGTTTGGAGGATCACATGTTGGACTCATGACCATCAGCCTTTAACCTTCCCAAAAGGACTCAGAGCACATAGAAACGGATCTATGGGTAAGGCTTTCAGTTGGTGTTTGACCTCTGTTCAGTGTGGACGTTAATTTCGGAGTTCCAGACCTCACTGACTTGCCTCGGCTAAATACCACTATTCATTCCTAGGCTACACCATCTTTTGTTATCTTTGCACTTTAAGCATTTTACACAACTCATTGCACGTACTGTACACATTTGTAAGAGAGTATTATGTAATTTATGAGATAAGATTTTATGTAGCCCTTCCTCTTTGTTTTCATACATTATTGTTATCATTTGATCTTATTATTTATTTTATTGTTCTCTGTTCTGTTATTTACTCTGTAATTACCAATTTTCTCCCTATATATTTTGCATTTTGTTGCTAAAGACAAAACTGATACATAACACTCGCTCAAAAATTTTGACCTTGAAAATTCAGACCTGACCATTACCTGACTTCCTTTTAATCATAATCCATCTACCTGTGTGGACCTTTCACGATCTTAATCCTGGTCTAGACAGACCTCATTACTTCCTCTCAGCGTTAATCTGTCTACCTGCTTCTGGCTTGACTGAGCTTAGTATAATCCTTATACCTGACTGACCCTTCCACGATTTTAATCCTTGACAGACTTCATTAATATCTCCTTTTACTGGGATAATCCGTCTACCTGCTTCTAACCCCTTTCTCGTAAATTACATTGTTAATCCTTTCTCCCTTACTACAGTCAACCTACAATAAAGATGTCACCTAAATGCGATGCATGTGATGGGCGTTTCGCCGCAAATTTCTTTTCAGACTCATTAGCCTGCCGCCTGTGTGTCCTGCAGATGGAACACGATGAACTTAAGAAAAATTTGATGTTTTACAGGAGTTTGTCACAGCAAACGTCAAAATTTTACCACCCTTTTCTCCACCTTCAGATCAGTCAAAGAGTTACACCGCTGTAGCTGCCACGAAACCAAACACTGTAAGTCTCCCTGAACGCATAATTCAGGGGGAAGTACCATTCACTCCTGTTAGAAATGGTGCTTGACGAACTAATAATAAATCTTTCTTACCTATCACTATTTATAACAGTTTTAAGATCCTGATGGAAGATGAAGAAGAGGACTATGGGATGAGAATCATCGGCGACTCTATTGTTAGAGAACAGCTTCTGGAATTCTGTGGGAGAGCTTGATTTACCAGAAACGGATGTTCATGCCTGGTGGTCGTATGGATGACATCTCAGCTGCCTGTGACGAGGCAACCAGTAAGGCAGACAATAACACTGTTTTAATTATTCATGCAGGTACGAATGATGTCATGAACACCAGATCAGAAAAGCTGCTGGAGAAATACAGGAAGATGATTCAACGGTATAAGTGTAAAACTAACAAAATCGTTCTTTCAGGAATCCTTCCCTGGAGTAGTGCACCCACAGCTTTCTTCACCAGAGCCTTCAACACTAATAACCATCTTAAGTCCATTTGTACAGATGAAAGAATCGATTTCATCAACTGTTGGGATGACTTTTATAACAAATCTTTCCTTTTCAAGGACGATGGCCTGCACCTCAATCCAGTTGGAACTGCTTGTTTTGGCAGGCTACTAAATAACAAAGTTTCTGATTTCAGTATCCAGCCTCGCACAACCTCAGCCACGTAAGTAACACCGCATGCAGAAAAACTACCGTAAATAATTGCCTAAAATTTTGCTTGTTTAAAGCACGCAGCCTCAGAAATAAGTTTTCAGATTTAGAGACACTTGCAACATCTGAGGAGTTTCACATTATTGGCATATTGGAATCTTGGATAAACACAGAAAATAAAGACTTTTTAGCAGAATATAATTTGCCAAGTTATTCAATGTTTAGCTGTGAATGACAAAATAAAAAACGTGGAAGTGTTTTGTTCTACATGAAAGCTAGTCTTAAACCGACAGTCTTGTAAACTAAAAAAATAATAATGTAGATCTTATATTTTTAGAACTAAAAACACATTCTAAGAAATCTATTACCAGACTCATTTATGGACTACCAGCAAACTATATTAATAGCGATAGAACATTATACGATAAGATAATTAAAGCAAGTAAACACTTTTTCTTCAATAGAATTGTGAATATTTGGAATTCTCTCCCAGCTCAAATAGTTAACAGTATCACAATTGAATCATTTAAGAAGAAACTTGACAAGCACTTAGACTCTGTTCACCAAATTGAGTATTTCATTCCTGCATTCTTTTTTTCTTTTTTTGGTAGTACTTAATAGCATAGATTACTCTTTTTTCTCACTTTCTTGTACAAATTCCATGATAGTTTTTCCATACTACATGGTATCACTTCCTCTTCCGACCAGCTTCAGCTGGAGGGAGGGGTGGGTGGGGAGGAGCCTTCCACTCTGCTGTCCTTTTGTCTCTATCAAGTAGATATTATAGTTGTAGTGTAGCTACACGGACAGCCTTGTCAGGTCCAGTAGGACTATTGCTGTCTGTCCTTCCTTTGTACTGCATTGTACTCTTTTCTAATTATATTCTTCTCTCCTTTCCTGAATCAGTTTTCTTTTTAATTTTCTTCCATGCTTCATCTCTTCTCTTTTTAGCTTTTTCACACTTTCCATTAAACCATTCTATTTTTATCTTTTTCTTTTTACTTTATAAAATGGAACATATTCCTTTATTCCCTTGTTCATATTTCATTTGGAAGAAATCATATTTGTCTTACATGTCCTTTAGTTTCGTCCAGTCAGTTCCAATGAAAACTCCTTCATTGCTGTATAGTTTGCTTTTGCATAATTTTTTTTCTTTTTTATATGATTTCTCCTGTTTGTCTTCCATATCTCCCTTAACTTCAATTTCCAGGACCACACGGTCACTCCTTCCAAATGGGCACTCATAATCAATATCTTCTTCCAGATTTATTCCTTTGGTAAATAATAGGTCCAATCTTGATGATTTATCTTCTCATCTGTATCTTGTATAATCAATTACACATTGTATCATAATAATTTATTTCCTCATTTTATTTCTCAATAATTTATTTTGTCATGTATTTTCACCTCCGCTTTCAAACGTCTCCCACTTTACTTCACTACAATTAAAATGTCTCACCAGTGTTACTCTTTGACTGCTTTTAATAATCTTTTCTAAACTCTCATCTATTATTTCTTAACGTTCTTCTTTAGTTCAGTGTGTGTGTGTGTGCATGTGTATGTGTGTGTGTGTGTGTGTGTGTGTGTGTGTGTGTGTGTGTGTGTGAGTGTGAGTGAGTGTGTGTGTGTGTGTGTGTGTGTGTGTGTGTGTGTGTGTGTGTTATTCACCATGGTCTGGAGGATCACGTGCTGGACTCGTGATCGTCAACCATTAGCCTCCCCGAAGGAGCTCAGAGCTCATAGAGACAGATCTATGGGTAAGGCTGAGACCTTACACACACACACACACACACACACACACACACACACACACACACACACACACACACACACACACACACATACACACACACACACACACCCATCCCCTTGCTCAAGGAGGACAGTAATCATGACCTGGCAGTGAAAAATCTTTAGCGATCTGAGCGAGATTCGGACCCACGCCTTGCCAGTTGGCAGGACAGGGTGTTAACCACTGACCCATGGGAGTGGGAGTGGGAGTGGGAGTGGGAGTGTGTGTGTGTGTGTGTGTGTGTGTGTGTGTGTGTGTGTGTGTGTGTGTGTGTGTGTGTGTGTGTGTGTGTGTGTGTGTGTGGCAGAGGAAGAGAGAGATGGGAAAATATTTAGAGCTGTATTTCTGGTATAATTTCCAACTGAGAAAGGTTGAAAAAAGAGAAAGGCATTGTTGAGGTATATGTCAACACAGTGTTGTATTAAGCCAATCTCTTACAAGTACTATATTAAAATTGAACTACGAAAGAGTTCATAAAAAAAACAATTTAATGTCATACAGTATGCGACCTTTGTTCCTTTCAAGAGACAAAAGTCAGGAAGGAAAATAATTTTTTTGTTCTTTTTTGTTAATTGATCTTGCTGCAAGGAGCATGCCTTTCTTGCTATTCATCTTTCATGTGTAAGAAGTATGGTTTACGTGAAGTATTTAGCAACAACTGTTACCTAGAAATTTTGGATTTTTTCAAATTTTCAAATTCATAATTACTGAATTCAGTTTAGTCAAAATACTGAACCTTTTAAGCACCTGCTTTATCTTCACAGCTTCAAAAAAGTGACTTCCATCACCACGTATGAATCATTGATATAACAACTGGTTATCTTAAATAGACTAAACTCTGCACATCTAACAAAAACATTAATTAAAGAGGCATAAATAATAGGTAAAGGTAAAATTATTGACTACATGATAGGAGTCAATAGAAGATGTTGAAATATGCAAAGTTCACAAAGAATTGTAATGTCATCTAAAAATAAGATATGTACAAGATTACCATCCTGTTGGAAGCCCATGCAATACTATTGGTTCCTCCATCACCAGATCATTCAATCTCCTCCCAGAGCATGCTGTCACCTTACCACCACCACCTGGCTCTCAAGGTGCGCAGTGTAGCACCCAGTTATTCAAATGATGAAGATCTGGAGCATTAACATAACAATCACAGTCATACACACAACACACTGGACCACCATCAATGTGATCTGCCATTCTACAACTATTACGCAAGCACAACTGCATAGCTTCAGAGGGAAAAAAGAAAAAAACAATTACATAAAAAAAAACTATATCATTTTCACACAAAATTTGCTGAAGGAGAGAATAGTAAGTACAAGTTGAGTGGAATTGGTGAGAAGATACAGTAGCAGTGAATGTATCTCATATAATGGTATTGGATGAGATAAGATTAAAAGAATTCACATCATCACATCAATTCCCACCACAGTTGAGGGCCAGAGTTGCAAATTGTCCACCCTGCTACCTGCCTTACTCACCTCCACAAATGAGGATCCCTTTTTCATGTCAGCACGGGGAGATGACTCCTTGCTTGGGGTGCGATCCTCTCGCTGACCACCCTTCCCTGAATTCCCCAGTGGCAGCCTGTGAGTACAGTGTTAATCAGTTCACTATCTCAAAACTACAGTGAGTTCTCAGTTTTTGTCAAATACTTAGGATCATAACACCAGTAGTATGTAAACTTCTCAGGCTCTTACACTGATGGCACATTCTGTAGGAATGGTTTTCTGGTTTACCATCATAACATGGATGTAAAAGAATAAACACCAATTCAACACTGAATAACTGAGTTCTCACTGCAGATGCTTGTTGTATTTTAGAACAAAATATATGCAATATCTCTGTATGGATAGAAGAACAATATGTCACATACTCTACTTGTGGCCTGTAAGTTATTGTCTTATACAACTAGCTGTGACTCCATGTTTTTGTATTAAACATAAAAATGTAAATGCTTATCTAAAAATTGACAAGGGAAACTAGTGCAGACCAGTCTCATTGAAATGTATTTTTCTGTGGGATATATTTCTTATGACACTAGCATTCAATGTCACAATTTCATTGTCGATAATGTCCTGTAACATACAGAAGCATTCACAAAATCTATTAAAAAAAAAAAATCTATTTATTAATATTTAACACTGACTTTTTTCAATGTTACTAAGTTTCATGTCATATGAAAAAATGTGTCTGAGTGGCTCCATAACTATACTATATTAGTTCTAGATTGGCCTGGTAATGCAGCAGATCTCAATACAGTACAGCAGATGTGTGGTTACATTATGGCCAACCTGGAACCTTAGGACGCCCCACCAATGCTAGGACTCATCACTGTTCTTCATGACATGAGTGAATGATATGATGCTGGAATACGGTCATAATCTCCTTGCCTTTATGTCTTGCTGTCTCCAGACAGTTATCAAGCCAACAGGTGGCCACACCAAATTCTAAAGTAAGAATATAACATTTTGTAGTTATTGTTATCCACATGCCTTATGACAAAAAAAATGACTGTTTGGTTAAATCTAAATGCATATACATAATATTTTGGAGGGTGATATTTTTCACCTGCACTGAAAGGTAAATTGTCAAAAATAACTTACAGGCCACATATAAAAGTGAAAGTGAATCCTACAACACTTACATTTCTAGGTTCAAATTCATTATAAAATATACTTTTCATTCTTATCACATGATGAAAATATAATATTATCTAGCCCCTTATGATGGTAAAATTACATAAAATATTATGCTGTTAGCTAAGACAGTAAAAAAAGATTTCCCACAGTACAATAAGAGTTTTCAGCTTATTAATACAGCTACAGTGCTCCATTACACTGCAATACTACTCCTTGGTAAAGAGAGGAGCAGGAGAGAGCTAAGTCTTAAATGGCAGAGTGGCAGCCCTAGAGTTGTCAGTACGGAACCGCCAAGGGATAAGGAAAGATTGAAGTCCTGAGTGATGCAATTAGTCACAGAGAACTGCCTGTTGAGGAAGGGGAAGGCATGGTAGAGTTAGTCCTGAATCATTGAACGTCACAGGATACTTCTTGTTATAGAGGGTGAATAGATAGGAAAATTATCAGTCTTGAATGAGGGAACAACATTCATCATGCAATACCTAATAAGCTGAGAGGATGGACATGATGGATGTTTATCAGAAATGATGATTCAACAATCATCCTTGAGTCATGGTGGAATGGTGGAAGAATGGATAATCCTGAATTCTTGGACAACACTCATTGAATGCTGTCTGAAGTTTTTTATTTTAATGGTGGTGAATGAGTCCATTAGAGATGTATGATGGAGAGGGGAGAAGAGTAGGAGGGAGGTATGTCTTTAATGGTGTGGCAGCAGCTATTGAAAACTAGGTGCTGTAGAAGGAAAGATGAGAGAACACTACGGGCATGCACACATCAATGGAGAGACCCACATGTAACAAATTATGCAAATATACAAAGCTTCAATATGCCAAGCAAGAGATAACCCGCAGAGCCCCACAGGCTCAACAGTATACAACATGATACATCAGAATCTATGTGTGAACGTGTTTGTGTATGTCTATGCATTTACCAAATTCAAATAGTATACAAAGCCTTGTGTGATCCTGTCTCCATATATATAATATCCAATCTTTCCTTCCTTTGATGTACACTCTTTATTGTTATTACCTCTTCTTTTAATCCAGTCTGTATATCTATACTTCAATGGTTAAAACTGTAGCTTTTAGTATTGTTTAAGTAATTAATCAGTTTTTTAATCTTTCCACTTACGGATCCGGCCTCTCTGTGAAGAATTTGAGAGAAAGAGAAAGAGAAAGAGAGAGAGAGAGAGAGAGAGAGAGAGAGAGAGAGAGAGAGAGAGAGAGAGAGAGAGAGAGAGAGAGAGAGAGACTCAATTAATTAATACGTCATAAACTAATCTGAAAAGATGTACTCTATTGTCTTTTCAAAATCAGTTAATAATATACATCCTGTGATCCATCACTTATATGATAATCTATCTATCTATCTATAGTTTCTGATGCCTCGTTCCTTCTGGAAATAAATTTTTTAAAAAACTACAAAAAAGTACTAGGTTTCCAGTGTACAATATTTCTACCAAGGTCCTTTGAAAGATATAAACCAGTGAAAAGACCCAATGAAAAGAGTAAGCAATAGGTAATATCATGCACAGGACCCAATACAACATAACCCACTGATTCCACCAGTATATACATGAGTTAGTAAACAATAGGAGGAACAAGAACATGATCTGATCATACTTTGCCTGTACGTCATTCCTGCTGGAGAAGAAGGAGGAGGTGGAGGGTGTGGTGGTTGTGGTGGAAGAGGACTTCAGGGAAGTGGGAACTAGTGGTTTACGGAATGGGGTGGCCCTGGAGATGGATGGCCTGGGGCTGGAAGTACTGCTATCCGTTGACTCAATGGAGGACACTGAAGGTGGCCTTTTTAGCAAAGACTTGTCCCCACAGTCTATCTTGGAGGACACTTTGGACAAGTCAAGTTTAGGTGAAGCCTTGTAAACATTTCCAAGGGACTCAGCCTTGATGAGGTCTGATCTGGATCCTCCAGATCTACCAAGGGAGGTTTGGGATGGTGTCTTATAGAGAGGGGAGGGACTGAAGGAGACACTGGAGAGGGAGGGAGTCCGAGGAAGATCAGAGTTGTACTGTTTCGGCTGCGGCAATTTACCAAACATTGGTAACCTGTAAGAGACAAAACCAAAAAACTACCAGATCTGATCTGCAGTTACCCGCAAAAAGCTGCAAAGAAATGTGTGCAATTACAGGAAAAACATGGAAGCCCATCCAAGTCCGAGAATGCTCCATCCCTCGTAGCCTTGCTAGCACCAGCCAGAGGTAGGATGCAGCTTGAACATGCAGTGTTGAAATTACCATGAGCTGTGATAAGCCAAGTGCCCCACCGTAACAACAACTGGCCAATGTGGTGTGAAACAACTTTGTCAGAAGAATAAACAAAGAGAGAAACGAACAGAAAATGAAGAACACCGAGTCAGAGATATCACTAATCCTCCAGTAGTGTAGATCATCAGAAGCAATCAGCTGCCGCACTGGAAACAATATACACATAAAATGCTCTCCCATCACCAAGAACATATGGCACCTAGACTAATCAAGTCAAAGACGAACTATAAATAATCAATTTCTTAATCACAGCCGCATGTCACCAGGCAGGGAAAGGCAAATGACGGGAGAGCTTGGTGAAACATCGAGCCACAGAGAAGCTGCTAGGGATGCAAGTCCTACCTCAGTCTGTCGGGTTTCTGAGGGACAGGATTTCCAGATGGTTTCCTTTTCAAACTGACAGCATGGAAAGCAAAATAAACAGTTACACGCATACATAGTTACATAAAAAGTATGACTGAAATGGACACTATGGATCAGCTACAGGCTACTAGTTACAAGCTTAAACAATAGAATTATCTTTAAAGGTGTAACAGATTGGAGTTATTCAGACATATACAGAAACAATGAATTACCTTACATTTCATTATAACACATTATACAAATAAATGTAGATCTGTATATCACATTCACATTAGGTATGACTCTTTACTATCATCAAGGAACTGATAAAAGTGAAAACAATCAAATTTTTAAATCAAGAAAAATAAATGTAGCCAAATCACATTCTTAAAAGGTCATATCTCTGATGGACCAGGACAAAACATACGTACAGATGAAGCAAGTTACAGAGCCTATGGCCTAACTATGTATGCGGAGATTCACTGTACAAGACACAGGAAGGTCCTCTGCGCAGTATCCTACGAAAAACTTTTTATTATTTATTATCTTTACTTTTTTGAGGGGTAGGGGAAGGGGAAGGGGCATTTAAATGTAGCAGGCAGCAGCAGTTCCAGCATTTGGTGGGGAGGAGCAGCACCTCAATCACCCCAGTCACCACTTACTTACACATGTATACTCACAAGCATCACTTTCCATTCATACTTACCAACTACCTACAATATTACCCAACTCTGATCACATCAATTCATTTAAATAGTACTAGTCATTCACACACAAACATACACAAGAATAACAAGAACAACCTGGAGGAAATATATACAAAAGATCTAATGTTGAGAAGAAAAGGAGAGGCTGGATATTTGAGGGGACACAAGAAAAAATTACGATAAGGAATTTTCCTGAATGACAAAAAAGAAGTACAGCTTTCCCCAAAGAAATATGAATATTTGAATAGACTGAAAGAAGAGGTGATAATAGCAAAGAGTGTACATTAACTAAAGGAAACACTGGACAAATACAGATACGGAGACAGAACAACACTGTAGCTCAGGCCCTGTATACTCATCATCATCATCAGCCTCTATGAATCTACTGCAGGACCAAGGCCTCCCCCAATCTTCTCCACTCATCTCTGTCAGATGCCTGTCTGTTCCAGGTTACTCCAGCAAAACTTCTTATCTCATCTCTCCATCTAGTTCTCTGTGTGCCCTGCTTTATTTTACCATCTACTAAAACTAGGTAAACACACACACACACACACACACACACACACACACACACACACACACACACACACACACACACACACAACCTGGAGGAAACAGATAGAAAAGACCTAATATTGAGAAGAAAAGGAGAGGCTAGAAATTTGAGGGGACACAAGAAAAAATTACAAAAAGGAATTTGCTTGAAAGATACAAAAAGTCCAGTTTTCCCCAAAGAAGTATAGATACTTGGAATGGACTGAAGGATGAGGTGATAATGGCAAAGAATGTATATCAACTGAAGGAAAAACTGGACAAATATACATACGGAGACAGGACCACACGAGTGTAGCTCAGGCCCTGTATACTACAACTAGGTAACTACACACACACACACACACACACACACACACACACACACACACACACACACACACACATGAAAAAGAATTTCCAAACACACACACACACACACACACACACACGTGAGGGGTGACTGAAGTGCTCACATACTAAATAGGAATAAAAAAAGGTCACCATAACATCAACGATAACAGTGACAATATGACAATATTTACTGATGCACAACAGCAGAGCACTCAGCATCAGGTCTTTCAACACATCAACAGAATCAATAAATAGCTAAGTGTAAAAATTAGGCTACAGGCTGAAAGTTAACTTTTTTCAATCATCACGTCACACTATCTCCAGACTGACATTTTCACTACGGACTAGAGGCTGCCAAAGAGAATCACAAACCCTGAAATGGACTCTGGGCTAAGGAGATGCTGCTCTGTAATGCAATGTAGTAATAATAGTAGTAGTAGTAGTTGTAGTGGTAGTAGTAGTAGTAGTAGTTATAGAAGTAATTGTGGTAGTAGTAGAAGTAACAATAATAGTAATACATTTCTGCGATTAAGTGAACTTTAGTTCTTTGGACACAGGTGAGGTGAGACAAGGAGCCTGTGGTGAGAGACCCATTTCAGGAGAATAACAGTCGATTGCAGGTGGTAATTCCAAGGGAGGTGATAGGGGAGGGAAGGGCGTCGACCACGTGTCAGATCATTCCAGTTCACTCTTGGCAGTTTAAAGGGGGACTAATTCGTGCTTGTCCTGGTGTTTATCATGTATAATACAGATGATCATTTTAAGTTACTCCCTCAAGATCTGAAGCCACAAATACACTATGGAATAATAGCATGACCTTGCACTTTCAGGGGAGCAGTGCACAACATAAAAATGCATCAACTGCTGTAGAGATATTAGCACCAATAAAAAGCATGGTAATGATTACATATTTTCATAGGCTAACAGAAGGAAGTGGCTGGAGATGGTGAGAGAGCATGAACCATGACACAGTACTGGAGGAGCAAACCAACTCCTACATTCTGAGACAGGGATAGGAGTACCCTACAGCTATCACTACATTGTACATATATACTGATCCTAATGTTATGTACACTGTCTGCCTGCTGCTCCTCCCTAGCTGTGTGAATGCACAGGAGGATCAGACCCCACCTTGTCCTTCCTCAACCAAAATCTCAACATGGAGTATTGCACTCAGCTAGTAGATCATTGTCCTCTGAAAGCAACTGCCTAAGGCCATGGAAAGGGAAAGACTGCATCTTAATCTACAAGTTGCAAAGCATAAAACATTTTCCTCTCATTATATGTAAATGCTCCTTTTCTCAGCACTTCATCAAAACAAAGAAATCAATATGAGTGGAATACATTGGATAAATTTCTTCAACATTACTTCTGGTAGTTATG
>JAPQNM010000044.1:25139717-25187217 GCA_029783475.1 Metacarcinus magister | reverse complement strand
CGGCTCTCCTGCCGAGAGAGAATGACTGCAGGGATGGAAGCATGTATGAGTGAGGGAGAGGAAAGTGCAGTGTCTGAGGTGAGTGGTGCATGACAGAATACTTGGGGTCTCAGCAGTCTTACCTGGTCGGCTCTACCTTCCGTTTCAGGCTAGAGTGAAACAAAACAAAACTATTAGGATGGGTGACTAGCACGTCCCTCAATGCTCTAGTGATTCCTGACAAGATAAGGAAGGGAGAAAAATGTATCTGAGGTGAATGACCGACCTACTATCTACCCTTAGCCTATTATGTTTCCTCCACAACTTACACCTTTGGCTTTGAACACCATTTATACTTGTGCAAATTGTGCCAGGAGAACAATGCATCATGAACTCTCACTCTTAAGTCACAGGGAGTCCTTCAAAATTACAATCTGAATGAGAATATTACTAAAGAGAGATACAAATAAGTAAAAACTTAGGGAGTTGTTTACAGACCTACAACTATATTGTGCTCTGTCATCACATTATATCACCTTGAAGGATTGAGTGCCTCCCTACCCGATGCCACTGGAGCATTGAGGGTTTTTCACTATAATCTCTCTATACAAGATCTTCTAGTAAGGTTTATATCACAATTGGTCAGGTTTCTGGCAGTGCACACAAATGGATGATTCAATATGATACAGGTGAAACAAGGCCAAGGTTTTTGCCTTGGGTGGGGCGTCCCCTGTCTACCTTAGAACTCGGATCAATAATTTTTCCCAACAGACACAAGGTAATGTCTTTAATATGGTTCATATGGCACTGCATTTTATTATTTTTAACTTGGAAAAATGTGGCAAGCAATTTCAACCTTGGCCATGGAAAACTGAATAATAAATGGGTATGAATGCATTATTACACTACCAGCTAACCCTTGTGTAGCTCATGTGCCAATGCTACATTTTACTATAGGCCAACTAATGGTTGTTGATTTTTACACTACGTGTATTCAAGTGAAGCTAAATAGACTGTTATTGCTTATCATGATGAAACTACCAAACATAAACCTCAGTCAACTAGACTAACTAATGTGACCTTGGCTGAATGGTTACATAAAAACAAATGTGACAAAACAAAGACAGTGAGACTCGTGGACTGGATCTGATCACGTCTGATACAAGCAAATGTTCTGAATCAGCCACTCAAAGCTACATGGCTTCTCTGGGAAGTGTCAGCCAAGTCATTATGAGCCTTCTTTGTTTTCACTTTAAATGGTGATGTGACAGCCTGGAGTCTACAGTCTTTAATGGCAGCAGACATGAATTATGTAGAGGATTATGACTCTATCTCATGTACTGGGATTGAATCTGATATTTTACACTTGAGGAGGATACCTTGATTGACCCCCAAACCTGGAGGGCCTTCTCTCCGGCCGCTGGGAGCTGTCGGGCGGCATTGAAAGATGGGGAGGGAGAATTAGAGAACAGGGTTTTTTTCAAGCTGAACACAAGGATGGGTGTTTGGGGGAAGGAGCTGGTGAAATTAGGGGATAATAAATTGTTTAATCTGCCCTGGAAAACATCAGCAGTGAGTGATAATGGGAGTGGGGAGCTGGAGGGAAAATTTATAGCATGGGATATCAGATTAGCTATCATAGGCATACCCAAGATGCCACTTGTACATAACAACACACTATGGGAGTCCATTAACTGGCATTATCCAAAAAAGTATGTATATAAGTATTATGGAACATACTGCACTCAGGGGATCAGTCACCAAATGGATGCCCCATTTCACACATGACCATTAATAAAACTGGATATTATGAACATGCAGTTTGGTGTTTTAGGTGTTTCCCTATGTACAGGGGATGGTTGACAAGGCTGGGGGTTGGGGGTCACACTTGCTGGGGAAGCTAAGGCACCTTGGAGGGCCTGGATTGATGCTCCTCAATATAATGCATCCTGACACCCTACAAAACCTGACCCACACACACACACACACACACACTCTCTCTCTCTCTCTCTCTCTGAGCTTCTTCACTAACAAAATAAAACCCATGGGGAACTACTCTCGTATCATAAACATATGTTCTACCAAACTTGACTAACAAAACACTGACAAAGTGTGAAAAATAGTAAGTAAAGTAAAATCAGTGTTATCCTTTTTATATATATCTTGCTGAACTCACCATCCACCTCTTTCATCTATTCACCAAGAATTTTGCCAAGAATAATAGATAGATATATAAAATCCAGACAGAAGCTTACGGAGGTACTGTTTAGCCAAGGTACCACAAAACTGAGCTGCTCATGTCAAAAAGATTTTAAAGTACCAATTGTGTAAACATCAACATGAGAAAGTTTTGTGTAATAATGGAGTCATATGCATATAAAATACTGTGTAAACATGGCAATAATATCAATCAATATTGGAGATGTTAAATAACACTTAAATCATTAAATAAAGAGTTAAAAAGATATGCATATTCTAAGGTTATCATTATTAATTTTAAAATTATAATCAATTAATCACAAGAAATCCAAACTTGTCACTTAGGCAAAATTACATCAAAAATCAATACTAAGTCAGTAAGGAAAAAAAGTATATAATTCAATCCAATGGACACAACAAAAAGTTTGTTATACAAGAGTGATGCCCAAGTCTGGGTACAAGTGACTGGTGGGAAGGATGGAAGGAGGGAGTGCAAGGAGTGGGCAAGCAAGAAGGGAGGAATGCAAGGAGTGGGAAAGAAGAAAAGAAGCAGAAAATCAGAAGATACAAAGAATTGTGAAGGAGGAGAAGGAGGAGGAGTAGGAGGAAATTTAGGTGTTTATGCACATAAACCATATATAGAATGAATAAATGCACAGAACAAAGAAGAAGAGGAAAATAGTGTTGGAAGAACATGAGGATGAGGTGTGGCAACCTACCTAGATCGAGGCTTATCAGAGGCAGGAGTGCTTGCTGAGGAGGAGGCAGACGGTGTAGTGGATCCCTCCTCCTCAGTGTCTTCTCCACCACCCAACACCACCAGCTGGCTTGTCCGTACAAAGATGCCACACCCTTCATCACACTGGAGTGGGGCAAAAAACAAATGCCTCAGACCATAAGTTGTTTTGTGCTTTGTTTTCATATTTCAAATATTTTTAATGACTAACAGACATTTGAATAGTTTAAATTTTTCTAAAAGACAGGAAATGTGTAACAAACATGCTCTTTCTGGCAACAAAATAATGCTTGAAAACCCTGTGAATCAGATTATCTGAACTCTCAAGTTCCTTGTGACCATGTCTGAGTTGCAACTGTGGAAAATGAAAGGCAGTGTATTTGGAAGTTTACTAGTGCGCTGGTAGTGAAAGAATTTTAAACAATGATTAGAAATTTTGTGAGTAGGGTATCCATATAGCAGAACTTACCTGAAAGTATGTCTTGCCTTGCACTGAACCATTGTTCTTGCCCTTCTTTTCATCCAGCACGACACCTATCCATTTTCCCTGGGAGAAATGTGTCGTGCCCACAAAGGCCACAGTCCCATGGGTGTCTGTGAATGTATGTTTCATCATTGCACTGCACTCCTTAAACAGTGATGATGCACTTCCTTAAATCTTTTGTCAGGTAACAAGTTATCATGACACAAAAAACAGGTTAATTAACAAAAAACAATGAGGGAACATGCAATGACAAACCAAATAGGTGTTCTTAATGTGAAATGGTGATACAAGTTTTAAAATATGCATTAAATGTATTATGTATTGAAATGCTATGTGGAATGGAAGAGTAAAAACCACTTTGTATGTGACAAGTTATTATATATTTCATGCCAGTAACAACTGACCACTTAAAAGAAAACAGGAAAAGATAATCAATAAATGCTAATGACAATTTCCTATGAGCAGCACATTGCTGGCAATCAAAGATATAAGCAGTGAGATATAAAAATACATATATAACATACTTACTTAACCCTTTTTCATTAAACATGTCCCAAAGACCTGGACTCCAAAACATTACTAAGCTTCACATCAAAATCCCAATCAATGAAAGAGTTGTGTGTATGGTCATTTCACCACTACCACCATACCTTTGCCAATGACCTCCACTCGATGGCCTACGCGAACAGGTTTATCCGACATGTTGGTTTACACCATCAATTCTGTACAAAGAGATAATAAATTGCTTCAGAATATTTAACAGTAATGAATATTTCACTGTAATGAGAGAACAAGAATTAAGGATCAAGTCTACCCTCCTGTGCCTCTATTACAAATATATACTATACATAGTGTACTCAACATATATGTGAAGGTTTCAGGCGGTGCTCATCATTATTTACCTCGCAAAGCGTCTTTGAAATTATGTTATGTTATGTTATGTTGGTTATGTTAAAGTTAGGTTAGGTTGATTAGGTTATGTTAAGGTTAGGTTAGGTTTGATTCAATTAGGTTCAGTTATATAAGCTTTTGATGTTCTATTACCCAAAAGTTAGGGTAAAGATTCGTAAGACAACCCATTCGATATCTCTTTACCTTTATAATGCACTGCAAATTCAACCTCAAATACTTGTTCAGATCACCTCAAACAGTTATGCCGCTGAATTACAGAAAAAAAAAAAAATTATTTAGGTTATGTTAGGTTTATTTGGTTTGGTTAGGTTTAGTTAGGTTTGGTTGGATTAGTTTTGGTTAGGCTTACTTAACTTCAGCTCTGGGAAGATTATGCTAACAAAGCTATTTTTTTCGGTAATTTTTTACGCTATCATCAGAATGTTGTGTGGCTACAAAAGAAAATGTCGTCTGCACCTCGCACAACCCCTTACTTATAGTCATAGAAAACATTTGATAGCTTCTAAATTAACATAACATAACATAACATACACTAACCATACCTTAACTTATATTGACAAATAACAGAACCTTGTTCAAATCAAACTAAACTTTACTTTTCGAAGAGAAGAAGAAAAAATTTTTTAAATCATATTTTTTTCTGTAATTCAACGACATAAATGTTTGAGGTGATCTGAACAAGTATCTGAGGTTGAATTTGTAGTGCATTATAAAGGTAAAGAGATATCGAATGGGTCGTCTTACGAATCTTTACCAAAGTTAGTCATTTTAACCTAAATTTTTTGTGTGAAGGTTTCAGGCGGTGCTCGTCATTATAAGCAAATATAGGCCATATATGGCAATCCGGAAAAAAAACCTAGGGTGAAATTACTAACTTTTGGGTAATAAAATATAAAAAGCTTATAAAACCGAACCTAACCTAACCATAATCTAACATAACATAACATAACATTACCTAACCTAACTTAACTTCCAAGACGCTTTGCGAGGTAAATAATGGTGAGCACCGTCTGAAACCTTCACAGATGTGTTGAGTACACAATGTATAATATGTACTTCATATTTATATCGATATCGTCCGAACAGTAGTTGTGCAAATTTACCTAAGGTAGATATGTTTAGTTTGGTTACATTCTTACTACAATCTAACCACATCATAACACACCAGATAAACTAAATTTCCTTAAAAAATGACTTGAGAATCTGCAACTTACCGTGACAGCTCTACCTTCTGTCAACACCTCACGCCCTCTTTGTCACTTATATGCGGAAACACACTTCACTAGGCCTTACTACTGCTCCTCATGTGCTCTGAGACAACACTGTACCTCTAAATACCATAAAGCTACGTCCTTGTTTGAATAGAACAGGTGTCTTACCTTAGAATAAGGTAGATCGATGTCCTGCAGGATGACTCACCTCGCCGACAACAACAACAACAGCTGCTGCTGCTGGAGCGGCGCGCACCATTAAACCACCCACCTTGCACCTTACAATGCACCTTTATATAAGGAACACACTTTTACTATAGATTTTGATGCATTCCAAATAACATTTACATTCAATTTCGTCGTAAATGCATATATTGTAAAATATCTTCATCACCCTCAACAAGCCTGGGGACCTGTGGGAATGCGGGGTTCTTGGTGGGACAAGACGAAATAGTCATTTACGTTAAGAACAAGGTGACAGAATAACTAACGTAAGCCTATTCATGAACGCGCAATGCACTGATGGTCACAAACAAACGCTTCCTTGGGTAGAAGCTAGAAAAGAAAATTGCGTGGCTAGGGAAGAAAATGACGTGTATCTGCCCCAACTTCCGATTTGTGCTCATGAAATAGATTTGATATCTCCGAAATTAACCTAACCTAGTATTTGCGTATGTATATGTATATTGCCAAATAACAGAACCTTGTTCAAAGCAAATTAAACTTTACCTTATTTTCAACAGAAGGTCCAGCCTCTTCCTCGATCGTTGTCCTCTCTCCAGCTGAAGTCAATTTACTCAATTATGCCTCTGTCGGTCACCGAGTGGAAGATACATTAGCTTGTTTTAATAAATAATACTACCACTATTCCCTATTCATGCACGCATAATGTACTTTCTCTCTCTTGCTTCTTAAAAATAAATAAAAATAAATAAATAAATTAATTAATTAATATATATATATATATATATATATATATATATATATATATATATATATATATATATATATATATATTGGAATGAACTTTCAATTATTCTACTCATTATTTAAAGATTCCATCATGCTCTTTCTAGAAAACGCCAGTTTTCTAGAGAACCGCAACAAATGGTGATGAAAAAGTTATTAAATAACCCCTTGAACTAGATAACTATAGACCATATAATTCTGTTAGGGTTAACGAGAGCTGCCCCTCTCACCAAGAAGCTGCTGTGAGCCAGGATCCAACTCTAAACCTTTAGGCCACAAGACAAGCACTGCACCACAGAGTCACCAGACTCGGTGTAAGCCTCCCACAGATGTCTGAAGATTAGGATGAAATTAAGGAGGCTCATAGGAACTAATTCAACAAGAATGTTTTTGTAAGGATCCAGGATATGGCACAGGTTTAGCACATGCGGTTTTGTATCTTATGATTTATTTATTATAGAAGGGAAAGCTGGAACTGATATATGAGCACAGCTATTCTTTTCCCCAACAATATTAGTACACATTTGTATACTGGGCTCTATGCCTGCACAAAGCCCAGTAAAACTTGCCAGGCAATCCTTTCTTTTCTGACTGATGTTATCTTTAGTTTGAGTCCCCAAACCTGTGATATATCAAATGTTTACAAATTGATAACAGGCTGCTGCTGCATATCAGTACTTTATTATAAAAACAAACATGAAAAATTACAAGCATCATGAAGTATTGTAAGCATAGGTCATTGAAATGTCGCCTTAAACTATTTCCACACATGAAGGTCAGTGTTTGGAACATATTCATTATGAACCAAGAATCAAACAAGTATTTTTACTATAATTTCATATACAGTAAATTCCTAGCTACCTGGCACCTGGGCGTCTGTTACTCTCAACCAACTGGCACAAAAGGTTACTGCACCATACATCAGTGTAAAGTGCCATTGCTGTCCTGGATTTGTGGTTCTAGATGTGGCCACCATTTCTTATGTCACTTGGTCGTTATCTTGTCCTTGTGATAAAAAAAAATCATAATTTAATATTACATTAGCCATGTAAATTTTTTTTCTGAATTTCTTGCCTTTTTATGAATTCACAACATTTTTCTGGATTCTTATGTTATAAATGATACAGATCTCAAAAAGTGCAATAATTCAGCATGTTATACCAACTCTCACTTCTTTCCTTAGCTATCCATACCTCTTCCCTCATTACTTTCTCTTCACAGGCCAAACCATCATAAGTATTACACGAGTTACTCCCCACAATCCACATGGAGCAGTGCAATCTTTGTCAATACAAAGAATCAAACTTGCAACTCGCATACTTTTCACATTTTCTTTGCAGACATATAAATGAGGATGGAGCAACTGTACTTCATTCTAGTCATGTTCAGACAATCTCCCATTTTTCAAACACAAAAACCCTAAAAATTTTAGGCCAAATCAGTGATGCAAATTATCCTCCCTCCTCCTTATCAACCCTTAATCCTGAAGTCAAACAGTGTGTATGGCTGAGACTGGAAAAGTATTGGATTACCAATAATATTGAGGGGACCCGAATCACAAGGGAATGATGGAGGGAATTCTTATGGCAGGAGGGTTAGGGCATACACTACACACCCAGGCCAAGAGGCAGATAGGGGCTACACAAGAGTTCATTCTGTACAGACTTGGGTGAGGGGTTATCTACAAGGGAGATCACAGAGGTTGACAGGGTGTTGGGACCACAAAAGGTTAAGGTTGGGGTTGTACCATACCTGCAAATTATGTGCAACAACTGACAGTATCAGAACAGTTCCATTTCCTCATTTCCATGAAGGTCAAGAAAGTCATCATCATAAGCCACCTCAGCCTCTTTGATTCGTTCACTTCTCACTTCCTTTTGTGTACTGGACTCCACTTCTATGTTGAGGAACCCACCCTTATAGATCTCAAGAGGCTGATCTGGGGTCTTATGGGTATCTGTGGTGGCTGATGGTGCCTGAGGTGGTGATGAAGGTGGCATAATGTCCTGCCTCCTGGGTGGTGATAACTGATTGATCTGAAAAAAAGAACAATAATGATTCAAATTACATAAAATATCCACAACATCGTTTCATCAAAAATCTACATTTGTAATTTACTTGATGCAGTGAAAGAGCAGGAGAATGGTGATATAGAGAAAAATGTCAGCTTTTTAAGAATGTTGTGGTGGGATGTGCAAACAAGTGTGTGGTATGAAGCATGTGAGTGGTGGGATGAAGAGAAGTGAATGGTGGTGTGAGAAAGTAAGCAGAACAATCAATAGGTAAAGAGGTGTGCATGTGAAGTGTGGCTGCAGAAGGAGGAGGTGACATATGAGGGATATAAAGAAAAGAGAAATTAAGCAAAAAGTTATCAATTAAGTTAGATAATTGACATGTAGTAGTATATATTCAACCTTACAAGCTTGCATTGCAATCAATGATGTTTTCATTACTTTTACAACCATTTCACTACTGCCTCACCAGTGAGCCAGCCAGTTCCTGTTCTTCTGTGTCTGAAGGTTGAGGTGATGTGACAGGAGTAGAGCCGGGACATTTTGCTCCTCCAGGGTCATCAGAGAACAGCTCTTCCAGGTGAAGACCTTCCTCATTCACTGTCTCTCCTGCAGGGCCACAGCATTAGTCAATATCAATTATAGAATAAATTAAATTAGACAATAAATGATAACATAAAATGTAGATTGCATGTATAATATAAGGGATTCAGGTGTGGTGAGGCAAGTGTAGTTCTGTGATGGATCATCTGCTTCCAGTTCCATTTCAGTTGTTTCTAGCATTTATTATGTAAAACATTTTGAAGTAGAAGGTATGGTGTTGAAGGGCAGTTATAGGCAGGAATTAAAGCCTTTTATATTACTAGCACTCTGTAATGCCTAGCAAGTACCTTGTGGCTTTGACTCATGTCTTTCACGTTTGCGATGAGCTCGCTTGCGTTTCCTCCACTGCTGTAGAGACCCTGATTCATCTTGAGAGAAGATCTTCATTAAATCAGCTCGCTTTAAAGTTGGTTCACTCTTCAACAACTGTAGGTACACACCACCAGACGTCCTTCTCCTCAACCCAGTCTGTCACAACAAAGTTCCAGTTAAATATGTTGTAAATAAAAAGCAGAATTCCAACTAAATCTTAGAAAACCATTAGGGAAACCTCTGGCCTAAAAAATCAAATAAACAAGGAATAGTTAATTGATAAAATAGTATCATGTGCATGAACAAATATAACAGGTATGTGTCAAGATGTCATACTATTTATCTATATCTGAAACCTGTTCCTAACAACTCCTTCCCAAGGGATTGCCACAATAAGTCTCCATTTAGTCTTGTCCTTACATATTTTCCTTGAATGCTCTAATACTCTTATTCTCCTTCTCCACTTTCTCTCATATGTTATAACACAATATCCTCCCATTTCACTTGGGATCGTCCTCTTGGACCACTGCATCTACCATAATAATATACTCTTTGTTATCTCACTTTCTGCTATTCTTTCTATGTTGCCAAGGGTGCCGGGTGGCTCTGTGGTGCAGTGCTCAGTTCATGACCTAAGAGTTGCAAGTTCAATCCTGACTCATGGCAGCTTCTTGGTGAGAGGGGCAGCGCTCTCTCGTTAACTCTAGCAGAACTATATGGTCTATAGATGCCTAGGTCGGGGGGATTATTTTTTAATCTATGTTGCCAAACCATCTTAGGATGCTGCAATTGACCCTATTAATCAATCTGCATTCTCCTCTACAAGACATTGTGTAATTCCCGGCATCAAAGACACTAGGGAACTTGCACTAACATTAACAGCATTCATTAGCAGAATACCATTTGTTTTGTTTCCTTTGGAAATTGTTAAAGACAAAACACAGCTAGTCACTAGAGGTAAATACTATTATTATTATCATTATTATTAGCCTTGTGGTGGGGCTTCAAGAATACTTCCACTATAGTCCCTTCGGGTTGTAAAAGGATGGCAATAAAAGATATCTGGAAAGCCGTCCTCAGTAATCTCTACTATGAACAGACAGAACACAGAAGGGGAAGGTAGAGTAGTCTCCCTGATCCCTAAATCATAAATATAAATGCCTTGTCTTGGTTATCCCTTTTTAATAGGAATATATGCCAGGTATATAGATCTTTAAGGAAACTTTTTCTATATTTATTTACAGCATTCCTTCCCATCTAGTGGCCTTACTTCACATGATATTCTACTCAGTCTCATCCCTGTGTATTTATTCCAATTTACTCGCAGAATTAACAAACTTCTTCACTCCTTTCCTTTCAATAATAAACTCTGAAGCATTCTGCTTTACTCTATTTTTCCAGTTTCTATGAATTGGACTCCTACAAGAGGCTTATCAAACATCAGATCTTTTTTTCTTTTCTGAATATCTTTTCTAAATATCTTTATATAGGCTTTTCTTTGCCAGTCACCTTTACAAAATAAGTGCATCACCGGAATTAATTTTCCTTGCAGACTTTACCTGGTGTGATGTTATTTAGGCAACTTTGCTACAACACTAACAATAGGGAAACAAAAAGGTGACAGGACTTACCATTATCATCATACCTCCATCTCTTTCCACCTCCTGAGTGTTCTTGTAGAGGTCTAGCGCCTTCTCCTGTCCCAGCACCTCCACCACACGCACTGCAACAGGTCACCCATGAATCACTCACCAACAACTTTACCTTTCTCACTCCCTAAACACTCAAATGACCAGCTTTCCATACTCCCCCTACACCCCCCCTACCTATTCCTCCTACATCATTGCCCTTAAAAATACTGGTAAACAATACAGTAAGTAAGCCATGCCCCTTTTCCATCTTCCTTGGCAACACATTTATTGTTACCTATGAGTTCTGGTTTCCTCTCCATGAGCCCCTCGGCAATGGCTAGGCCCACCTCTTCATCTGTCATGGATTCACCAATCTCCACATTCACCAGTTCTCTCTTCCCACCTTTCGTCTTGGGTTTCCGATAGTTTAATCTCTCCTTCACATGTCGCTTTCTGTTTATTCTGCAGAAAAAGGGGAGGGATGATGGTAAACTTCTTTACAAATATCTATATTGCACCGACTATATACTGATTTGGTTTGTCATGATAGTATGACCAAATATATATTATATATATATTATTGTTCTATCTATATGCCAGTATATAACAGTATGGGATGTTTGATGAAATGTGGAGTTCTTATGAGCAAGATTTTCTCAGATGGCCATTTTTAAAAAATCTAAATTATTTATTAAGATGTGACAATGTTAGTAAAAGCATAGCAATCATCTTATATAAAAAATCAAATTAATAAATAATAATAATCTATCCATCCATATATGTACCAGGCTGCTAACCCCTTAAAGGGGGGTAGCCAAGACAAGGCATACATACACACAAATATATATTCCTCTCACTTAGCCTCTAGGCCCCCATAAAAGAGAATAGAAGTACAACCCCACCCAAACATTGCACGTCAGGTCAGTCATGCAAATAGGGGCAAGGGCGGGCGAGGGTCCTATCCCCAGCAGGGTCCTAAGGTTTACCTCTGCCCCTTTATATTGAATGCATGCCCTCTCACTCCCTGCACCTCATGTGTTGTAAGGGTCACACCTAAAGTGCATTTACCCACAGTAACAGGCATGTGCAATGTTGACAAATTGTGAAAATTGAACTAAATGTGTTTTCTGTTCATCATGATTGATTGTGCTCTTACACTTATATATCATAAAAAAAATTGTGTTCTAAAAAACAACTGAAAAAAGACAAGACTAGTTAAATGTTATTTTCTTTTATCTGGGAGTATTTTTCGAGTTGATTGGGCTGAAAAAAAATTTCCCATAACCTAGTGGAGTACAATACATGTATAATTTCATGAAACCATGAACGGGTTGAATTTCAAGCTGAGGAACTCTTAACAGTAGTAAGGATGGCCAGCTGAAGGACAGGAAGTAGATTTCCCATAAGACAGTTCAACCTACCTTTTATTCTTCATCTCCTCATCTTCTTCCTCTTCCTCTGCTTCTCCATGGCTGTCCTCATCCTCAGAGTAGTGGCAGTTCTTTTGTTTGTAGAATTGTCGTGCTTGTTCATAGTCATAGGTCTCTACATTACGATCACCTGTATCCAGACGTTTCTTCAACCCAAACACTCCAATCTCTTGTGCCAAAACCTGTAACACAATACACAATCAGATTCCTATTAATCTCCAGTTTTTTCATCTGCATGCCTATACTTTTCTTTTTCATTGTAATGGAAATCACTGCCAACACTGTATTTTTGTCACCTACATAGTGGAGGCATTCATCAGTAAATTTTTAAAGTAAAAGATTCAATAATGTGAGATTTTGATGGAGATGTGATAGGAAGTTTTAGTGGGGTAACCTGGAATAGACGAGTATCCAATAGTGGTGATGATGATGATGATGATTAACACAACCACTTAGGACCAAACACTTCCCAGTATTCAGAATTATTGTTTTTTTTGCATTGTTTTTGGTAGAGATAAATATAGATCATAAAATTACAATATAACTTTTATTCAAATTAAGTGTCACCAGCAACACAATTACACATCTGACAACATTATACAACTGGTGTGTGTTCATGTCGGCACTGTGACCCTGGTATTGGTGACATTTTGATTCACTAATAATGTAAGTAACAAATCTTCATGCCTTAGAAAAAGTCATTCAAGCTTACCTGTTCCTCCATTACTGTGGACCACACATTGTTGCGTCGGCGTGCCTTGGCAATGGGCCGGCCCTCCTGAGTGCCCTTGTCCAGTGGCCAGGACTGTGGACCATGACTGAAGGAACACACACACACTCAGTACTCTTAAACAAAGGTATTTTTTCAATATCAACATGCATATTTCAAAGTTAACAATCAAGAGGCAATACTCAATACCCAATGAAAACAAATTGCACCATCTACCTCTACATAGTAAACAATTGCCTGTTTAAATTGGTGCTTTATTGATCCTGTTTATGCCTACCAAGCAGTTGTCAGATGTATCCAATGTAAGTCTGATAAATAGTAGAGTTACCACATGGCCCTCAAGTAAAGGAACAATTTTCTGAGACTAGAATTATAAATATAAAACAGCACTTGTGATGAAGAGTGAAGTTACTGAGAATGCAAATTTCAGTAGAATGGATGGTGAGACTAATGGTAATGTATGTGGAAGTTTTGGTATGCGTAGTATAGGAGTAACACTAAGTTGTGGAGAGGTGGTGATGAAATGCACCACCTCCAGATGGTTGTGGTGATGACACAATGGGTATGTAAGAGTATGATGAAAACTATGGTTGTAAGAGGACAACTCTGTGAAATAGGAGAGAGAGAGAGAGAGAGAGAGAGAGAGAGAGAGAGAGAGAGAGAGAGAGAGAGAGAGAGAGAGAGAGAGAGAGAGAGAGAGAGAGAGAGAGAAATGAGAAAACGGCGATGGGTCTTCAGTTTTCTTTCATTCTTTCTTCCTTCCTTTTTTTTAAGACCCTGATCAATCTTCTTACCCTTCTTTATGTTAAGTCAAGGAGTGGCAGCAGTTGGTAATAAATATAAACCAAAGATAGATGAAAACTCAATGCTATTATACTTCACATCGGAAAATTGGCGACATTTCTTCTGCCAAACCGAAGAAATGTAGCCAATTTTCCAATCTGAATGAAGTACAGTTAACAGGTAAAAAAAAATGGAAGTAGTAAACCATGCCATGAATAAGATACTATTCAATCCAATATTACTGATGCATTTCAATCATAGAAATTATTCCCACTTACCTCACTGAACTTCCAGTGTCCATTTGACTAACATTTGGCCGCTTGCGTTTCGCTGCCAAGGGAGAGTCCGAGTCTGAGTCTGATGTGTTGTCGTCTTCATCACTTGAGGGTACGTGGCGCTCCACACGCCTGTACTGGGAGGAGTCAGGCCGTACCACTGGCTTGTAGGACAGCTGGGTGACAAAGGGAATTATTAATATATGGGAAAGGAAATAATCACCAACATTTTTTTTCCCCTGGAGAACCTCTTTCTGTAAATCAATCCAGAATTAATAAGCTGGCAGTCAATAGTCTATTGCAGTTTAAATCAATGCACAACTTCATTATGCTGGACTTACAAATATTCAAATATCATTATTTTGGACATTTTTTACTATACACATAACCCAGGGCAAATTAACATTAACGGCACAGAGCATCTTTGAAGTTAGGTGCCTCATTAAAGCTTTCTAAGTCCATACCTCAATGCTTGAAAAATATTGATATAAATATGAAGTCCTACACACTATACATAGTGTACTAAACACATCTGTGAAGGTTTCAGGCGGTGCTCATCATTATTTAAATTATGTTTTTTTTGTATTGCAATAAATGGCCGATATTTGCTTCCCCCATCCTAAAACCCAGCTTTCCCAAGTGGTCCCCAAGCTAGTTGGCTATAGGGGAAAAGAAAACCAAGAATAGGTGTATTGGCTTAAACTGCAATTTTAGCCATACAGGTGTGTATAAGACAATATCTCTTATCATTCCTCCACCAAGCAAAACCCGTAAATATGACAATGACTGCATCAAGCATCTGGTATTATTTTACATCTTCACCAGAATGCTCTAGAGAATTCAGGGTTATATTTTTGCATTACCTGATGCATTTTGAGGTTTTCTTAATTATATTTCCGTCGCAAATTCTGAGTTTGTGAGATATTCAATGCTTTCTGCGAGACCTTCTCTTCGAAAAGTAAAGTTAAGTTTGGTTTGAACAAGGTTCTGTTATTTGTCAATGTAGGTTAAGGTTTGGTTAATTTAGGTTAGGTTAGGTTAGGTTAATTTAGAAGCTATCAAATCTTCTCTATGACCAAAAGTAGGGAGTTGGACGAGGTGCAGACGCCATTTTATTTTGTAAACAGACGCCATTATGAAGATATAAAACTTTACCGAGGATCTTTTTCAACCGAGGGAAGATAACACTACACGGAAGAACACAAAGAAAATCTACAAGTTAAGAGCTAGGTTGGATCTGCGAAAGTTTTAGTTTCCTAACTGTGTTAATAAATGGAATGAGCCGCCAGAGTGGGTGTTGAGTGCTAACAGTTGAGAAGTTTGAGTCTAAGCAAGGCAAATTCTGGAAATCAGGCCCAGAAATATAACTATAAAGCATAAATTAACACACATTCTAGGGCCTTTCAGGGAATGTGTGAGTATCTGAGTATGCATGGGCAAGTCTTCATCTTCTTGGGAATTTGCTGGTGCTGTGCAGGCTATAGTGCCACAGCCTCTAGTGCCCAGAAATTGCAGATAGCAGATAGTGACTAGGTAAGTAATAGTCACCAAATGGCTTAATACAGTTAAGAGCATTTCCAATTTCAACCCAACAGTTGCACTCCTAATGTGTGCCGAGGATATGTACAACTATGTGCACTGAGTGTCGTCTGTGAATAGAGGTAAATGTAAACCAGAATTAAGGTGGATACAGGGAAAGGGGATAAATAAAGGCCAGACAAACAAGGGTAGAGAGCGGTGGTGAGGGTGAGACATACAAGCCTGGGAAAGACTCTTCTTACTCCACCTTACCCTAACCTTGCTTCACTTACCCCAAAACTGTCCTCTTCTCCATCTGATACCTCGCCTTCCTCTCGTTCCTCCATATTCTCTCCACACCTCAGCGCTTAATCACACAACCTCCAAAGTAAACTATAACAAGTTAGCGTCAGCATGCGCAACACAATTGTACTTGGTCTTGTGTAGACTGTAGACTGTCGGTGTAGCCTTTAGATCGGCGTTATCCTACGCATCTGCTGAAACAACCAAAAAAAGGGGCCAAGAAACTATAGAAATTCTCTTTCCTTCCTACATCTGCCCTCATCACACTTCTACTGATCCCCAAATCATTATAGAGGCCCATGCTTCTCATTAATTTTCTCTAAAAATCTTTCACACGACTGTTTCTCCTCCATTTACTTACTAACACTTCTCTCTCTCATCTCAATAAAATTTTCCACTCGTATATGTTATGCCTTATCTTAACATCTTAGTATTTACATACTCATACCTCTCACATTCTAGCACCAAACGTTTCACCGCTTCATCTAACCCTTTCTCACACATAATACATAACTTACATCCACTATTCTTCCATCTGTTCACACGACTCTTCACTTCTACTTAGAACTTCGTCCGAGCTTTAAAAAATAAATCCCCTCAAAGTTTCTATCATAGAAACGTTCATACCTTGGTTTCATAATAGGGATATGAAAGTATTTGTTCCATCGGCTGGATAAAGGAAAGTGACGTGTTTAGTGGTAGTGGATGGGCGTGGGCAAGGGTGAGAGGAAGAGGAGACAGTCTGGGTTATATTAGAGGGTTGGTGAGTGGCTTTATTTTTTGGTGGTATGGCGGTTATAATGGAGGAAGATACATATGTAGAAGTAGGGGGTAGGGGGTAGGGGTTGGTGTTGGGGAAACAGGTACTGTAAAGGAGGCGAGGGAGGTGACAGGTGGGCGGGTAGGGGAGGTTTTCAGAGCAGTTTCCTTGTCAAAGTCAGGGAAGTCTGAGAGATTAATTTTTTGAGGTGCATCCCTCAGTTCATCTGTTAATTTAGAATTTCCATAATTGGCCATGGTGAGCCGAATATAAGTGGGGGGGATGTAATTGGTCTGCTCTCCATAACACCCATGAAGAGTAAAGGCAATTAAAAAGGGAGGGTATACTATGCCCACAGCAACCTCAGGCCGTTGAAGACTTAACACAAAAATTAGCCTTTCATCCTCAGCACGATTCTCACAGAGGATAGCGAGAGATTAGGAAGAAAAGACATGAAACAAGGCGAAATAAAGCTTTAAAATGAAAAAGACCAAGCAAAAATTGGTTGGACCAGACTGAAGTTCGAGGCATCTCAATCTCTGGTACCGAAGGCCCTCCACAATGGCAATGGGCTAGGAGACGAAGGGGTATGGTTTATGGAGGTGGTTCTATTAGAATCACAGGCTCAGAGTAGCTCCCCAAACGGAGGGGAACGTTGGCCATCTTAATCATGGGTGACTATACCTGCACCATTTCATAATTGTTTGACCTATATTTAACCACTGCAAAGCCTCGCCTCACAATCCACTGGTTTGCCCTTGCTACCCTCTCACGTATTGTCCCATCAAATCCTGATATTTCCAAAATTTTGTGCGTAATTCTAATTCCCACATTATATCCAGGTCCTGCCACCATCAAGCTTCCCTGTTCACCACCAATGCCCTTCTATTTCTACTGAACCATCAAAATCACTAAGTTAGTTTGTAATTAGTTCCCCCTCCGTACACCATATGCATACAACAGGACATCCCACACTTGAACAATTCACTCCTCAATGTCAGCTCAAGTAAATGCTTCGTCTTGACTAACCCTTTATTGGTGAAGATATAAAAATAATTTTATATACACTATTATGTACATATATACAATTACATGACCACAAACTAGGTAACTAGCAGTTCTGCCAGGATTAACTTCAGAGCAATACCTCTCTCAAAGCTGCTGTCGTGATCCAGGATCGAACTCGCAATCTTTAGGTCACAGACCCAGCACTACCACAAAGCCACCCAGCACATTCTCCATATATTAAGATGCCATAATTCAAAGAACCCAGCGTGATTATTCCCACCTTTCTACTTAAACACAAAGGAAAATTATAGATGATAGACAGTCCAACAATAATTTATTGCTGGAGCAACTTCTTTTTGTCCTTCTTGAGTGGACCCATGAAGGCAGACTTCTCAGCACTGGTCTGGAAGCGACCATGACCCATCTTGCTGCTAGTGTCGATGAAGTGCAGATCAATCTTCTCCAGCGCAATACGCTTGGTCTGGACCAGCATGGACTGTAAGATAACCAAAACTTCAGAACCACAATACACAATTCCAAATGGATCTCGCTTGTACATTCTTCAGATCTATCATTCAGTATCATATATGTTCAAATACTAAATAGGCTCTATGTTGATTCATCAGAGTACATATAAAAGTTTGAAAAGCTGCTGCTAATATAAAGTTGAACACGAACCTTCCTGAGGCAGACTACCCTCTTCTTGGGTCCGGCACAACAGCCCTTGATCATGATATAGTCCTGGTTGACCTCACCATAGTGAGGGAAGCCACCCATTGGGGTGATGGTCTTCTCGGTGAAGTCATACTCCGTGGAAGCATTGTTCTTGACAACCTGTAGAATGGTGAAAAACACAAGTGTTACTTAAAGTACTAGCCATTTCTGCTGCCAACTTTGGAAGCAGACTAAAACTAAGAAAATTAGTGAAGTGGATACAAATTCCTTTGACAAGCTGCTCCCAGCTCAATCAAAAGCCTTGTTAAAAATTGCTTTAAATCACCTTTCCATCCTTAGTGTGGACACCCTGGCCAATGCGGTAGATCTTCTTGTTCATCTCTGTGCGGTGATGGTAACCCTTCTGACCAGCTCGGGCAACAGTAAACTGAACACGGCTGGGATGCCAGGCACCAATACAAGCAACCTTACGCAAACCCTTGTGAGTCTTGCGGGGCAGCTTCTTGGTATGCCAACGAGAAGTCACACCTGTGTGAATGCCAAACTTAAAAACAAATTCATAATGTGCTCTTGAAACAGAACATTTGAAGTTTTTCAGAAGGAAGGCAACAATATTATCAACATATAATATCTGACCATGTTAATCATCATTATTTTACCAAGTAAAGTATAAAGTAAATGATAAATACAAACTCACCCTTGACTCCCTTTCCCTTTGTAACACCAATAACATCCACCATCTCATCCTGATTGAACACATTGGCCACAGGAAGTTGCTTTTCAAAGTGGGAAACAGCCCAATCAATCTTGTCGGCAATACTTCCACCATTCAACTGGATCTCCATTATATGAGCCTTTTTCTGCCTCTTCTTCAAAATCTTGATCTGTAAATAACAAAAGTAAATTTAGACAAGTGACTAGAACTACCCAGATTCAAGTGAAAATTATGTAAATATTAGCATAACGTCCAGCGCTACCCTTTACACCTAGTAAATCTACATGGATTTCCACCTTTTCAGCTATGAAAAGTCATACTAGTTAAGATATACAAAAATAAATATTATATATACATGCTAATTCAATAAAATGGTGACGACTTTTATGACAGTACAGTAGCCCATCATCTCACCTGAGTATGGGCAATGATGCGAACAGCACTGCAGTACTTCTTCATCTTGACAAGGTCCTTCTCAATGACTTTCTTTCCCACTTGGTCCTGCCACTTCTGGCTAGCATTAGTGAATGCCTTCTTCTTTGACTTGTGCCTGAGGAAAGAAATGTGTGAGGGCCTCTGTCACAAGCATAAAGCCTGGAGGAAGAGACCCATCACACTCACAGAGCAACGCTAGCCAAAGCTAGCAAATACTCCATGGGTGCCTTGTTCCTCAAAGCTTCTTCCAACCGGACGGTTTAATTTCATATTAAAGTCACCAAGCACGGATAAACTTTGAGGAAGCAAAAGCAAAAACAGTCCAAGGCTCATGGCCAAACAAGACTGCCAGAGGAGCAATTGGCTGCATATACAATTTCATTTTCAATAAATTGAATAAAAATACTAATGACAACATCATGAACACAAGATATGTACAGTGTATGGTTTTACCCTTGGTCACAGCCCACTAGGAGCTTCAAAGGTTTTGGAATATACACAGCCCCGCCCTCGCCTGGTTGGCCCAGGGGACATGGTTGTTCTATGATGCACGACAAGGTAAGCTACACAACACTCAGCCTCCACAGTCGCTCCAGAGTTCGCCGGCCGGGGCCAGCTCACTCCTAACATCAATAAGTTTATATTATTTACATCTATTTCCAGAGGCAGTGGAGAAAAATGCAACACTAACCAGTTCTTGTAGAAGCGCCTCTTGCATTCCTCAGAGAGATGCTCAGCCCAGATAGTCTTGAATGCTCGCATACCTCTTGGGGTGTTGATGTATCCCACCACACCAACACAGATCATGGGAGGAGTTTCAAGAATGGTGACTCCTTCAACAACCTCCTTCCGGTTAATTTCTGAAATAGAATAATAAAACTAAGTATGCAAGCAATGGTATGAAAAACTTGTTCAATACTGATTCAAGATATGTACAGTGTATGGTTTTACCCTTGGTCACAGCCCACTAGGAGCTTCAAAGGTTTTGGAATATACACAGCCCCGCCCTCGCCTGGTTGGCCCAGGGGACATGGTTGTTCTATGATGCACGACAAGGTAAGCTACACAACACTCAGCCTCCACAGTCGCTCCAGAGTTTGCCGGCCGGGGCCAGCTCACTCCTAACATCACAAATTGCAAGAAAATGTTGCTCAATAGGAACTTACTTGAGCCAGGCTTGTCTGCCACACGCACAACATGGGTCATGCCAGCCTTGTAACCTAGGAAGGCAGTGAGATGGACAGGCTTAGTGCGGTCATCCTTGGGGAAAGCCTTTACCTTGGGGCGGTGGCGACTGGACCGCTTCTTGGGGTAGAAGGCCATAGACCCATGGCGGGGGGCGCTAAACTTACGGTGAGACTGCAAAGAAGAAATTTTTTTTAGTGCCAAGTCCCAAATGACAACCATAAACCACATTTTTATAACTACACTTATCATAAAGGATTAAGAGTTCGCCCAAATTGTCAATACCTTAAATGCAAAGTATTAAATTACTAATGTGGTGTTGCCATGACATCAACAATACTATGACAGAAGCTCAAGAAAAGGTTATTCCAACCTACATACTAAACTGGACTCTAAGCCCATGTGAGGAGGCTGCCAGGCGGTGCAGCCTGGTAAGCCACAATTAGGTGAAAAAGGCCAACATACATTAACATGTATAGAGCCTTAGTATCTCAGTTCAAGGTTAACACCGATACTTAAATTTTCTTGCCAATGAGAAAGGTGATTAAACCAAATATAAATTTCAACCTACATAATAACATTCAAACAATTGTAGTCCCCATATACCAATACGGGGATTTATTTTTATTCAACTTGAGAAAACTTAACTGAACTTCAACACTGCAATAGTTCTTAGAGGTGTAATGTATAGGGGATGGTGTTCGTTCATTAGGAAGTTAAAAACAAAAAGTTAACTGTATGGCCGCTTCCGAGTACCGATGATACTGGGGTAGTTGCATGTGACCCACAACAAACTTTTCCAATGCTTCCCACAATGATCAATCAAGTAGATATTCAGAAAGGGTTACAAGCTATGGTGTCCGGTTACAAACGTGGCATTCAATTTAGTTAAATATCACTTAAGTTACGAGAATTATTTCACAGGAGTTGCCATTTTGTTGGAAAGTCACTAGTTCAGGAAATTTCCCTACATGGCTGATTTGAGGAATTTCCGCATATATCTAATATAGTGCTTTGGCCGATTTTTGTAGTGCCATAACTATTACATCCACACCCAATACCCTTGCTTTCCCATCAGGTCCCAAGGCTCATTGGACATGTCAAAGGACAAAAGAAAGGAGACTTGCCCGAAACTGCAAATTTACCGAGGCATGGAGTGATGAGTGGGCAGAATTGCAACTTTAACGCGAGACAAATGTTAGTCGTTCACAAGGTAGTGCCAGGGTATGGGGGCTTATATAAATGACCTGTAATTAGAGGTGAGGGAACAGTAATTGATCGTGAGGGGAGGGGGTTGGAGCTCCACTTGTTAAGATATGAAATTAGACTAGAATGAAAAACGGCAAACATTCCGTAGAAGGGAACTTTTACCGCCTCTACAGACCGCAACCACCAACCAAATATTAATCACGTGCAGCAGTTAAATAGGTATTCACAAATTATTACAGCATGTGATACTATCTATTGAGTTTAAATGTTGGTTACATCACCTTAAGTGCCGAGCGTAAAAAATAAGAAATAAAGTGTATAAATAATAGAATACTGGTGGAGCAACGTGGGTAAGGGAGGGAAGAGGAAGGCATGGTAAGGATAGGGAGGGGAGGGGCCATGGTAAGGTAACCAGCCGGTGTGCACTTGAATATCATATCATAGCTAAGTAATCCCACACAATACACCATAACACTATATTCCTTCACCATCATTAAGCATCTCAGGCTTCACACTTACCCTTGCAACACTACCGTCTGGACCCTACTACAATGTGGCCATGTGCTCCACCTTTCTCGTCATTTAACACCATAGTGGAGCACAAATCCGATATATAACGCAACTCAACGGTGCACTTACTCATCATCACTAATAAATGCCATTAGGAAGTGTAGCAGAGATAGATAAGAACACCGAAATTACCTAAACCTTGGAGACATATCAACACACACATACTCACCATCTTGTCTCGGGCGTAGAAGGGCCGTACGGGGCTGCGCGGCTATTTATATAGGCGAGCCCGCGCACACTGTTGCCGCGTTGACATGAAAAGGCGCCAGATTTAAGGGCTTACTTAAGAACATAAGAATACAAGAATATAAAGAAACTACAAAAGTCCTGGAGGCTTGCACTAGGTAATTCCTGTTACTCCAATACTCCCCTATTACCTACACTCACCTCTCATCCCCATCCATAAGGCCGTCTAGTCTTCTTTTAAAACTCCCTATCGTTTGTGTACTAACTACCTGCCAACTATGTTTCATTCATCCACCACCCTATTTGTAAACCAATTTCTACCTATCTCTTTTCTAAATCTACATTTTTCCAGTTTGAATCCGTTACTTCTTGTTCTATCCGTAAGAACTGTACGAACCTTTCCTACATCTCCCTTATTAAAACCCTTCACCACTTAAATACTTCAATCAGATCTCCTCTTACTCGATCTACGCCTCGCCAGTGAGTGTAATTTCAAAAGCTTCAGTTTCCTCTCATTACTAAAATTACGAACCCCCTCTATGATTTAGGTCATCCTTCTCTACACTGACTAACAATCCTATGTCCATTCTGTGGGATAGTCCGAAAGTCTTGTCACCCCCTGCATATTGTTTTAACTTTAATTATTTGTAGGTTATTATACTATATAAAAGTTATAGTTACCTAAATTTGCAATACTTGTGTTAAATAATTTTTCCTGTATGACTAATGGTTTTAAAGTTATTGAAGGAAAACAAACTTTTATATGGTAAAGGGTACCTAGTCCGAAAGTCCATGTTAAGGGAGTGGTTTGTTCCACTGCTCCAGAGGTTGAATGTTGACCTGAATGATTGTTGGTTTCAACAAGATGGTGCCCCACCCCACTCTGCTATCACTGTCAGGGAATACCTAAATGAAGTTTTTTCAGGATAGATTGATGGAGCGAGGATCGCAACAACTTCCAGCACCTGTTGATTGGCCTCCCAGAAGTCCAGACCTCACTTCTTGCGACAACGCTCTGTGGGGTATTATCAAGGCGGGAGTTTCACATGAACGATACCAGAATACCCAACAGTTGAAGGACGCTGTTCAGGCAGCCTTTACAACAATCACCAAAGCATAGCTTCGTAAAATATCACACAGGACATGGCGCCGCATCATTTTGTGCCACGAAAATGATGGTGTTCATATAGACCTTCTCGATGTGTGACAGCGTCAATGAAAGTGAATAAACTGAATCCAGTATTTGTATTATTGTATTACTTGTTCTTCTATTGTTCTTATTACTTTTTGGTAGGGAGTGACAAGACAGGCATTTAAACAATTTGTAGGGGTGACAAGGCTTTCGGACTACCCTTTACTTTATAAAAGTTTGTTTTCCTTCAATAACTTTAAAACCATTAGTCATACAGGAAAATTTACTTAACAAAAAGTATTGAGATCAGTGGGGGTCACACATTTACGATTTTGAACCGCGACGGACAGCGACGTTTGAAATTGGTGCATTGGGTATTGAATTACGCTCCCGACCATCGAGAAGCAAACGTGTGTGTATCAGGGTGCGGCTGCGTTGCGTTGCCAAGCATCTCCCAATCTTCTTCTCTATCGCGTCCCCCGGAGGAGACACGGGCTAGCAATAGAGCCCGTCGAAGTTTGCGTGAAAGGTAGGTGACGTCGTGTGGTGGTGGCGGACTCTGGGCAGTCTACACCAACACCAGAAATATGAGCAGATGTTCGAAGAAAATAAAAATAGCAGAGTTTCAGGAGTGTGTGCGTGAGGCCGCCGTGCCCCCAAGTTAGGAGGCACACGGACGCAACACAACACACACACACACTGGGATCTGGGCGCGGATCCATGAACCCCAGTCGTCTCCCTGCAACCAGACAACTTCCACCGCCCCAAAACCGTCGTCGCTCTCTGTTCCAACTGTCATTCATCGGGAGATAACCCCGACCATCGTAACATAATCATAATTGTGTCGTGGTTCATCGTGGTACGATAAAGATTCAATGGTGACCATTGTTATTATCTACGAAAAATCGTGTGCCGTCTGGCATCATCGGCATCACCAAACCGTTGTCTCGATGTGGCAACGCCGCATCACGCCACCCTACGACGGACCACGACATATATACGATACACAGCGAGCACTTCTCCAAGCACTTGTCCACCGTCACCGTCTTCGTCACTGTTTTTGCTATTATATCAAGCTACATACACTTCGCTTCAAGATGGTGAAGGAAAGGAAGGACAAGAAAGCTGGGGCAAAGAAAAGCAAGACTGATTTCCCTCGTCAGGAGGAGGATGCTCCAAGCCCTGCTACATCATCACCCATGCCACCACCTGCCACCCCTACATCTGAGCCTAGCCTTCCCACCCCTACATATGAGCCTAGCCTTCCTGCATGCGTCCCTGCCGCAGGAAGCAGCCCTACTTTATTATTGGGGTATAATGAATTAGAGATGCTGGAGGTGCTTAAAAGACTGAAGGTGGAGGTGAAGAATGAGGGCGAGGTAGACATTGTGGAGGAGGAGGAGGAACCACAGCGAACATCAACCGATGCCGAGGACAGTGATGGTGAGGACAGTGATGGTGAAGAAGAGGTGATGACGAGGACAGTGATGCTGAAGAAGAGGAAGAGGAAGCAGGTAATCCTGGACGAGGACATGGAGAAGGAGCTAGGGGTATGGCTCCAGAAGAATCCCTTCCTATACAACCGAGGCTTGAATGATTTCAAGAACACAGCTCGCAAGCTGGCCGTGCTGAAGGAGAAGGGACAATCGCTCACTCCACCGCTGTCTGTTGTGGAGCTACAGCGTTGGATTTCTAGCATGAGGACTCGCTATGGTAGACTGACGAAACTGAAGAGTGGACAGGCAGCCCCGACAGTACACACTGAGCGGGACAAATGGATTCTGCAGATCTTCAACTTCATGGGAAAACACATTGTCCGTCATAAGAAGCCCAAGACTCTAGGATTAAAACAGGTATGTACTATTTTTTAGAGGGAAATGAAAGCAATGGCAAAGCTGACATGCCATTCAGTCCCTTGAGTCCAGGTCACACGGGGGCGGAAGACGTGTGTCGCTGGACAGTGGAGCAGGTAGTGGTGAAGAGGGTCCTGGTCCCTCCTCCACAAAGCAGTGTGGGAGGGCTCTGGTTCTGTCTGGCGTATCTGCGTTGAACACAGGTGTCCAAGACGTAGGCGAGTGACGCGTCAGGCGGGGCGGAAGGAGAAGTGGTTCTCGTAGAGTTGCCGTGGCGTACAAGGATGCCGACCGGGAGTCCGGGACCCATCCTCCACCGCGGTGTCGAATAGGCTGCGCGTGGCCTTCATCACCGCCTTGTTGACTGCTGTCTTTATGAAGGAAGTGCTTCGCAGGATGGTAAAAGTGATTCGTGGCCCCACACCAGCGAGTCGAGCTGCAGTGTATGTTCTTTCATTCTCCGAGACACCAACATGTCCCGGGACCCAGTGACAGACTGACAGGTGACTGCAGTGCCGCTTCGGTAAAAAAAATAGCCAGTTGTTGGTGGATAGCAGACAACAGCTGGACATTGTCTTTCGGAGAGTCGTGATGGAGGGCGTGCAGTGAGGCGAGGGAGTCGGTGAAGAGATATGTCTCCGACGCACCCTTCACTAGCATGGTAGAGTGCAAGAAGCAGTGCAGTCAGCTCTGCCTGGAATGCGGTGGTGTACGGCAGAGTGCGATACGTGTGTTTTCATGGTTACCCCAGTTTTCTATGGTACCGTAATATTATAAGTCGTTTTTATTGTCTCTGACAGTACATTTCCTTTTCTTTGAGCACTTACACACTGAATAGAGGGTGGCAAATGATGTCTCGATCACATTTAAACCTGATGTTCACCCAGTAATGTAGTGTTGCGGCGACGCATTTAGCATGTAAATGTGTTAGACTTGGTGGTGTTAAGAGGGGGTAGTTTGGCGAGCCTGTGCGAGCGTTGACAGATCAGAGATAAGGTGACCTACGTATCTGTGTTGTCGGCGATACGCAGTTGTGGTGGGGTGTGTTTGGGAGATGTGGTTGGTGGTCAGGAAGAGGCCAGGAGTGAGAGAGACAACAGACAGAGGGACACAGCAGTGAGAGGCCGATCCTGGGCGCGTGAGAGGCAGGACCTTGGAGGGAAGTGGACAGGGTAGCCGGAGAGATGGCATCCTGGCTTCCTTAGGCCCTGCCTTCACTGACTGGCTGTGTGGAGGTGTTGTGTGCATCCTGGGCTCGTGAAGGGCAGGACCTTGGAGGGAAGTGGACAGGGTGGCCGGAGAAATGGCATCCTGGCTTCCTTAGGCCCTGCCCTTGCTAAGGGAGTGGCTGACTGGCTGTGTGGAGGTTGTTGTGTCCATCCTGGGCGCGTGAAGGGCAGGACCTTGGAGGGAAGTGGACAGGGTGGCCGGAGAAATGGCATCCTGGCTTCCTTAGGCCCTGCCCTCCCAAAGGGAGTGGCTGACTGGCTGTATGGAGGCTGTTGTGTGCATCCTGGGCGCGTGAAGGGCAGGACCTTGGAGGGAAGTGGACAGGGTGGCCGGAGAAATGGCCCTGCCTTCGCTAAGGGAGTGCATGGCTGTGTGGAGGCTGCTGTGTGTGGACTTGTGGAGGCTGTGTGTTCTGGGTGAACCTCTTGTGGGGAACTCTGTGTCCTGAGGCTGTAATGTTATGCTGTACCATGTAAGTGTTTGTAAATATACCAGGAAAGGAGAAGTGTTGTTGTCTGTGTGATTTAAAAACCCCTTTTCCCGTCCCGCCAACCCCCGCTACACGATTCCCAGGAGGGCGTTACCTCAGGTAAGGAGAGGTAACGTGTTTTGCGACACCCTGCCTTGGAGGGAAGTGAAAAGGGGGGTGTGCCGTAACAGTATGTATCATGACGGAGACCTTACACTTCATTCTAGAAAATTATTTTCGATGGGTAACATAAGGAAAACACATTTTATGCTTTTGAGTGTATTAATTACTATATGTCGGGTACAATTTTATACATAGATAGTAAAATTCTGTTTCATTTCTATCCCTTCCAGTCTGCTGTCACGGCTGCACTTCCACCACCACCCACTGCATCTCAACAGGATGAGTCCGCGGCTGAAGTCGAGGTCCCAGCCAATGAGACTCCGATGACAAAGAGGAAGAAGCAGGAATCCCCACCTGACTCCTTCGTCCTGGAGAAAGTAAGTTAACTATTAATCATTGTTAAAGTTTATGAGACTATTTGTTTTAGCAATAACTATGCACTTCCTAGGCGAAATCTCAGTACTTAGTAATGTACTTACTTTATGCCTAATAAAATCCCATACAAATAACTAACTTTACACTTGCTTGATGTACTATCATTAATTATTAAATCTGTAATCAAAACTTATTAAATACCCATATACTTCACTAATGTTATACATAACAGAATCACATCATCATTCACTTGGTAGGCTAGACTTTACACTTAATAATACAATCTTTTAATGTTTGTGTGTGTGTGTGTTCACTACTTAAACTTTTCATTTAATAATACAGCCTTCATGTGTGTGTCTGTGTGTCTTCCCTAGGTCCTTGAACGTGCCGAGAACGCCAGAGACAACTTCATGAAGAAGCTAGAGGAGCTGAACCCCAATGAAGAGTACTGGCGTCCCTTCACCGTCGCGCTCTGCAAGGAACTGTCTCGGGTGGACCCCTGCTACAGCAGATATTTCCAAATGGAGTGCTATCTGCTTGTGGAAAAGTATGTGGCGGCCACAGAGCAGCGAAAGGAGGGGATGGCAGCCCCAGGCCCCCTGTACTCCAATCTCCTGAATGTGCACCTGCGCAATGCCGTCCAGAGTATGCACAGCAATCCACTGGAGATCCCTGGCCCTTCAGCAGTACCTGGTCCCTCCTCTATTCCTGCCCAGGTCCAATATCCGCCGCAGGTGACCCCTATGACACTTCAGCAAGCCCAGTCCATTGTGGCCCAAGCTCAGCAGGCACAACTCCGGTAGTACCCCTCTACCCCACAGTACCTCCAAACCAGTACACCAGCCCCACCACCAGCAAGCGTGGCCAACACGTCCATCGTTGACCTGGGAAATAATAACTCTTTGTTGCCTATTGCTTAGCCAAGACTTAATCCAGCGAAAAACCTTCCTATCAATCCCATGTGCTCTAAACTTACTTAGGAGTCTTACTTGAACTTCATGATGCACAATTTACCACTTACCAAAATGAGGAAGAAAAAAAAAGCACACATATATATATATATATATATATATATATATAATGATTAAAACACGTTTAGTGATAAAAAGAACATACTTGTAATTAATTTTCAGTAAATAATTGTGACAATGAAAAACACCATGAGTAATAACAAACAATTTTACTCATAATACGTACATCAATTAATTTGTAGAAATATAGGAGAAAGGACAAGAAAGACCTTGGGGAGAAAAATGGAAGTAACCAATAAGAAAATCTGGGAATAAAGGATGAATTAAATGTTTTGAACAGAGTACATCACATCAAATACAAAATACAACCTTAATTCCAAAAGTAGGTCAGCAAAGGCTACACTTTATGACAATACTCAGGAACTTACAAATAGACAACAATATCATGAACCTATTTTATAAATCTATAATTGAATCTGTTTTAAGTTTCTCTATTGCAATATGGTACTAAAGATAAACTAAAGCTTCAGGATAAATACAAACTTCATAAGATAGTGAGGTGAGCATGTAAACTAAGAGTTAAAGTTATTCCACTTGATCTGTACAACAAAATTATACACATGGTGATGGAGATAATGGCAGATGAACAACATCCACTTCATGATAACTATTTATTTATGAGATCACAAAAAATACTAGCTCTGCCTAAGCAACATACGGATAGGTTTAGAAAATCATTTGTACCAAAGAGTGTGAAATTATTGAACCATATTTTAGGAACATAAAATGTAAGATGATACTTGGATAAGGTGTACAAAATTTTTAGCCTATAATAAAGTTTAAATGGAATATATTTTTATATATTTTTATATGTACATAATGAGCTCCAGCCAAGAGAAATTTCAAATTGTATTGCATACTATTTAACAATAAAGTTTATCTAATCCAATGATCAGAGATTTAACACACACAGCACAATTAATTAATATACGATATCATATACAATAATTTCTCTGAATTTTTCAAACACAATATACGCAACACTTACAAATTTGTAACAAAATCACTTGACTATATAGTGTTCACCCTAGTCCTACCTACCCTCACCTTTCCCTCCTGTAGGAAGTAGTTGGACATGCCTTCCCCTCTCAAAACTTTCACATCCAACAACCGTCCTCCACACAACCACATACTCCATACTCATTAATGAATGTAGTTCCGTAACACAAGTTTGCTTACCTGCTCGTCTTATATGAGGATTGATATTTTTCTTTTCCAGAATGACTGGCTAAAACTTTCCTGAATGTGAGATTGACTCTAACTCCTTGAGAAGCTTTACGTGGAGGAAGGGCATGGTACCAGAAGTGGTTGGTAGGAGGGTTCATCAGCAAAACACTTCCATGCTGAAGCTGCATTTGTACTGAAATAAAGTAACATGTAAAAGCAGCTGGAACTTACAAATACTTTAATCTGTCATGAAAACAGGTTCAGATAATGAGTCTAAACTTTAAGTAAGTTTGCCACAAAGTAAAAATTCCAAGACATTTATCTTGCAAAAATACAGATTTTCCTTGACAATGCCTAAGTGATATGCTATTTTTCCCTCATAGTAAAGGATTCCTCACACAGCAAGTCCTTACGTATACAATCAAGATTCAATTTAACGAACTTCAGATTTGACAGACGTCATCCACTACTGGACAATCAGACAGGACATTCAAAAAGTCTGCTGCTTCAAAATATATCCACTAAATGGCACAGTGAACGGTATGGGTGGTGAGAAGTTCATGCTGAATTAAGTATGTAGTGTCATGCCACTGCTTACTTCTCAACATAGCCACACATAGCTTATTTCTTGTTTATTTCATTATTTTGCCCATCAAAATGCCCACATAGGTTGGGAAAAAGAAGCATGTTAACCTTAATGTAATGCAGAAAACTGAATTAATTTGTAAATTAGTGTGTTCTATGGAAGAGCTGGAGACGTACTGGTCAAAGTTCTCGGGAAGTGGTGAAAGGGTTAAAACCTCGATCACAACACTGACCCTTCAGCATGTTGGCCGTTGTACCCCACACTGCATATATTGTTCCATGTCCAACATGGACAGTGCTACGTGAAACCCTGAGGATGGATCCTTGAAGACTCGCACCACCTTGCCATGCTGGCTTTTTGTACATGGACAACAGAAGGGGACTTGGAGTGATGTGGTACGACACACTGGGGGCCAGGACCATGTGAGAAGGCTAGCCATACAAACATCAGTGTGAAACCGGTCTCAAACTGCCGCCAAATACCAAGCAACAGACTTTTTAAGTAAAAGGCAAGTAGATTCCCCATTCAGTTAACTAAATTGAGGATCAACTGTATCTATACCACATTCAGTATATTCATGTGACCATCAGCAAAAACATTCTTAAGAGAAGTATAAACTTAAATTAAAATGACATTGTATTTTGCAGTTTTGTTACTTCAAAAGGATTTGCACAAACTCCTGAATTAGCTAAATAATGTCTGTATACAAGAAATATCAATTAAAGGAAAATCCCCCCCCAAAAAGTAATGTGTTTCTGAGAGGAAAACTAGTAAACAGCATGTTGATAGCAAACACGTGAAGAATCAACAAACAGACCAGTGAATTCATGGAACTACATGGATGCATACAACTTGGCATTGTGAATGACACAGTATTATGTGCCTCTTGGCTGGGTAGCCTCGCTGTTCACTGCTCCAGGGTTTGGTCCAATTGATATCAGATGGGTATCAATCTTGAAAATGCACATCCTAACATCCTATACCCTCTTGATTGGTTGTGTCCCTGACACCAACAATCAACATGAACTGCTTGGGAACCATCACATGTACATTCAACAAGTCCTCCATTAATTGGAATGATAGTTGCTGTATTAGACATTCACTGATTTAGTTACTTTAATAAATGAAATTGAAGTTTGATATCTATCTATCTATCAATATACCTGGCTTATATCCCCATTAAAAGAGGGTAACCAAGGCATGGCATTTAGGTTTAGGGAAACTTTACTCTCCTCTCACCGTTTGCACCTTATCTTTTCATGAGAGCTGCAAGAATACTGCCGCCGTATTCCCTGCAGATCGTAAAAAGCGACAAAAAGGGACGGAGCGAGGGGTCTGGAAGTTTGAAAAATAAGTTTCAATAAAATCATTGTTCTATATTTCCACCTTAAATCTTTACCTTTTTCAATTTTTAACTTTTTGGGTGGTCTTGAATCTTGGTGGCGGAAGTAGAAGTTCCTTTCTTGTCCAAGACTCAGAGAGGCAATGGGGACACTTGCATCCAACTCCTTTTCATCATCTTTGTGTTCCCCCATTTTGTCACTACCGTCTTTATACCTGCAAAGTGGTAAGTCAGTGGTAACATGTATGGTTCAGTGGTAGGAATAACTAAACTGTCTTAATTAACCTAGAAATGCATAGTGTAACAGTACAATACTTCCCTTATATTTGAGATTTAACTATTGGTAATCATTGACAATACAAAGTAAGGTGAAGCAAGGAGGATGTGTATGAGCATTCATGGCATGTGTCCGATCATTGTTACCTTGGGTGTAATGAAGGAAACACACACACCTTTCCTTTACACTTTCCGTCACTTCTCATTTACTCCACTTTATCTCCTTCCACCCACAACCATCCTCTTCCCTTTCCTCTCTTCTCCTACCTTTTCCCTATCCATTTCCGACCTTTTTGTTCTTCTATTAACATCTTTATCTCCCCCCTCTCCTTTTTCCTCCTCATCAACAGTGTTCACTCCTTCATCTCACCATCGCCCTTCCACCTCTCCACTCAAACTACCACTAAAGGACTCCCATACATGGAGTGTCATTTTTGTATTCCATGTTTGAGATTACGATAAAACATTTCACTTTACCGTTGAATTTACTGTTGAACGGTAAAGTAAAATATTTTATCGTAATCTCAAACGTGGAATACAAAAATGACACTCCATGTATGGGAATCCTTTAGTGGTAGTTTGAATACAGAGGAGGTGGAGGGGCGACTATTTTTATGAAAGCTGTAGATTTTCTTCCTTATGTGGTAAATTACTGTGTAGTCTCAAATACTGAAAAAACGCATACCACAATTAACGGGAATATTATACCAGAAATACATGAAGTTTATGTTAGGTTAGGATCAAGTTGTATGTTTTAATAAATAAACAAACATTGACTGTGATATGAATAGAGGCGGGCTGACTAGAGGTATTGTCCAAAAACAGTTTATCTTATGATGTATGTAGTAATGAGGGTCAGTTGAGTATTTAACTGATCATCATACCAAGGACAAATCACTGATACCATTACAAATTACTAATGAATTCCATTTCAATACTGCCTAGATTCATTGGTTGATAGTGACATTCTTGCAACAGGAATATTTCATGAAAAAGACCAAACAATATGGAATCAAATTGTGTAACATCCATCATCCATTCTGCTTGCTATCGAGAGCCTCTTTTGTCATGTTCCCAATGTGTTAGTGGTTACTTTGCATTTCAACACGATTGACTCTCCTTCCTTTGTATTAGTTGTAGTAGTATTTGCATCACCATCGCATATACAAGCAATAATCTTGTTACACAAACACCAAAGCTTATGCATGTGCTACTAACCTGTTGATGAGCACAAAATTGTAGTGATGACCAGTGGCTCTGGAAAGCAGATCTCGCACATGCTGCAATGACAGAAGCCAGGGACGGGCTGGAGTCTGGATGCCACTATATTTGTAGGTCAGTCCAGGGTCACCATAAGTTGCCTGTAAATGTTTTCTTTCATGAGAATGTTGCATAATTTAGCAGAATCATTCTCTGTATACTCTCCTACGAATAGACAAGGTGCAGAGGGAGAGGAGAGAGTAATGTCTCAATAAATCCTGAAGATTGGGTCTCCGAATGTGTGTGGATGTAGGAAACTTGAGGGTAAAAAGTTGTTATCATGAGTGAAACTAAACTGAAGAGGAAGGGTAAATGTGAATGAAAGGATGTGTGAGTGGATAGATGGGAGGTGTGACCAGAGGGAGAGCAAGGGAATGAGTGGCCTTTATGGTGAGTCTGGCAGTGAAACAGTGTGTGGTGGAATGGAAGGAAGTGTTATTAAGGGTGATGTGGACGAAAGTAAAGTTTGGTACAGAGTTGTGGGTGTTTGTGTGTATATGGTTCTGGTAGTGAAAGGATGAAACAGAAAGGGAGGGCTTTAATTTGGATGGCTGTTTGCAGACTTTTAGAGTGAATGTAAGTATTTTATTGTTATATAATCTAAATGTTGATGTTGGTGAAGAGGTGGTTGATAGGCACGCAGTATGACATTCATTTACATCACTCATAATCATCCTTCCCTACTTCACAGATATTTCTCTTTCAGTCAACGCTCTTTTCACACCGTCCATCCATCACATTCGTGGACTTCCTCTCAACCTCACACCTCTTACATCAGATCTATAAAGAATTTAAGCCTCTGAATAGAGTAGATAGAAAATAATTTGAGAACAATGGTGCCTTAAATCCATGCAGTTCTTAGTTATGCTGTTAGATTGCTGATTTTAGTTTTGTATTCACTGAGGCCTAAACAGTTATTAAGATAGGTGAAGGCAGGAAACATACAGGAAACAGGCTCTACAGGCGTTGCAGTTGTATGAATAAACCATCTCCTTTTCACAACCCTACATGATGTTTATTTTGACTTATGTTTGCATATATTCAGTATCATAATTTCAACATATTACTGGTATTCCAAGTGAATCATATACCGATGAACACATTAACATTGTGTGCCTCACCTGTTTCCTTGGGAGGTTATGCCACTTGCCAAACACCCTCACTCTGGCCAGGTCTCCTGTGAAGTATTCCACTTGCTCTTCCAGTGCCTGCAACAGTGAATTTGCTACTGCCTTGGGAAATAGTATTGCATAGTCTAGGTCAAGATCCTTTTCCTTGATCTTGTCCCAGTGCAAGTCAGCAATTTGTACTTGAGAGAGCATCAGGCTGAGGGTGGGAGATGAACTGGGTGGAGGTTTGGTGTGTAGTGTTCCATGTTCCCCTTCCTCTCCTTGGGCATATACCACACCTGAGAGTCTCCTCCTCTTGGCTGGTGTTTCCATGACAGGATGAGCTGGTGTTCCATCATCTAATCAGACCTGGTATAATAATTTCCTTTTATCAATCAATTAGTATAATATAATCAACATCACTAGCAAAGTATTGCAATTAACATGTATTTATTTAATGGCAAATTATGGGCATCAACTTTTTTCCTTGTGCTTTTTATTGATTTTCTATGAAGTGGCAGCAGTCATGCCTTGCCTTTCAGTTATAGAAAGAACCAGGTTAAGAGGTTGTTGACCCCTAAAAAAAATGTGTGCAAGGAATACATACATGCAAAGGACTCATATAATAAAATAGTACTTGGGATGAGCTTGATTCAATCATGTTAAAATATTATCTATCTCACACAGACACACCATACACATACACACACACACATACTGTCAGCCTATCACTTGACAGTCTGAGGCTCGTGCCTCACTCAGTTTGCAAAGTTTGGATAAAACATAGGTACATACAGGCATACACTATATGATCATGTCAAAAATCCACTTTATTTTATGGCAATATTGCCCGCTACAGAACTGACAATAAAAAAATAAGGCACAGCTTACAGGTACAGCAGCCGTACCTTCATAGTGCTCGCTTATAGATATGGCACGTGCTTAACTTTTGGGTAAAAATCTTATATAACCGAACCTAACTGAAGCAAACCATACCTAACCAAACCTAACATAACATAATCAACCTAACATAACTTGAGAGATGCTTTACCAGGTAAATGATAAGGAACAGGCCGTACGAATAGTGGATGACAATGCGGTATGACTGCCGTATCTCTAAACACTTCAAAAAAATAAATACCTTATTGTTGAAAAATGACGATCTTAGAATTTGGTGATGAAAATTCAGGCAGGTTTATAAGAGGAAAAATATCTCCAATAGAAGAAAAAAAATTTTGGGCAGAGTACATAACATAGCCAGTCTCTGAAAATGACAGTGCAGTTCTCTTTTACTTTAACCTAGGTCTAAGATGCCGGTAAAGATTCGTAAGATGACCTAATCGATATCTCCTTACCTTTATAATGCACTGCAAATTCAACCTCAGATACTTGTTCAGATCACCTCAAACAGTTATGCTGCTGAATTACAGAAAATAAAAAAAAAAAAAATTTCTTCAAGTTACGTTAAGTTTTGTTAGGTTGTTATGTTATGTTATGTTAGAAGCTATCAAATGTTTTCTATGACTAAAAGTAGAGGGTTGTGTGAGGTGCAGACGCCATTTCTTTTTCGTAGCACACGCCATTCTGGTGAAGATGTAAAAATTTACAGAATAAAAATTGCTTTGTTAGCATAATCTTCCCAGAGCTGCAGTTAAATAAGCCTAACCAAAACTAACCCAACCAAACCTAACTAAACGTAACCAAACTTAACTATAAATCTAACGTAACCTAAAAAAAAAAATTTGTATTGTTTTCTGTGATTCAGCGGCATAACTGTTTGAGGTGATCTGAACAAGTATCTAAGGTTGAATTTGCAGTGCATTATAAAGGTAAGGAGATATCGAATGGGTCGTCTTACGAATCTTTACCAAGATGCCTTATGTGGACTTATCTTCAATACCTTATATTTATATCAGTGTTAAACATAAAATCAGGACAACCAGTTGGATGTAGGCAAGTAATGATCTCTCTGTAGAAACCAAACAAATCGTATCTCTCTCAAATGGCCAAATAGAACTAATAGTTATCAAGGTCACCACATTAAACCTCATAGTAGTAAACTGCTACCGCCCACCACAGTGCTCCACAAGGAACTTCAAGGACGCAGTGCTGAAGGTAGAAAAATTAATCAATGAGCTCCCACGGCCAATGCCAGAAATTATTTTATGTGGTGACTTCAACTTCCCATTCATCAGGTGGCCTGAAGTTAGTACTGCAGGGGGAACTCAAGAGGACCAAACACAAGCTAAGCAACGCCTGGAGCTGACAGACAAGTTGTTTCTTACACAGCAAATAAGTGCCTACCAGAAAGAACAACATTCTGGACTTGTGTTTCACAAACAATGGTGATGCAATCAGCAGATATCGAGTGGAAGAAACAATCTTCTCCGACCACAATCTTATCACCATGAACACTACATACAAGAGACACAGGAGACACCAACCACAAAACATCGAGCTGGTACGTTCATCTTTCATGAATTTAAACTTTTACAGTGACAAGATAAACTGGGAGCAAACTAACTGCAGCATCAAAGAAGTAAACTGGGACCAACTCCTGGAAGGACCACACCCTAACAGTATCCTGACAGCATTAAACTCTAATTTGCTGGAAATATGTAAGGTGCACATCCCAGAGAAGGGCCGAAGGAAAAACGCCAGGCAACATACAATACCTAAGGACAGAAAAATCCTTATGAGGAAAAGGACCACACTTAATAAACAACTCACCTCAACATATAGCGAAACACGTAAGTGCACCATAAGATCAAAAATTGTCCAAATTGAACAAAGTATCAAGGAGTCACCAAAAACAGAAAAGTACTGAAGAAAGCAGGGCGATAGACAACATTAAACGCAATCCAAAATGCTTCTTCAGCTACTGCAAGAAATACTCCAAAATGAAAACACAAATTGGACCACTGAAAACAGAAATGGGATCTCTTACCAAAGACCCCAAAGAGACATCCCAACTACTGCTGCATCAATATAACAGTGTGTTCAGCTCCCCTCAGGCGGAGGCTGTCATACATGACCCTGCCTCCTTCTTCACTGAGGACACAAGCCACCACCAGCCATGCCTCACAGACATTGATGTCTCACAAGAGGATATTGACAGGGCCATAAGGGAACTAAAACCCAATGCAGCAGCTGGCCCAGACGGAGTACCGGCCATCCTACTCCTTAAGTGCAGCAAAGTCTTAGCACGACCACTGCAGAAACTGTGGCGGAGTTCCCTGGATACAGGTATTGTGCCAAAGCTGCTCAAAGAAGCCAAGATCTGCCCCATCCACAAAGGTGGAGACAAAAACTTGGCTAAAAACTACTGACCAGTGGCACTCACATCGCACCTCACAAAGGTATTCGAAAAATGTGCCAGAAACAAGATCATGGAGTACCTAGAAAAACATAACTTGTATAGTGAAAGTCAGCATGGCTTTAAAAAAGGCAGGTCCTGTCTTTCCAAACTGCTGGAACACTACGACTGGGTACTGCAGAACCTAGCGGAGGGTAGAAATGTGGATGTCGTGTTCCTCGACTTTGCAAAGGCTTTCGACAAAGTTGACCATGGCATCCTCCTTCGCAAGGTGAAGGAACTCGGCATAACGGGAAAACTGGGCAAGTGGCTACACAGCTTTTTCACAAGCCGAGTACAAGCAGTGGTGGTAGATGGCCACAAATCAGAAGAGGCTGACGTAATCAGTGGAGTGCCCCAGGGTTCAGTCCTAGGCCCTCTTCTCTTCCTGATACACATGGGGGACATCGGCCAAAGGATGGAAGACTCAACCCTCTCGTCATTTTCCGATGACACCAGTGTGAGCCGGGCCATCAAAAGCGCTGTGGATGTAACTCGCCTGCAGCAAGACCTCAACTTGGTGTATGACTGGGCCACAAGAAGCAACATGCAATTCAATGAAGACAAATTTAAATTGCTGAGGCATGGAGTGGCCCAGGACATCAAGGAGGAAACAAAAATAACAACGGAAGGAGGACTGGAGATCACCTCACGCCAGCACGTGAAATGTCTTGGAGTGTTTCTCAGCGAGGATTGCTCCTTCGAACACCACATCACAGAGACAATAAAGAAAGCCAAAGGAATGGCAGCCTGGATACTAAGGACCTTTGACACCAGGGAGCCAGAGGTGATGTTGACCCTCTGGAGGGTCCTGGTACAACCCATTCTGGACTATTGCAGCCAGCTGTGGTCACCACACAAGCCTGGGGACATACAGCGGCTGGAGGGAGTGCAAAGGACCTTTACAAGACAGGTCAGCGGACTGAGGGACACACACTATTGGGGCCGCCTCCAGAAACTGGGTCTGTACTCCCAACAAAGAAGACGGGACAGATACCGGGCCATATACATATGGAAAGTGCTGGAGAAACAAATCCCAGACCCCACATCCTCAACAATACAAGCCCAAGTCAATGGAAGGACAGGCCGCAAGTGTGTCAGGAGGAGCCTGCCATCCAGTGCCCCTCCCAAGATCAAGACCCTGCTGGCCTCCAGCCTCACTCATAATGGGCCAAGAATTTTCAATACCCTTCCCAAAGAAGTGAGGGGCATCACTGATTGCCCGGTAGACAAATTCAAGTCTGGCCTTGATAAATTCCTCAAGACAGTACCTGATGAACCTGCAGTGCCAGGCTACACGGCAATCTGCAGGACATCAAACTCGGTGCCAGACCAGGTGGCCCTAATGATTCGGGATACCTGGTCTGGAAGCAGCGGTGGACCACCACGACTGTGAGGCACAGACTTCTAAACGATACCAAGTAAACCAAGTAAATAAGTAAGTAAGACTTGCAATGGTTGTTTTACCAATTACTATGTTTTCAAGTGTTTTTTCAACACATTTATGTTTTCGTTTATCATTAAAATACCCCTCTGATTAGATATACAACTGTTATGGTAATAAATCCACTGTTTTATTCACTACATACTGTGTAACTGAAGATTGACAACACTCACTTTATGCCTCCCGCCATGTTTATGTTTACATGTAACGTCATAGCCTTGGCAGCGGGTCCTGATCTTGTGCAGTGCAGACTGGCGGTGTAGCCTTTAGATCAGCGTTCTACCACTCACACCTCTCCTCAATTAATGTGAAGGAGCGCCAAGGATTATATACTATATAATCCTTGGGGAGCGCTGAGCCAAAGTCCACTTCGACGGCGATGAAGGGCCTTCAAGCAAGACCACGACCAAGACATGCTGGAAGAAACAAAAAAAGGAGACAAGAAACTATGTTTTCACTCCTTCCTACCTCTGCAGCATCTAACTTATACTGGGCCCCCAATCTCACTCATTCGTGTTCTACATGAATTCTCTAAAAAAAACTCTTTCAGACTTTTTACCACACGAATGTTTCTCCTCCACTCAGTACTCAGCCACAGCAGGTACTTCATCTGCCTTCTAAAACTCCTCTATCTCATCTCATTCCATTCCTATTGTGGTGCCGGGGGGCCAGGTTTTTCTTTCTTTGTCACTTTTATTTGACACCAGTGTGGTGCCGGCGATTCTCCTTTAATAATTCTTTACTTTAATTTTTTCATTTGCTTCTTATCTTTTCTTCTTAATTCTTACTTTAACTCCTTATCTCTTATTATTCCTGCTGCCACCACCCACGGTTTTTTTTTGTAAAGGGGCATGGGGGCCCTTTATAAGAATGTATTTTACTTTAAGTGAAATTATTTAATATCATCAAATCTCAACATTAGAATATATATATTTAACACCTTTGGTAGAGTAAGCTGAGTCCTCCCCAGGACACGTGAGAACGTTGGACGTTTTTCATATCCTTATTTCAAGAGTGTTGAGCACCTCCAAAGTACTTACCTTACCACTTTTGAGTCAGAGGTTATTTTAAAGAATTTGACCAGTTAAATTTTGATAACAAATATATTTCATACTTTTCAATTTACCTCCTCCCACTATTATTAGGCCTGATTAATAGGTGAAAAAGTCACCCGAACTGAATAACACAGTACAAACTAGGTCCGATCACTTCCCTAGGTTCATACATATCACACACGTTATATCCCTCCTATCTCAGACTCCATAACCTTTCCCCCCTCCCCCCTTGTTGAACATGTTTCCCCGGGCATAGTATTTGAAATTTGGAGAATTACTAGGAGTGGTTAACCAACCGTCTCTTAGGATGTTGATCAAAGGATCTCACATCATACTTAATTGAAATTATTGAAAGCTGCCCACTATTAACATACGGTTTATTTTCTATGTTCCCACATGGGATGGTTACAGGCCCCGAAGGCTCTTCTATTCATTGTACTCACTGGTTACCATGGACACACGTGGTCACAGTTCCTGACAAAGGACAATATATTATGTTGGGCGTCATCCCCACTTTGGCTTTTAACTCTCACTGTTACATTGTGTGATAGTGTTCACCGTGTAGTTGTGCTGTCGTGGAGACCGCTCATCTGTAACCAGACACCATGATGAGACACGTTCCTTTCCTGACGACTAAGCGGGGAGAGAGAGCGGCCATGAGGCCATATTTCACTACCTTATTTCACCTATACTGATAACTATTATTCAATTTTTTCCTATATATTATTGACAACCTTCCCTTCAGGGTGATAATACTAATATTCTAGGGGAATTTTGATATTAGGGAACGTGAATACCTCACCTGTAACCAGACACCATGATGAGACAGGTTCCTTTCCTGACGACTAAGCGGGGAGAGAGAGAGGGTGCGTGGCTGTCTCGTACCCAAAATGCGCGTCCTGCCTGACGAGTTGTCAACTAGTGTTTACCTATCCCCCCTTTTCTCTCTCTTACCTCTTTACAAAACAAATCCCTTAACTAAACACTATAAAGCGAATTTATAGTTAATGTGAGTAAAAACATTTGGGAAGGCGTACAGTGTGGGTTGCGAAGAATGTTACAACCACATGACTAGTAGCTAAAGACTGTGGTATTTTAAAAATTTTGGCGGGAGTCGTGTAACGCACCAGATTTTAAAAAAATGTATAAACAAAACAAAACAAAGAAGAATCCTGAACGGGCTTATTTCGTGGCATCACACTATAGCTTCTATCATTTGACCAGAAACCTAGTGGCCTACGAAATTCCTGGAATGAAAACTTCATAGTACCCACAAGTGAATGAAGAGATAGAAAGACAGCATCGTTGATTAGGGAGCATACCAAAGTTGAAGACATCTTAAAAAAAAGTGGACACGTTATACACCGAACAGATAATACATGGACAACTAGAGAGAGCAACATAATGGTATACCAGGGATGGAAAAAGGAGGCAGGGTAGACACAAAACAACATGAAGACATAAGGTAGGTGTTAATAAGGGTGGTCTGTAATAGATGGGCAACCGATAGACACAAGTGGAGAATGATGTAGGAGGCCTTTGACCTGCAGTGGATTTGTAGATTGATAATAATTTTTTTATGATGTTTCAATAATTTTTTTTAATATTACTTTACATGTGCACGAAAAAAAACCAACTTATTTCTACTTTAACTATCTTTGAGCCTCTTACCACGTTTCAACCCTCATTCAGACCAGTCACTGTAGAGACACAACTCTTATGGACAAGGACGGATGACTAATTTTGTCGTATAATTTTTAATATTTTAGCAAAGTCTCTTATTTCAATTTACACAAGACGGGTCACATGTTCTAAGTTAAGGCATCGCACACTCCACACTCCACACCAGCAATGGGTGGAGCACACCGTCGGCCTCCCTAAGGGTATTGTATCCTCAGTCTGCATAGAGATGCATACAGATGGCGACACTTTCTGTACACCAAATACGGGGACACCATTACGATGCAGGTGTGGGAATCCTGGTCGTTAGTTTCGTTAAGTAGCTCCTTGGTGACAGCGCGGCCGTCCAGCCAGGCGTGGTTGCGTGCGCCTATCCACAACCCTGAAACAGCGATGATGAACATGCGTTTAGACAAATTTACAAGCATAATAAACTCGTACGTATACTTATTGGAGGCTCTGTTAAAGATTGTATCTGGACGACCACTCATGATACAAGCTCGCTGCACTCTAAAACTTAACATAATCTCACACCGCACGACGACCACGAAAACCTATAACTGCAAAGCAAGGCGACAGTAGAGTATCAACGACCTCACACAACAAAATTTAATACTATCTCTTACATCTGTGAACTGCTTTTAGTCTCTTTTTTATTCGAATAGTACCATTTATATAAATATTCACATATACATATACTCACATTTGCCCCGAAAAGAAGATCGCTTTATGTGATTATGAAGTGCAGGTAAGTCATCAGTCACGAGCAGGTCACCACATTTTTTCTTGCAATTGGCTCGGGCATCGTCCCACGTCATTTTTGACTTCTCAAAGTAGACGTCTCTCCATTCTAACTTGGAATACGTGTTGTTCAAGGTCGTGGGAGCAGGACTTGTAGTGAGAGTCGTGGTGGGGGTGACATTGTCAGAGTTTGGCCCCGTCTCACTGTCCTGGCACACCATCTCACCAGTAGTGTTGGTGACATCAGTTTTCTCCTCGTAGTCTTGCTCGTTCGTCTCCCAAGCTGGGAAAAAAAATAATGTGACATTCCACGACAAAAGCCTACTGTGTTCATGGACTTAGAAAGCGTAAATATAAAGGTTATAGACTACCTGAATGGTAGTCTGACCGAATCATTACAATAGATAACGTTAACGTTTCAAGTTAAAAATTGATTCTCGTGCCTTAAAAAAAAAGTCAGGGAAACTCTTTATTGATCACAATTTCAATAAGTAAAGAAAATCATAAGAGAGAGAGAGAGAGAGAGAGAGAGAGAGAGAGAGAGAGAGAGAGAGAGAGAGAGAGAGAGAGAGAGAGAGAGAGAGAGAGAGAGAGAAAGAGAGAGAAGAGAGAGAGAGAGAGAGAGAGAGAGAGAGAGAGAGAGAGAGAGAGAGAGATCATAGTAGAGATAGGTAACAAGCATGCAGAGAGAGAGAGAGAGAGAGAGAAAAAAAAAGAAAAGAGGATGGGGGATGGGGTCACACACGTTCCGGCACCAACTCACCAAGCCTGGTCCAGCAGGCTGCGGTGGGGCCCTCGGCGGAGTCATCGTGTCCCTCCTCGACGATAAAGCTGTAGTGGGCACAAACCTCGTCCGGACATACGAGGTTAACACTGTGGTCGTTGTTGGCCTTGATGGTACAAATGAGTTGGCTTACAGATGGCAAGATTCGAGGGATCTCAGCCTCCAGATTGGCCCGTAGCACCTGCACAGGATACCACGACTGGACGTGTGCAGCGGCGGGATAGGCATAAAGTGACGTTATCATTGCCCCTATCACCAACTCCCTCATGGACAAGACGTCCCTCATGGTTGCTGCCAAGCCTAACAGTGGACACCAAGTTGGATGCGTCGCTGGCGCGATGGATATGCGCTGATACGCACTTTATGTCTATTGATTGTTGAGTGAGTTAATGAGAATAAAGAAAGCGCCACACTTCAGAGGTCAAATGGCGCTATTGATGGTTGAAATTTCACAAAATCCACCTTTAGTTCTATAGGCACCTCTAAGAAGTGTCTAATACACTTATTGTAAATTTATTTGAGTATATTTCAAAGTTATGGTCCTCTCCTCTCCCCTCCTTCACTACCTCCTCGATTGGGAGGCTACTTCCCGCCTGTGGGAACACCTGCCACCTCAGTCACAGCCTGGGCACCCAACTGCCGCCGCTGCTGCCGCCGTGATCAGATTCGCCCTTTGCTCACTCTCATCTCTACAGTCCGGGAGCACCTTCCTCCTAGGTAGCTACCGTGCTCTTAATAAACAGTCTACCATTTCCTCAGGTGGGCTACTACAGGCAAGTTTTTGCTTCAACCAGTGCTAACAATGGATAAACAACAAAAAAGAGAGAGAGAGAGAGAGAGAGAGAGAGAGAGAGAGAGAGAGAGAGAGAGAGAGAGAGAGAGAGAGAGAGAGAGAGAGAGAGAGAGAGAGAGTCAAGACGAACCCCCCAAAAATGATGAGTGGGAGGGTGGGGCATTATAAAATAGATCGAAGCACACATCAAAGTTAGAAGACAAGATGTTGGGAGAGGACGTGATCAAATCATTTGAGGTCATCACCATAAATCACCACCATGTCCTCATTCCCTCCTCTATACCTCTTCCCCCGCCTTCACTTCAGTCCCTTCGCCCACCCAACTTTCAACACCCAGTAATCAGCATTAATAATCAAAACAATGGAATTAAGGTGGAGACACTCAGACATGTAAATGCGACTAACTAGTTCAGGTGTAATTAAGTTATTACACCCCGCTCCCCCCTCACCCCTACAACAGACACCAGGATGTTGTATTGCCCTAACCCTGCCACTACCCACCCCTGCCTGGCTCCATCCCTGCCTCGTTCTGCTAGCGTCATTCCGAAATACACTATAATGTTTGCTTCCTCGCTTAAGTAGTAATTTTTGTAGGTTTTGGCTGCCGCTTTAATTTTTTTTTCTTCAATCAGATAACTAAATATTGTTGAAGGAAAACTATTGATTCAACTAATAATTGGCTAATTAACTTCTAATTATTTTGAAGTCAGCCTTTCTATAATCCAGTATTTTTCTTTACTCTCACATTCAATCACTTTATGAAACTGGATTTTGAAAGTTATCAACTATTGGTTACTGGAACTGAATTCAAATCCGGCTTTCATGTCACTGACAAGGCTTTCTTATGTAGTAAGAATAATATCCAGAATGTTATCGGCTCTTGTTGGTCGTTCTATGCGTCGAAATAGATAGTAGATTAAAGTCGCCGAATATAATACTCTCATCTTGACAAGAGATTACCGCTATTTGCTCGTAGAGTAGCTATATCGTCAATTTCCCATGTCTGCACTGGAGGTCGATAAATAAGACTGACTATTAATTTTCGCGAGTGCTGCATATAAATTGCATTAATGCTTTCTCTTGTATGCTTTGAAATTACAAGTGGGAGAAAGCAGGATTTTACATACAGCAATACCTCACCTCCTGCCCTGTGGAATCTTTCGTAACTGAACAAGATATATTCCGGTATTGCAAACTGGGCCAACCAATCTGTCCTCCTTGTATCTATTGATGTCTCTGTGACGGGCTTGGATGGCCGCTGCCGCTCCACCTGTTACCGTTCGCCTAGCAACATAATAATAACAAAAAGAAAATTAGGAAATCGCCACATAATTGCCTCAACACCGAGCATGGAGCAGCACACTAATGAGCAGAGCCATCGCCGGGCGGAGTGAGATCAGATTTATTATAGCAGGATGAACAGGGGCGCCCAAGACACACCTCCAAGGGATGGAAAGTTATATATCTCGCCGACCCGCTGATCTATGAGGTGAGTGTGGTCCTGCAGTGCGGCAGAGAAGGTTGCAAAGAGCAGCTCAAGGGAATAAGGAACCCACTGGAAGAGAACATGTAACCATCCCATAATTAATCACAAAACGGATGCCATTAAAATTGATATATGAAGTCTCTGAAACGACTGGGGATAGTAAATGAATAAGAATTGCCGGAAACATCGATCAACTAACCGATGGAATAAAGAGAGGCGGGGCAGCAGCACCCTCGTGAGGTTTGGTGGTACAGACAACTCTGAATTAATACACAACTTATCATCATGGCAACATACCTGGTCGGGATGAAAGTAAAATCTCACCATTGTTCTGTTTTCTTTTCTTTACTGCAATAAAGGGACATTTCCTACAACAACACTTTACCTGCCATTTCAGAATAGCAACCCAGCGGTAGATGAGTGAGAGACCAGTCCTGTGCCCTTGATGACGTGAAGCACCGATCACCTCTACCACCTGAGGACGGCCGTGGCCACAACCTAACTATAATACAAACACTTCACGACCACCAATCTGAATGTACGAAAACTTCCACACTAACAGACCTAAGGCGACGCAGGAACGGCCTCTCAAATGGTGTTCACTATCCAGACTTTATGACATAGCAAGGCTTTTAAGACCATGAAAGTGAGTGACGGATTTTTCCCCGAACAAGACAATATAGGTCATGTGACCCGCTGGAGTTAAAGGAGACCGCTACTCCCGCCACATTATTCCTGGCTCGCGGCTCAAACTTCCCACCGCCAGAAACAGCAGCCTCCAGTCCCTCCACCGTGCGTAACCCAACTCTCTCTTAAGGTACTGGAAAAAAAAAATCTCCTTTCTCCTGTCGATATTGTGCGGTGCAACACTTGTTTAAAAAAGAGAGAGAGAGAGAGAGAGAGAGAGAGAGAGAGAGAGAGAGAGAGAGAGAGAGAGAGAGAGAGAGAGAGAGAGAGAGAGAGAGAGAGAGAGAGAGAGAGAGAGAGAGAGAGAGAGAGAGAGAGAGAGAGAGAGAGAGAGAGAGAGAGAGAGAGAGAGAGAGAGAGAGAGAGAGAGAGAGAGAGAGAGAGAGAGAGGAGAGAGAGAGAGAGAGAGAGAGAGAGAGAGAGAGAGAGAGAGAGAGAGAGAGAGAGAGAGAGAGAGAGAGAGAGGAGAGAGAGAGAGAGAGAGAGAGAGAGAGAGGAGAGAGAGAGAGAGAGAGAGAGAGAGAGAGAGAGAGAGAGAGAGAGAGAGAGAGAGAGAGAGAGAGAGAGAGAGAGAGAGAGAGAGAGAGAGAGAGAGAGAGAGAGGAGAGAGAGAGAGAGAGAGAGAGAGAGAGAGAGAGAGAGAGAGAGAGAGAGAGAGAGAGAGAGAGAGAGAGAGAGAGAGAGAGAGAGAG
>JAPQNM010000044.1:25129717-25134717 GCA_029783475.1 Metacarcinus magister | reverse complement strand
AAAAATGTTTAGGCTGTTCGGTCCTGCCACTGACGGTCAGATACAATTAACAGAAGGACATTTATGTTTTGTCAACTTGCCTCCGTCCGCTTTCATATTATTACAGCGTCCGGTAAAGTGCGGGAGTGTGTGCTGATATGCACTTTACAATTCTGTTCATCTCAGTCTTTTGGCTTATACATTTTTGAAGGATAAATTCCTGTCTGAGTGGAACACAGGAACAACTGTGACAGCCATGTTCAACTTGCCTAAGTTTCCCCAACATGAATCATATAAGGAGTGAGTGTGCGGCTGTACCAGCACGGTGGCAGACCAAGGCTCCCGAGATTAATAAGACATGGAAACAATTGGAAAGAGTACTATATCTTTTCTCAGATATTTGTATGTCTATCGATCTTTCTAGCTATCTCTTTATTAATTCATCCATTCATCCATTTATATTTCTTTTTATCTATCTACGTAGCTATCTATCGACTAATTTATCAATCTCTCTATCTTCATAAATATCTCTCTACTTGGCTCATTTATCTATTTATCTGTTCCAGGAGTTATCAATGAAATGTACTCAGTTTAGAAAGTAAGCTGATCCACAACGAAAACCTACTTCCATAAATGTTTGGCCCGGCGCGGTGTGAGCACGGTAACACAGGTCTTTCTTAAGCACAAAACAAACAAACCATCAACCATAGATAACCCTATTAAGAGAGGCAATATAAAACATCATATGGGAGGAATTTAATAGGCTTAATAATTCAAAAGGTGAGGGAAAGGAATAGAGTTCAGTCAAGTAAATGTGAATTTCTTTAGAAAGTCTGACTGAAGAGATGAAGTTTAGAAATAAAAGAGATGTCAGTAATGCTATCTGGTTTCAAGAGGGTGGGATATATAACGAGAGAGAGAGAGAGAGAGAGAGAGAGAGAGAGAGAGAGAGAGAGAGAGAGAGAGAGAGAGAGAGAGAGAGAGAGAGAGAGAGAGACGAGAGAGAGAGAGAGAGAGAGAGAGATGAGAGAGAGAGACGAGAGGAGAGAGAGAGGAGAGAGAGAGAGAGAGAGATGAGAGAGAGAGAGAGAGAGAGAGAGAGAGAGAGAGAGAGAGAGAGAGAGAGAGAGAGAGGGGGAGAGGGAGAGGGAGAGGGGGGGGGGAGAGAGAGAGAGAGAGAGAGAGAGAGAGAGAGAGAGAGAGAGAGAGAGAGAGAGATGAGAGAGACGAGAGAGAGAGAGAGAGAGAAGAGAGAGAGGAGAAGAGAGAGAGAGAGAGAGAGAGAGAGAGACTCCTTTCCTCCCCACTATCCAGGCAGAGGTGTGGTAGGGCGCCTCGCTCCTCCCGGCAAGGTGTGCCGCAGCAACCCTCTTTAATAGTATGCAAATTGAGAGATTGTAAGGGATGAGTCTTGTATGGGAGGTGCAGGCTGTTGTTGTGGCTGCTGCTGCTGCTGCTGCTGCTGCTGTTGACGTTGATAATGCTGTTAAGTTTTGTGCTACCTCATATCTTTTTTCATAATGTTTTTTCGTTGTTTTGTTGCTTATTTATATGGTTTTCAATACGGTGGGGTCGATCGATATTCCTATGTAAACTTGCTATTATTTTTTTCTTGTAATTGTTCTCTGTATCTCTGTGTGTGTGTGTGTGTGTGTGTGTGTGTGTGTGTGTGTGTGTGTGTGTGTGTGTGTGTGTGTGTGTGTGTGTGTGTGTGTGTGTGTGTGTGTGTGTGTGTGTGTGTTGCAAGACAGCGAGGATGGTGTTCGGTGTGATTCACAACAACATTTGACATTTATCATTATTTTCTCAACATTAGTCTATGTTGTTCTTTTGTCGCTTCTCCTACGAATACACACAAAGGTTGAAGTGAGAAATAAGGTGAAAAGGGTTATGTGCTGCGTGAAGATATATGAATTCATATTTACCTCACACATATTTTCAACACCTTTTCCTAGTGTGAGTGGAATTCCGTGTGTATTTCCTACCTTTATTCACCCCACACACACATATTTCCTCTCCACTCTTCCTCCCTGTCCACTGTCTGCACAATGCATATTCTTATCTTCTCCACCAACCAGTGTCACACCTTCGCCAGTTCTTCCTTTCTCGCTCGCTCCATTTTTCCTTCCATCACAAAATCCATTACTGGCACCGCCCGTTCGCAGTGCCAATTTGATCTTCGCTGGCTCATCCTTCGAACCCACACCTACTACAGCTCCGCCCACACCAGTGTTTCTGAGCCTCAATGTGAAGAAACCCACCATTCCCTTATCCCCTTACACTGAGACACCTCCGCCTTCCCTACACTGTACCCTTGCACACACTAACCTTTATCCTAATAACATCGCTTCCACTACCACGAAGCGACTCACTACATACTCTCAGCCTCATCAAAGTTCAACCAGACGCGTATGCTTACTGAACTCAACACAGTCCCATGTGATACCCACTCCACCCACCTTTACTTAATGCCTCATCACTACTACTTGCTCCCTCCTGACGGCTGCCCTTTCCACCCACTCGTCCTCCGCAACACAGCCATCCCGACGCACTTATGAAACCAGAAACTGAGCCCAGACAAACACAACCCTAATGAAAATATTACTATGATAAAAGATAGATAGATATACAGAAGAAAAAAAGACGACGATGAAGGCAAAGAAGAAGAAGACAAAGAAGAAGAGGAATAAGAAGAAAAAGAAGAAGAAGAAGAAGCGTACATGGAATACCTGCAAACGGACTCTAATTACCACACGCTGGACCCACCTACAATAACACACCAAACTCAACTGATCCAAACAAGATGATTAACAGAAAAAAATGTTACCGCGGCGATGTTTTTCTGCGATCCTCTCCACCCTTCTCTTTCTTAGATACTCTTCCCCATTTCCATGACGATATTCCCCTTTCTGCGATGCTCTTCCCCCTTTCTTAAATACTCTTTCCCATTTCCGTGATGCTCTTCCCCCTTTACTGCAGACTTCTTCCCCCATTTCCGTGATGCTCTTCCCCCTTTACTGCAGACTTCTTCCCCCATTTCCGTGATGCTCCTCCCCCTTTACTGCAGACCTCTTCCCCCATTTCAGTGATGCTCTCTTCCTTTCCGCAGTGCTCTCTTCCCTTTCCGCCGACATAAGGCATCCATCCTCCTCTTGCCTTATCTGCATAATACTTTACGTATTCATTTACCAACACACCCTGGAAGCACATACCAACAGCCCTGGGTGATGTGGGGAGTTCCCGCCACCACCAGGATTACCGTGTGGAGCATGTGGAGGCAAACAACACAAACAACACGACCCATTTCACCACCGCCAGTTTAAAGGCCGAGAGGAAACAGTAAACTTGGTGTGATATTTTATAACGGGAAGTGTCGATTTATATACGCATCGAGTATTTATCTAACTATATATTAGCCTATTTATCTATCTATTCAATTATTAACGTTGAGAGAGAGAGAGAAAAAAAAAAAAAAAGAGCGAGAGAGTGTTACCCTTATGAAGACAACAGATGACGCCAGCTCTTTACATCATCATCATCTTAATTTCCCAAGTCCCCTGCCACAGCCTGTACAAAGGTGGTCACTGTTGAATACTTGAAAGCCATGTGCCCTGAATACCTAGCGTGTCCCTCCAGAAATACTTCCATACATATATTTTCTTCCATCTCTTTTCACTGTGTTATAATAGCTACATTTGAGAGCATTATGTTTTTTATAGTTCAATTGGCGTTCTATTTATACCTATACTGTCTCTGTATATCGCGTTAAACTACACATCTGTCAGTACAAGTGTCAGAAGTATATATGTAACAGGCAGCTCACCAGTGAACGTCTGTGTCTATCCTTCTCTCTGTCATCCTTTCTTTATGGCAAAAGTTTTCTGAATGAGGTGAAAAGACACAAAAGGGCTACGAGGAGGAGGAGGAGGAGATGTGGTGTGGTTAGTTATACGACAGAGGATAAAGCTGAGTAAGGTCCGGAAGAAACAGATTAGATGGATAGGGAGACAGCAGAGGAGAGGAAAAAATAAGGTAGGGAATAATAACACACAGCGAATGATGGAGGAAGGAAAAGGAAACGGGAAGATGACGTGTGTGTGATGATGGCACCAAATGAGAAATGAATGGAGAAAAAGGAAGAATGAAAGAAACGTTGAAAGCAGAACGAAGGGATGAAGGGGGAGGGAAGGGAAGGATGGGGTGACGTAGGGAAGGGAGGGTGGATAGGATATAGAGGAAGGAAATGCCATGCTGAAACAAACAACACATATTATTCAAGGTTTTTAGTTCCTGTCTGTCTCTTTACCTCTTATGTCCATCAATTTCCAGTCGCCTCCACCTACCACTTTTTTTCTTCTCTCTCTCTCTCATGTTAGCTGGTAAATTAAGGCGTGGAAGGCAGTCCTACCACACTCCTGTAACTCAACACGCGAGGAACAGACTTAGCATCACACGCCGAATCCACCTCAATTCTGGGTAAACAAAGGCCTGTCCCCCCCTCTCCCCCCCCTCACACACACCCTATACGCGGAGACCCAACACAAGCAAGGCGGTGTGAGGCTGCATCCTTAATTGGTGGTAAGGACGCTATCACCTCCACTATTCTCACTGACTAATAGAGAAACATAAGGTTAGGGTGTGTGTGTGTGTGTGTGTGTGTGTGTGTGTGTGTGTGTGTGTGTGTGTGTGTGTGTGTATGAGGAGAGAGAGGAGAGAGATGAGAGAGAGATGAGAGAGAGAGAGAGAGGAGAGAGAGAGAGAGATGAGAGAGAGAGAGAGAGATGAGAGAGAGAGAGAGAGAGAGAGAGAGAGAGAGAGAGAGAGAGAGAGAGAGAGAGAGAGGAGAGAGAGAGAGCGAGAGCGAGAGCGAGAGAGAGAGAGAGAGAGAGAGAGAGACGAGAGAGAGAGAGAGAGAGAGAGAGACATAATTACAGACAAACAAACAAACACAAACAGATATACAGACAAGGAAAGTAGACACAAATAAGATATAACACCTTAACAGTGACGAGGAACGTATG
>JAPQNM010000044.1:25119717-25122217 GCA_029783475.1 Metacarcinus magister | reverse complement strand
TCTCCTCCCCCCTCTCCTCTCTCCCCCCCCCTCTCTCTCTCTCTCTCTCTCTCTCTCTCTCTCTCTCTCTCTCTCTCTCTCTCTCTCTCTCCCCCTCCCTTTCCTTCTTTTGTCACTAATAAGCTCCTTGTTTGCCTGAAGCCTTTTGCCATATATTTTATTTTTGTCTTTTCCTTCCTACTCATGTCTGTTGCCATCCTCTTTTTCCCTTCATTATTTTTGCTATCTTTCACACACGTGCATTTTCCCCTTCTCGTCCCTTACAGAAAGCAACCGCCGCTTCCAGTTCCACCTCCTACTCTCCTGTCCCTTCCCGTCCCGTCTCGTTCCGTTCCTTCCCGCTCTGTCCCGCCCCGCCTCGCTGTACCAATAAACCCCAGCAACGAGAGGCCCTGCAGGTAGGTCACCAGGCCCACCATGTTCCGGCGGAGCTCAATTGGTGTGCCTCTGACTGCGGGAACCTAGAAATAAAATGCACCTTCAGGAATGCTGGCCGCTGGAAAACTTTACAGGAAAAAATAGTCGACTCTTGAAATAAATGTATAAAAATGCAAAATGGAAGTCAGTCTGAAGAGAAAATAGTATATGGTGGTGCTGGTGTGCTGGGGATTCTTTTACATCTTAATTCTGTTTTCCGCCTTGAAGTGACAACGTAATCAGGTGTATATAGTTATTCCTACTGTTGTTTGGGTTCCCTTAGTTCCCTATCCACATATTGTTTATAACACGGTTAAATGTTTTTATCCTCTTCCAACTCTGTGTATATGTGAGTCTCGTAGCCTCTGCCGCTCAGGAAAGTGTATAGCGGCTACTTGGAGCCTCCTGTGTGGGTGTGGCGGCGTTTCTTTGCCACAGTCCAGACTTTTAGCGTTCGAAGAGGGTTTTCTAATTTCATCACAGATATTCAAAGAAGAGTTGAAGAAATGTTCAAATTTCTTGAGTGATTTCTTCTATCATTTTAAAGCTCATAAAGTGGCTTGAATTTGTTAAGTGGTTCTAAATTTTTGAAATATTTTAATATGCACCACGTGATTTATAAACACCTTAATGTGCTCCAGCGACAATACTTCACGAACTCTCTGGGTAGAGGCATCGCATGCTGGAGTCCCTTGTACTAAGGCTGTTAGGTAGTTATGTGTGTGTGTGTGTGTGTATGTGTGTGTGTGTGTGTGTGTGTGTGTGTGTGTGTGTGTGTGTGTGTGTGTGTGTGTGTGTGTGTGTGTGTGTGTGTGTGTGTGTGTGTGTGTGTGTGTGTGTGTGTGCACATGATACTTTGTGACTCATCACACACACAGAAAGAGGATGACAACGACGACGACGAAGAAGGTGAAGCACGTCACCTTTGAACCCTGTTTGTTCCACACTTGCTGCCATGATGTCAGTCCTTGCACCTGGATGTGTTGTGGGGTTAGTGACACTTTTAGTAGTATATCAGTAGTATAGTGTGTGGCTGTAAACATGAATGCAATGGCGGCCATGCTGAACGAAACCTTCGTCTAGTTCTTGGTGATGGTTCCCCACGGAGATGATGTGTTTACCAGCCTTTGAGATCCACGTGCCGAGCGCTTCATCGTATTATTCCACGCCAGCTAAGACAGGCTCTTGTTTGGAGGGCTGGCAGGCGTGACGAAAAAACGTGATAATACGTTCCTCAGTGATGAGTGAAGTGATAAACGCGCACAGGTACCAATGCCCGGGCCTGAGGTGGGTGGAAGCAGGCAGCAGCGCCGGATTTAGCAAGCTGATTATCGTCCCAAACTTGTGTTGACTAAGAAACAGGTAGTTGAGTAAATCTGAGGAAAGAAACCCGTCATAGTCCTGTTGTCACACTCGGTGCTGAAGACTACATTGTTCTCATTTCCTTGTCGACTGTTTTCTCGTCACGATATCCTGACACATACATCCCACAATTCCTGTTTTATATTCGTACGTTTGGTTGCTCTGAGTCACCGGATCCTTCATTAATAATGCATCTTCATTTTTACCAGTGGAATTGAGGCTTTTGATTAAATATATTTCCTACGCGTTTGTGGTGATGTCCCACTTATTTCAACATTGACGAGCAGCTTACTGGCATTAAGGGGCGGAGGGAGGAAGCAAATGAGGAATTGATGGAGGGGAGGAGGCCATGTGGTATATATCTGACACGATAGAGAAAATGATGGAAGCATCGCATCACGATGTGAAAAACAGCAATAGTGGTGACAAAAAGTGACAATTTTTCCATGAAAGTTGAGGATACATGAGGAGCGTATAAGCAACCCAGCACCTCTTGGTCAGGCTGAGGTTGGCCAACAATTATAGAGTCTACACTTACAAGAAAACTATACAGTAGAAAACATGGTTTGCTAATTAGTTCTATTCACTCCCTCCAAAATAAGGCATCAACGACGCCATTAGTAAGCAAAACCAATGAGAGAGGAGTAAAACATTGGCTGTATGCTAAGATAAAGTCAATCTTCCTGTAGCGACGTCTTATGTGTCGCCTAACTGTCCTAAC
>JAPQNM010000044.1:25104717-25109717 GCA_029783475.1 Metacarcinus magister | reverse complement strand
ACTTATGATTTTCTTTTTACATAGATATATTTCAAGCAAAATCCTTAACAAATACTGTCGGTTGGGTTTCCTCGTTATACACACACACACACACACACACACACACACACACACACACACACACACACACACACACACACACACACACACACACACACACGAGCAGGAAGTCAATGAGACACACAACGAAAATACAAACTGAACACGCAACACCGTATTAAACAGCAGGCAATATATTCTCGGGGTAAAGTCATGGTGCCAATACAGCCGTTAGATGGCAGCACCAACAACGGGAATATAACAGTGCAAACACTCGCATTCCTTGCACTGATGAAAATAACCTTTGGTGCATGCAAGCCAGGTGATCTGACAACTACTTCATCATTACTGTTACTTTACTATTAAAACTGCTGTTGTTACTTATATTTTGTTGTCACTACTATCACTACTACTACTACTACTACTACTACTACTACTACTACTACTACTACTACTACTACTACTACTACTGCAACTGAAATATGAAGGATCGGCGTAACGTATATCACCCTCAAAACCCCAAAAGGTACACATTCAGGTCACCAAATGCCAAGAGCAAAGAACACTTACAATTCCTAGGCAGAGAACGGACGGTGTGGCGGCTACGTTCTGGGCCAAGCATCAAGTACAGCTTTTCCACGTCGTATTAAGTACCTGTGGGAGAAACGTGTGTTGAAACCGAAGAAAAAAACACACAAACACACACACACACACACCAGAAAAAACAAAACAAAAAAACACTTGACCAACTAAAAAAATAATGAGGCACTCAGTGATGGCTTCAGCCCGCCCATAACCTCGCTTTAAATTCCTCGCTTTATATTATACTGCATCTCCTTATCAGGCTAAAAATAAAACTCATATACCTGTCTTTTCATACACTTCTTTCCTTTATTTTCTCACACATTGGGAAGACGGTTGGTAGGTGTGAGGTACAAAATTCTTTCTCATTTTTTCCTTTCTAAACTTGGCCTCTTTCTCCATCTCTTCAACTCATCACAGTAATGCCCTCATTCTCGACTCCCCCTCCTCATTAGGTGCCTCCTGCCGTGCCTCACTCTCGCCTTTCTTCTCCTTGCTCTCCTCCCCCTGTCACCTCCACTCACTCTGGGCCCAAGAAACGGCGAGCACAAGATCTACCGAATAATGAGGAGACCAATGTATGTGTGTGTGTGTGTGTGTGGTGTGTGTGTGTGTGTGTGTGTGTGTGTGTGGTGTGTGTGTGTGTGTGCTTCCTCCTAAAACAGAAATGGTCTATGCCACACGCTGAAGGGTATATAGACGTTGGTATAAATGTATAACAAAGAAAAACTTCATCACAGACTATATAATTTCTTCCTTCAGTAGCCTAATACATAGCTTTCGATGTCTAAATGAATTAACCTCAGTATGCACCTGAAATAACATCAACTTAATGAGCGTTCCTTTCATGCAAGTTATGAATGAGTCAAGGGTTAAACATCACTACTTAATGCTAAACATGATCAGTGTTAGGTGCACAGGAGCTGCCTTGTGTAGGTCAACTGGCCTTTTGCAGCCTCCTTATTTTCTTATGTTCTTATGTTCCGAGTACGGGTCAGTGGGACAGTCCGTACTCCGCGTGGCATCATCTCTCACGGACGACCCTTTGATCAGGTGACGGTCCCGCAGCGCTCCACATGATCAGCTGTGGACCCTGAGCCTCATCACCTACTCAATGGTACAAATGAGGCAGATAAGATGGAGGTCTGGTGTCTATGTCTCGCGGGATATCTTCGTACTCGCTCCTGTGTGTGTGTGTGTGTGTGTGTGTGTGTGTGTGTGTGTGTGTGTGTGTGTGTGTGTGTGTGTGTGTGGTGTGTGTGTGTGTGTGTGTGTGTGTGTGTGTGTGTGTGTGTGTATATGTGTGTGTGTGTGTGTGTGTGTGTGTGTGTGTGTGTGTGTGTGTGTGTGTGTGTGTGTGTATATGTGTGTGTGTGTGTGTGTGTGTGTGTGTGTGTGTGTGTGTGTGTGTGTGGTGTGTGTGTGTGTGTGTGTGTGTGTGTGTGTGTGTATATGTGTGTGTGTGTGTGTGTGTGTGTGTGTGTGTGTGTGTGTGTGTGTGTGTGTGTGTGTGTGTGTGTGTGTATATGTGTGTGTGTGTGTGTGTGTGTGTGTGTGGTGTGTGTGTGTGTGTGTGTGTGTTTGTGTGTGTGTGTGTGTGTGTGTGTGTGTGTGTGTGTGTGTGTGTGTGTGTGTGTGTGTGTATATGTGTGTGTGTGTGTGTGTGTGTGTGTGTGTGTGTGTGTGCGTGCGTGTGTGTGTGTGTGTGTGTGTGTGTGTGTGTGTGTGTGTGTGTGTGTGTGTGTGTGTGTGTGTGTGTGTGTGTGTGTGTGTGTGTGACATAATCAAACGTCCTGTAGAGGTCTCATCAAGCTTGCTGTTCCCTCGCCCTTTCTTCCCCTTTATGGACGGGTGGGATCCCTTAGCACGACTCTCAGCATCTGGTATTCCGTTAGCAGCTTTCCATCAAAACGTTTCCTCAATTTATAAGTTCTCAAGGGCCGCCATTTGGCTCCGACTTCAGTCTACTATTTTCTTAATTTTCTGAGTTGGGTTCCTGATAATTCTTTGTTTTGGCTTCACCTGAGAACATCAATGACATACCTAGGCTCTGCCTCACCATTATTGAGAACTGCCACCTCATGCCCGCCTCCCCCACCACTCCCAAGACGCACACAAGGGTCACGTTTGTCTTAACTCTGTGGGATGCACGCTGGGAATAATACACGTGGCTTAAGCTTAGCTCGACCTGCTTCTCCCCCTATACGATTTCTGTCCCCTGGCTGGCAATTGTGAATTGTTTTCCAGGTGTTAGGTGTAAACCATCTATAATAACGTGATGTCCAGATGCAGGGAACGAAGGGAAGTGGAGACAGTCGTTAATAACAGGTGCTGCAAGGAATAATACGGACGCCACTTCAAAGCGATGCAGTCACAAGGGAGAAACGCCGGCACAAGGGATTGCCTTTCATTAGTTAATTGCCACACAAGAGAAGGGGACGTGGAGAGGCATCTTGCGTTTCCGCTTCGCCGAGGTTCTAGATGACCCGTGACCTCTGGGGGCAGGGTGAACTGTAACCTCTAATGTTAGGAGGAGGAGGAGGAGGAGGAGGAGGAGGAGGAGGAGGAGGAGGAGGAACACATAGGAACACATAGGAAGAACAAACAACAACAGGCCTGCTGGCCCTTACGAGGCTGTTTGTGAGACTACACTATCTACTCTAGAGTGAAGGATACAGGATAGTAAGGGTGAAGGCTTCTCTCCCCAGCCATGGCTGGCAGGGAAAGGAAGGCCAACCAAGACCATACTGTCACTACCACTACTGCTACCACTACTTCCTGGCAAGCGATGTCAGGCCACTAGCGACGTCTTTTGAATCGACATTTCGTAAGTTAGGTACATCAGGATGAACTTACTCAAAGTTTGCTACGTTAACGGATAGTATTTTAGTTGTGGATTGGCTTCTAAATATTTGTCAAGTCTATTTTTGAACGTAGTAATTGTTTTACTGTCGACGATATTGGCGGGCAGGGAGTTCCAAACGTTAACGATCCGATTGAAAAAGAAGTGCTTGGCTTCGTTTGATGTGAATCTTTTACCAGTAATCTTAAAAGAATGACGTCGTCTTGTTATATTTGATCGATCAAAAGTAATGTAATCTTCTACATTGATATTATCGAATCCTTTGATTATCTTGAACATTTCAATTAAATCCCCTCGCATCCTTCGTTTTTCTAGGCTGAATAAGTTTAGTTCTTTAAGTCTTTCTTCATAAGGTTTATTTTTCAGCCTTGGAATCATTTTTGTTATTCTTCGCTGGACTCTTTCCAGTTTGTCAATGTCCTTTCTGTAATATGGAGACCAAAACTGTACGCAATACTCAAGATGGGGTCGTACTAGTGAATTATGCAGTTTTAATATGACTTTTTCTGATTTATTTTCGAAAGTACGCCCAATAAAGCCGACCAATCTGTTAGCAGTTTTAACTACCTCTGAACAATGTTGACTGGGTTTTAAATCGTTTGATATTGTGATTCCCAGATCTTTTTCTTTGTTTACTGTAGAAAGTGATTTACCATTCATTGAGTACTGAACGTGATCATTATTACTTCCGATGTGTAGTACCTTGCATTTTTCAACGTTAAATTTCATTTGCCATTTATTGGCCCAAGACGTTAGTCGATCTAGGTCTGATTGTAAGACTTCTCTGTCAATTGTCGTAGTTACTTTGCTGAGAATTTTCGTATCGTCAGCGAATTTCGATATTTTGCAAGTGATCCCATCATCTATGTCATTAACATATATCAAAAATAAGACAGGACCAAGCACTGAGCCTTGTGGTACGCCACTTTTAACGTTTAACCATTGAGAGGAGACACCGTTTAAGACTACTCTCTGCTTACGTTCAGAGAGCCAGTCCAGAAGCCAATTGTAAATGCTACCAGAGATACCATGAGACATTAGTTTATTAAGCAATCGTTGATGAGGTACTTTATCAAAAGCCTTTTGAAAATCCAGATATATGACATCTACTGCTCTGCTTTCATCGTACGCGTCAAAAACATTGTGGAAGAAGTCTAATAAGTTAGTTAAGCATGAACGTTTATTACGAAAACCATGTTGTGAGGGTTTTATTATATCGTTGTCTTCAAGGAATTTCACCACATTGTCACGAATGATTGTCTCCATTAATTTACATACAACTGATGTCAGACTGATTGGCCTATAATTTCCGGGTTGTGACTTGTCCCCCTTTTTGAAGATTGGTGTTACATTTGCACGTTTTCCAATCTGATGGAACTTTACCATCTCTTAAGGATTTATTGAATAAGATTGTGGAGGAGGAGGAGGAGGAGGAGGAGGAGGAGAAGAAGAAGAAGAAAAAAAAGAAGAAGAAAAAGAAGAAGAAAAGAAGAAGAAAAGAAGAAGAAGAAGAAGA
>JAPQNM010000044.1:25082217-25099717 GCA_029783475.1 Metacarcinus magister | reverse complement strand
CTTTGGTCTACGTCAATCATGAAGCCAAACTAGTTTACAGAACAAATACACTTTCCTCTAATGTCTTTATTCTCTCTCTCTCTCTCTCTCTCTCTCTCTCTCTCTCTCTCTCTCTCTCTTACTGACACAGAAACAGTCGTACACGCAGATAATCCTCACAGACCCAACAAAACAAGGAATACTAAGACAACCTCGACCTAAAAAAACAACAAGAAATGTGTGACAAACTACGCCCCTCAAAGCCTTGCCGAACCGATCTGGTGCTATAATGCTACAGGGACCTTGTTGAACCTCGCTGCAACTCCATCTACCCATCAATGTCTGGTGCAACAGCTGAGTAGTAGTAGTATACGTATTAGTATTAGTATTAGTAGTATTTGTATTAGTATTAGTAGTGTAGTAGTAGTAGTAGAAGAAGTAGTGGTAGTTTTAGTGGTAGTAGTAGTAATAGTAGTAGTGGTAATAGTGGTAGTAGTAGTAGTAGTAGTAGTAGTAGTTGTAGTTGTAGTTGTAGTTGTAGTAGTGGTAGTGGTGGTAGTAGTAGTAGTAGTAGTAGTGGTGGTAGTAGTAGTAGTAGTAGTAGTAGTAGTAGTAGTAGTAGTAGTAGTAGTAGTAGTAGTAGTAGTAGTAGTAGTAGTAGTAGTAGTAGTAGTAGTAGTGTTAGTATTAGTATTAGTATTAGTATTAGTAGGAGGAGGAGGTGGTAAGACAAACATTTATAGTAAATGGAGTAAGTGACGAAGGATGTTGAACTGGCAGTGAATGGAATAACAGCTGAGTGTGAAAGGAACAAACACAACTTGGGACTGTAAACAAGAATTGATCCACAGGTGGCCTACACTGCGTTTACAAATGTATAGTTGTGATTATTTAATGAGAAAACAGTCTCCCTCTCTTCAAGCGGAATAGTTTAATGACAACAGAGCTAGAAATAGGCACCCCAAGCTCGGTCCATTTGAAAATGTCAACAAGAGTGTGTTGACACCAACACACTCAAAAGACGGTGCCTTTTAATGACTTGGATCAATATTCAAGTTGTCGCCTTGCCATTTAAAAGGAAAAAAAAACAATACAAAGAACGAATCTAAATATCTCTCAAGCTTATTCTCTCTCTCTCTCTCTCTCTCTCTCTCTCTCTCTCTCTCTCTCTCTCTCCCTCCTAAGCCACCTCAGCATGATAAGTAGTCCCGGTCTTCTTTTTCTGCCAGCTATGTGTTATGCAATATACATCCCCCTTGAGGATATCCAGCCTGTATTCCTTTCTTATTACTCATGATTTATTCTCTTACACACACACACACACACACACACACACACACACACACACACACACACATACACACACATTTTCTTCCTCTCTTTCACTCTCTCTATTTATCTATCTATCTATCTCTCTCTTCACATACTCCCTGCAAGTGGCCGACAGTCAATCTTATTTTGCCATAAATCCTTGCAGTCTTCCTTAGGGTTTCCAGCTCTACTTCCCAAGCATATTCCAGTCTTTTCACTCCTATTATGATAACTCTCTCTCTCTCTCTCTCTCTCTCTCTCTCTCTCTCTCTCTCTCTTTCTCTCTCTCTCTCTCTCTCTCTCTCTCTCTCTCTCTCTCTCTCTCTCTCTCTCTCTCTGTATTCCTCTTCCTTGCCTCTTTATCTTCCTCCTCTCCCTCGTCAAGGTCAATCTCAGGCGAGCGAGGAGGGACCGCCTGGCAGGAATGAAATTTATGGATCCTCCTTCACTACTTCCTCCTCTCTTCCTCGTCTCTTCCTCCTTTCTTATCGCGCTTCCTCTGCCTCTTCCCTGTACTCATCTTCTACCTCCCCTTCCATCTTCTCTCTTGCATATCCTCTTTATCGGTTCTTTTCTCCATTCTTCTCTCTTCCTTAATCTCCCCAAATTTTACCACCACTTATTTTTGCAGCTTTTAATCCTTCTCATCTGCGTATATATTTGTTCCTTCATCATCTGTCTATTTCCTCATTCAACTCTTTGTGTGGGTTTTTACGCTTTCATTATTTTTCATTTGTGTATCTTTCTTTCTTCATTCTTTTCATCTTTTCTTTATTATTCTCGTCTTTTTTTTGTTTTTGTATCGTTTAATTATCTCTTCTCTTCTCTTTCAAATCGTATAAGCACATCCATCTCAAAGGATTTTTGAATTGGTTAAAAAAAAAAAAAAAACTTTCTGGGATTAATTTCAAGATTTTCCACCTCATTAATCCTTCACCCAATCTTCTCTTTCACTTCTTCTTCTTCCTCTTCTTCTTCTTCTTTATTCCTTCTTTACTTTTAAAGGCATATTGTATTATTTCATCATGGATTTATTTTCATTACTTTTTATTCCCATTGTTTCACATACTCGTTGTTCTTCTTTTTATTAATTCCTTCTATATATCTTTGTTTTAATCTTATTTACTTTTTCCCTCCTCTTCTTCTTGCTCTGTATCCCTTCTTCTTCTTTTTCTCATCTTTCTCAACTTTCATCGTATTACATCTTGTCTCTTTCTTTCTCTCTCTCCCCTCTCATGTTCTCACTTTTACTCGTCTTCATCTCTTTCTTTATTCTCCTTTTAATTTCCTTATTCGTTTTCTCATTCTGTTTCTCCTTCCCTTTCCACTCTATGCTTTTTATACAGGAAACGTTCTTTTCACCCAACGGTTGAATTTCCTCCAAATTACGTTTTTTTTACTTTTTTCTTCCAATCCTCCAACCATCCCTTTTCTTTCCCATTAATTTCTCTGACTCTCCCTCCCTCTCCTGAGACGTGCCGTTGTTGCCTTATTCCTAAAGTGTAAAAGAAGATCCGGGATTTAAAGTAAGGGAGGTGAGAGAGGAAAAAAAAGAGTGAGAGAGAGAGAAAGAGAGAAAAAAAATATGATGTGTCGGGGAAGGAAGAGAGGAGATATGAAATCGGATTGGGAACTCAACAGCCTTGGACTAGCGGCTTGGACACGTGTGGAGTAAAGTGAGGGTGTATGAGGGCCTTGATGTGCAGACAGGTATGTAACAGGTGTGGGAATGAGGTATGTGGATCAGCATCAAGAGCCTTTGGTAATATATGTGATGTGTGAGCTCATGAGACTCTCTGATCCCTACTCAGTGAACGCCTTTCATCATGACTGTCAACCCTTGTATTAACACGTGGCGTCCTTGTGATCGGAAACAGACACTCTCCTATACTTTCCTTCCTTCCTCCCTTCTCTCCATCTCTCCTTCCTCGCCTGGTTACCTCCATCTGTTTCTGGTTAATCGACACTTCCTCCTTCCTCCCCTTCTTCTCTCCTATTTGTAATTTAAACACCGCAGAATAGGGCTGGAAAAGGAATCGGTTCGAACTGTTCTACTTCAACCATTCCAGAATAAACTCTCAACTTCCGAGAACCGGTTATGACTGCACCATTGCTAATCGAATTTCAATATGAGAGTCGTGTACGAAGTCGCACTGCTATAAGTCTTTGAGGGAGAAACGGATCGGAGCAGCTAACTGAATTATGGGGTTTTCGCCTCGCATTGCTTCCAAGTATTTATAAGTGCAGTCTATCCCTGACAGAGGCACCCGAGGCTGGAGTCACGCTTCACTTGTTGTCCTGACCACTCATCAACAGTGCTTTTGGAACTGGTTCTGACGGTTGTCAAATTTGCAGTTCCTGTTTAACCCTCTATAGAAAAGCGGCACGTATGGTGATGGCGGATGTACACTCTCTTACACACACACACACACACACACACACACAACACACACACACACACACACACACACACACACACACACACACACACACACACACACACACACACACACACACATACAATGTTTTCATGATCATTTGAATTTATAATTAAATTCAGTAAATAAATGAATACAATATAATAGACTAAAGCTAATTGTTTCCAAAACGAAATATATATTCTTTCAAAATCGATAAGTAGTAAATTATATACCACCATTACAACTAGCGGGTGAAACAATACATCCTGTTAATCATATGAAGTTTCTTGGTATGATAATTGATGAGAATCTTAACTGGAAATGTCACATATATGAAATTTGTCTAAAGGTAACTAAAATATGTGGTTTACTCTATAAAGTCCGTCATAATCTATCAATAGAGGCTATGATCAACATATACTATACATTATGTTATCCTTATCTTATCTACTGTGTGTCAATATGGGCATGTACTTATAGTACATGGCCCTCGTTCCTCAACAAATTGGTTATGGCCCAGAACAAAATCTTTAGATGTATATCTTTTATTCCCAAATTTGATTCAACAGCCCCAATTTTTTCAACAACTAAACTTTTGAAATTTGATGTTATTCATAAATATTTCACATTATGACTTATATTCAGAATGGTACGAAATTATGTAAGAAATAAAATCTTCAAGAATGTCGACAACCCAAGAAATACCAGGAGCAATAATGTTGATTTATGTTGCCCTCAATTTAGAACAACTCTTTTTAAAACCAGTGTGATAAATTTTGGTCCTCAATTATTCAATAGTTTACTTCTAGATCAAAAAAGTTCTCTTCAGATCAAGTAATATCGCTACATTTGAAATGGAAATAAAAAAATACTTTACTAATATTGATTGTTAACCATCTTGATTATCTTTTGTAATCGTCAGGTCACTTTAGTGTAGAGTCGCGATCCAAGGTTTGTATCCGGGTGTTGTTGAAGTCTCAAATCATCTGACGTACCAGTGAAACAATTGCAACGCTTGTCATGTCTCATACTTGTAGAAGCCAAAGGAGCTCGTTTTCTGCTCCTTTGGGCCAGTCGAAGCACACCTAGGTGCTTGTTTTGGCTCGAGGCTGCACAAAACACATTTCTTGTAACCATATGTTAATACAATTATGTGAATCATGCATCCACAAAATTTATTTCTCATAAAAATGTTTGTCATGGAGCCTCGACTCGACAGACCGTTGTTAAATTGTAATATGTTTATATGTATAAATAACGTTTAATAGTAATAACCATTTACATACTTATTTACTTACACACACACACACACACACACACACACACACACACACACACACACACACACACATACATGCACATACATATACGTTTATTGTGTTATTTACTGATGCAATTACTTTGTGTGGATTAAAGTATTCAAAATGTTAAATTAAGAAAAAAATAATAATTTGCTTCGACAAAAAAGATCCTTCAGGGATAAAAAACGCCGTGTTCATGCAATCTTTACAAGCAGACTCACACCTATGCTTGTACCTCACTGGCTGGACGACACACAATTGGCGATGGACATGTGGCGCCGCTGTTTTTGAGACATCCAGGGACATGAACCCACTTCTTACCCTCACACCGTCTTAGGAGGACTCGTCTTCCCATCCCAAGCCTCTACACAGTCTACAGCCATTGATCAGAATCACACATCCCTGACACCATCCTTTGAACCCATTCTTCATCCCCGTCCATAAACTCCTCTCATTGACTTCTTGTATAACCACTAAGTGACAACTGCTCTTGCCTCTCGTTGACTCGGCCTGTGAGACTCTGATGAACTCTAAAGTGGAGCTGTGGGGCTCAGCCGACTTATTTAATTTCCTCCCAATCCCGGTTCCTCTTCCCAGTTCTCTTAACTGCGCCTCATCCCGTAGTGGCAAAGCCGCACTTCAACTCTCACCGGCTTTCTTCCATTTGGTTGTTCTGTGGTAAACTTTTGTTCTAAATATGTTAATTCTTTCACGTATTTCCATAACGGAGTTATATCTTTCGGTCCTTCTCCAATTTTACTAATCCCTTTTTGCTCGATTAAGCTCATCCAAATTAACAGCATCTGGACCAGCATCTGGACCAACAACAATCCAGTAGGAGTGTTGTTGGTCCACTAGGACTGTTGCTGTCCGTTCTTCCTTTGTACTCCTTTGTATTCCCAATGCCACTTATTTGACGTGTTCCAAGTAATAAATTCTTACAGTTTCAAACACATCCGAATTTTTTTTCCAGTATGTACATCTGCTGCTTACAAAGTCTCATCTCATGCTTACCACTGTAATGTCCTCGAACCCGATGCAACTCAGACACAGTCACAGCTGCCGCCGCCATCAACACCCTTACCAACCATCAACAAGATCGTTTCTAAGACTGTTTTTGTTCTCCTTCAAAATGACCGATATCATAAAGGATCTGGATTGTAAGCAGCACATCACTCAGCTTCCAGACTGTACGCTGAGGGCTTTTGTCTCACCTCATCGACTCGCCTTCAACTTGCAAACCCGACTTATTCCTGTCCTTTGTGTTTCTCGGGGAGATGAATCCTTCATGGCCGTTGTCACCCTTAGTCCAGCCAAACACACGTCCTTGCCACACAAAGGTCACAAAGGAAGAACAAACAGCAGTAGACCTGTTGGCCCTTACCAGGCTATTTGAGATAAACTACACTACCTGATCTGAAGTGAAAGACATAAGACAGTAAAGGGGAAGGTTCCTCTCCACCCATCACTCCCTCAAGCCGGAACTGGCAGGAAAGGAACACAAAACATGCAGCAAAGAAAAAAAAAACTACATGACGTCGCGTAAAGAAGAAGAGGAGGAGGAGGAGGAGGAGGAGGAGGAAGAGGAGGAGGAGGAATAGAAAAATGACGAGGAGGATTACAAAGGATTACAAAGGATATCACACAGCAAGAAACCCTTAAGTCCTTACTCTGCAGTAGGATAGTACTGTAAAAGGCTCCTCCCCACCCATCCATTTCTCAAGCCGAAGCTGCCCGGAGAAGAACGATACCATGTAATATTGAAAACAAAAAAGTACATTGAATTTACGAGGACAGTGAGAGAAAAGGTTGTAATTTACAGCTACTATATATTGTTGGTGGGGGAGGGAATAAAGGGTTGGTGATTTGATGTGTTGTGTGCATAGCCTACACAGTGTGGATGTGTGGCGGTAGTGCTAGGGCTGGAGGAGGAGGAGGAGGACACATAGGAACACATAGGAAGAACAAACAACAACAGGCCTGCTGGCCCTTACGAGGCTGTTTGTGAGACTACACTATCTACTCTAGAGTGAAGGATACAGGATAGTAAGGGTGAAGGCTTCTCTCCCCAGCCATGGCTGGCAGGGAAAGGAAGGCCAACCAAGACCATACTGTCACTACCACTACTGCTACCACTACTTCCTGGCAAGCGATGTCAGGCCACTAGCGACGTCTTTTGAATCCTGGCAAGCGATGTCAGGCCACTAGCGACGTCTTTTGAATCGACATTTCGTAAGTTAGGGACATCAGGATGAACTTACTCAAAGTTTGCTACGTTAACGGATAGTATTTTAGTTGTGGATTGGCTTCTAAATATTTGTCAAGTCTATTTTTGAACGTAGTAATTGTTTTACTGTCGACGACATTGGCGGGCAGGGAGTTCCAAACGTTAACGATCCGATTGAAAAAGAAGTGCTTGGCTTCGTTTGATGTGAATCTTTTACCAGTAATCTTAAAAGAATGACGTCTTCTTGTTATATTTGATCGATCAAAAGTAATGTAATCTTCTGCATTGATATTATCGAATCCTTTGATTATCTTGAACATTTCAATTAAATCCCCTCGCATCCTTCGTTTTTCTAGGCTGAATAAGTTTAGTTCTTTAAGTCTTTCTTCATAAGGTTTATTTTTCAGCCTTGGAATCATTTTTGTTATTCTTCGCTGGACTCTTTCCAGTTTGTCAATGTCCTTTCTGTAATATGGGGACCAAAACTGTACGCAATACTCAAGATGGGGTCGTACTAGTGAATTATGCAGTTTTAATATGACTTTTTCTGATTTATTTTCGAAAGTACGCCCAATAAAGCCGACCAATCTGTTAGCAGTTTTAACTACCTCTGAACAATGTTGACTGGGCTTTAAATCGTTTGATATTGTGATTCCCAGATCTTTTTCTTTGTTTACTGTAGAAAGTGATTTACCATTCATTGAGTACTGAACGTGATCATTATTTCTTCCGATGTGTAGTACCTTGCATTTTTCAACGTTAAATTTCATTTGCCATTTATTGGCCCAAGACGTTAGTCGATCTAGGTCTGATTGTAAGACTTCTCTGTCAATTGTCGTAGTTACTTTGCTGAGAATTTTCGTATCGTCAGCGAATTTCGATATTTTGCAAGTGATCCCATCATCTATGTCATTAACATATATCAAGAATAAGACAGGACCAAGCACTGAGCCTTGTGGTACGCCACTTTTTACGTTTAACCATTGAGAGGAGACACCGTTTAAGACTACTCTCTGCTTACGTTCAGAGAGCCAGTCCAGAAGCCAATTGTAAATGCTACCAGAGATACCATGAGTCATTAGTTTATTAAGCAATCGTTGATGAGGTACTTTATCAAAAGCCTTTTGAAAATCCAGATATATGACATCTACTGCTCTGCTTTCATCGTACGCGTCAAAAACATTGTGGAAGAAGTCTAATAAGTTAGTTAAACATGAACGTTTATTACGAAAACCATGTTGTGAGGGTTTTATTATATCGTTGTCTTCAAGGAATTTCACCACATTGTCACGAATGATTGTCTCCATTAATTTACATACAACTGATGTCAGACTGATTGGCCTATAATTTCCGGGTTGTGACTTGTCCCCCTTTTTGAAGATTGGTGTTACATTTGCACGTTTCCAATCTGATGGAACTTTACCATCTCTTAAGGATTTATTGAATAAGATTGTAAGCGGTTTACTGATCTGGTTCTTGACCTCTTTCAAGATTCTTGGGGAAATTTTATCTGGTCCAGGGGTTTTGTTTGTTTTCATCTTATTGATTTTTTGCAAAACGTCATTTTCTACTATGAGTATATCATTTAAGAAGTTTACGGTCCCTCTAATCTCAAGTGGCTGAAACGATGAACAATCCTCTTCTGTAAATACGGATGCAAAAAAGTTATGAAGGATTGTAGCCATTTCGTTTTCGTCATTTGTGTGATTTCCATGTCCTTTAGTAAGTGGACCGATATTGCAGGTAAGGGCTTTTTTACTCTTAACAAAACTATAAAATTCTTTAGGATTTGATTTACATGATTCCGCTATATATTCTTCCAGGTTTTTCTTGCTACGCTTTATCAATCTCTTAGTATCGCGACGAATTCTGTCAAACTCTACTTTATCATCTTGGCTTTTAGTTAATATGTACTTATTGTACGCGTTTTTTTTGAGAGAGAGGCTGTTTTTTATCTCTTCACTCCACCATTTTGGTTTGTTCTTCCTTGCTGAACGTCTGTATCGATACGGTACACATATGCTTATAACTTCATTCAGTTTTGTGGTAAAGGCCTCCCATGACTTATCAATATCTGACTCTGACAACAGTTCACTCCAGTCAGTGTCTTCTAGAATTGTTCGCATTCTGATGAAATTCGCCCTTTGATAATTTGGTACCTTCTCCTTACTGTCTTTTACTTTTATTTCCTTAATTTTCAAATTGAACGTGATTATTCGATGGTCACTAGAACTGAAAACTGGGCCGACATTTACGTTGCTGACTAAATCCTTACTTGTTGAAAGAATGATATCAAGGGTATTTAAGTCTCGCGTCGGTTCGTGAACGTGTTGATGTAATTCGCTCTCTAATAAGTTCGTGTACAGGTCGTGTCCTGTATGAGATCGTAACGGATTTCCCCATCTCGTTACTGGCAAATTAAAATCACCCATAATAATTGTCTCGCATTGACTAATTGTTTCGGAGATTGATTCGAATAGTAAACGGTCAATTTCAGCGGTGCGCCCCGGTGGTCTGTAAATCAATCCGAGTATTTTTCTACTTGAGTTACTCTTTAATTCGATAAAAACTGTGTCAATACCGTTGATGGGTTCTGTTTTAATGGAGATCGGATGGAGCGAGCTGTGAATATATAGGATTACACCACCGCCAATTGAGGAGGAGGAGGAGGAGGAGGAGGAGGAGGAGGAAGAGGAAGAGGAGGAATAGAAAAATGACGAGGAGGATTACAAAGGATTACAAAGGATATCACACAGCAAGAAACCCTTAAGTCCTTACTCTGCTGTTTCACTATTCCACACTAACTACTAAAACAGATAGGATAGTACTGTAAAAGGCTCCTCCCCACCCATCCATTTCTCAAGCCGAAGCTGCCGGAGAAGAACGATACCATGTAATATTGAAAACAAAAAAGTACATTGAATTTACGAGGACAGTGAGAGAAAAGGTTGTAATTTACAGCTACTATATATTGTTGGTGGGGGAGGGAATAAAGGGTTGGTGATTTGATGTGTTGTGTGCATAGCCTACACAGTGTGGATGTGTGGCGGTAGTGCTAGGGCTGGAGGAGGAGGAGGAGGAGGAGGAGGAGGAGGAGGAGGAGGAGGAGGAGGAGGAGGAGGAGGAGGAATACAAGGGAATACAAGGGAACACAAACAGCAACAGACCCTAAGGTCCCTGCGAAGGCTGTTTGATATAACTACTCTACACTAACTACTTGAATTAGAGAAAGGATAGTACAGTGGAAGGCTCCTCCCCTCCCACCCATCCCTCCAGCCGAAGCTGGCAGGAAAATAAGTGATACCATGTAGTATAGAAAAACTACATGGAATTTTCGAGGTAAGTGTGAAATAGTAAATAAAATAAAAAAAATAGCGGAGGATACTATACTATACTATACTATACTATACTATACTATACTATACTACCACTAATGCTGGAGGAGGAGGAGGAGGAGAAGGAGGAGGAGGAATAGGAGGAACCAAACTAAACAAGGTAAAAATTCATGTTATTACGTACAGGAGGTAAGTCATCAAGTCATCACGAAGAAAACGGAAGATGAATGGTGACTTTTATATATATATATATATATATATATATATATATATATATATATATATATATATATATATATATATTTTAGAGAGTAATGCAATAGAAAAGCGAAAGGATTGCCAAACAGGAACGAAACTGGAACTAAGGGTGTGATGAGAGAGTCATGACAGCAGTGATGTGTTGTCTGGTTGTGTTGGGTGATCACTGCTGCTGGGGGAAGCAGCAGTGATGTGTTGGCTGGTTGTGATGGGTGATCACTGCTGCTGGGGGAAGCAGCAGTGATGTGTTGTCTGGTTGTGTTGGGTGATCACTGCTGCTGGGGGAAGCAGCAGTGATGTGTTGGCTGGTTGTGATGGGTGATCACTGCTGCTGGGGGAAGCAGCAGTGATGTGTTGTCTGGTTGTGTTGGGTGATCACTGCTGCTGGGGGAAGCAGCAGTGATGTGTTGGCTGGTTGTGATGGGTGATCACTGCTGCTGGGGGAAGCAGCAGTGATGTGTTGTCTGGTTGTGTTGGGTGATCACTGCTGCTGGGGGAAGCAGCAGTGATGTGTTGTCTGGTTGTGATGGGTGATCACTGCTGCTGGGGGAAGCAGCAGTGATGTGTTGTCTGGTTGTGATGGGTGATCACTGCTGCTGGGGGAAGCAGCAGTGATGTGTTGTCTGGTTGTGATGGGTGATCACTGCTGCTGGGGGAAGCAGCAGTGATGTGTTGTCTGGTTGTGATGGGTGATCACTGCTGCTGGGGGAAGCAGCAGTGATGTGTTGTCTGGTTGTGTTGGGTGATCACTGCTGCTGGGGGAAGCAGCAGTGATGTGTTGTCTGGTTGTGATGGGTGATCACTGCTGCTGGGGGAAGCAGCAGTGATGTGTTGTCTGGTTGTGATGGGTGATCACTGCTGCTGGGGGAAGCAGCAGTGATGTGTTGTCTGGTTGTGATGGGTGATCACTGCTGCTGGGGGAAGCAGCAGTGATGTGTTGTCTGGTTGTGATGGGTGATCACTGCTGCTGGGGGAAGCAGCAGTGATGTGTTGTCTGGTTGTGTTGGGTGATCACTGCTGCTGGGGGAAGCAGCAGTGATGTGTTGGCTGGTTGTGATGGGTGATCACTGCTGCTGGGGGAAGCAGCAGTGATGTGTTGGCTGGTTGTGATGGGTGATCACTGCTGCTGGGGGAAGCAGCAGTGATGTGTTGTCTGGTTGTGATGGGTGATCACTGCTGCTGGGGGAAGCAGCAGTGATGTGTTGTCTGGTTGTGTTGGGTGATCACTGCTGCTGGGGGAAGCAGCAGTGATGTGTTGAGTGGTTGTGATGGGTGATCACTGCTGCTGGGGGAAGCAGCAGTGATGTGTTGTCTGGTTGTGATGGGTGATCACTGCTGCTGGGGGAAGCAGCAGTGATGTGTTGAGTGGTTGTGATGGGTGATCACTGCTGCTGGGGGAAGCAGCAGTGATGTGTTGCGTGGTTGTGTTGGGTGATCACTGCTGCTGGGGGAAGCAGCAGTGATGTGTTGTCTGGTTGTGTTGGGTGATCACTGCTGCTGGGGGAAGCAGCAGTGATGTGTTGGCTGGTTGTGTTGGGTGATCACTGCTGCTGGGGGAAGCAGCAGTGATGTGTTGGCTGGTTGTGTTGGGTGATCACTGCTGCTGGGGGAAGCAGCAGTGATGTGTTGGCTGGTTGTGTTGGGTGATCACTGCTGCTGGGGGAAGCAGCAGTGATGTGTTGAGTGGTTGTGTTGGGTGATCACTGCTGCTGGGGGAAGCAGCAGTGATGTGTTGGCTGGTCGTGTTGGGTGATCACTGCTGCTGGGGGAAGCAGCAGTGATGTGTTGGCTGGTTGTGTTGGGTGATCACTGCTGCTGGGGGAAGCAGCAGTGATGTGTTGGCTGGTTGTGTTGGGTGATCACTGCTGCTGGGGGAAGCAGCAGTGATGTGTTGGCTGGTTGTGTTGGGTGATCACTGCTGCTGGGGGAAGCAGCAGTGATGTGTTGGCTGGTTGTGTTGGGTGATCACTGCTGCTGGGGGAAGCAGCAGTGATGTGTTGGCTGGTTGTGTTGGGTGATCACTGCTGCTGGGGGAAGCAGCAGTGATGTGTTGGCTGGTCGTGTTGGGTGATCACTGCTGCTGGGGGAAGCAGCAGTGATGTGTTGGCTGGTCGTGTTGGGTGATCACTGCTGCTGGGGGAAGCAGCAGTGATGTGTTGGCTGGTCGTGTTGGGTGATCACTGCTGCTGGGGGAAGCAGCAGTGATGTGTTGGCTGGTTGTGTTGGGTGATCACTGCTGCTGGGGGAAGCAGCAGTGATGTGTTGGCTGGTTGTGTTGGGTGATCACTGCTGCTGGGGGAAGCAGCAGTGATGTGTTGGCTGGTTGTGTTGGGTGATCACTGCTGCTGGGGGAAGCAGCAGTGATGTGTTGTCTGGTTGTGTTGGGTGATCACTGCTGCTGGGGGAAGCAGCAGTGATGTGTTGGCTGGTCGTGTTGGGTGATCACTGCTGCTGGGGGAAGCAGCAGTGATGTGTTGTCTGGTTGTGTTGGGTGATCACTGCTGCTGGGGGAAGCAGCAGTGATGTGTTGTGTGGTCGTGATGGGTGATCACTGCTGCTGGGGGAAGCAGCAGTGATGTGTTGGCTGGTTGTGTTGGGTGATCACTGCTGCTGGGGGAAGCAGCAGTGATGTGTTGTGTGGTCGTGATGGGTGATCACTGCTGCTGGGGGAAGCAGCAGTGATGTGGGGGCTGGGTGATGTTAGTCGCATGTTGGGTGATGGGAGTCACAAGTTGAGTGATGGGAGTCACAAGTTGGGTGATGGGAGTCACAAGTTGAGTGATGGGAGTCACAAGTTGAGTGATGGGAGTCACAAGTTGGGTGATGGGAGTCACAAGTTGGGTGATGGGAGTCACAAGTTGGGTGATGGGAGTCACAAGTTGAGTGATGGGAGTCACAAGTTGGGTGATGGGAGTCACAAGTTGAGTGATGGGAAGCAGGGATGAGACGGGAATCATCGGAATTTGCTGGTGCAGACAGAGTGTGGGGGAGACGGGTTGGACGACCTTGAAGAAGCACTGGAGACCGAGGTGGGGAAGGAGGCCTCCAGGTCGCTCTTCAGACCCTCCTTCACCTCCACCTCAAACTGTTGCACGAGAGAAACTGAAACCTAATTTATTATAAAAACAATTACCAGCATAAGGAAAAGAGGATGGTGAGGTAATGTTTATTCCAGGATGAAGACTGATGGAGGTAAGGATTATCGAGGGCTGTGTTGCCCGCTTTACGTTTCCTACCTCTGAGGAGGAGGAGGAGGAGGAGGAGGAGGAGAGTAAGGGGTGAGCAGCTTGTAAGATTAGATTGTCCATCTTTTCCAACATTTCTAAAGTTAGGACAACCTTCGCGGCCATCCACTCGAGACCAACTATTTCCTCTTTATATTACTCTCTCTCTCTCTCTCTCTCTCTCTCTCTCTCTCTCTCTCTCTCTCTCTCTCTCTCTCTCTCTCTCTCTCTCTCTCTCTCTCTCTTTTATGTATCACTTTCACCAATCCAAAAAGTGTACTCGAATCCTTCTTATAAATGACACAAATATAAGAGTTTCATAAACATTCCTTAATTTAACTTTTTGTGGCGAGATGGCGCATGGAAGCGGAATGGAACGCAAACTAAATGGAGGAAGAGGAGGAGGAGGAGGACAAGGAGGAGGAGGAGGAGGAGGAGGAGGAGGACAAGGAGGAGGAGAAGGAGGAGGAGGAGGAGAAAAACCGGAGAAGTCAAACTTAAAAAATAGAATATAAAAGAAAGAATGAAAACGATAGAAAATTCAATAATAACGAAAAAAAGGGATTGACAAAGAAAGCAGAAAATAAACAACGCGAGAACAACAAAACAAAACAAAACAAAACAAAACAAAACAAAGGAAAACAAAATAAAACAAAACAAAGCCTACAAAACTACCGTCAAAGGAAAGAGATGAAGAAACGGCGTGAGAGGAAAAGTGGAAGAAATGAAAGGAAGGAAGATTAGAGGAGAGAAGAGAGTGAATCCGTCACCCTCACACACACACACACACACACACACACACACACACACACACACACACACACACACACACACACACACACACACGCTGATCCAGAGAGAAAGGGAAAGGACGTTTGAAGACTAACAGACATAAATAAAAAACAAGATACAATATCATCCCATGCAAACAAAAAAAACAGACATAAGATGCACAAGAAACAGGTGTACAGACAGACTGGCAAAGTACACTACATATACAAGGAACAATAACAAAAACAACAACACTAATAATGATAATAGTAATAGTAATAATAGTAATAGTAATAATGATAATAATAATGATGATAATAATGATCAGAGTCCTTGCCCCTTCTCACGTAGCCAAAACGATTACCACCACCACCACCACCACCACCACCACCACCACCACCACTTTCAAACCACAGGAGTGATAAAATAGATACATGTTGGGGCGTGGACGGACAGCCTCATGAATACTAAAAGAGCCTTACACACATGCGAGAGAGAGAGAGAGAGAGAGAGAGAGAGAGAGAGAGAGAGAGAGAGAGAGAGAGAGAGAGAGAGAGAGAGAGAGAGAGAGAGAGAGAGAGACACACACACACACACACACACACCCACACCCACACCCACACCCACACACACACTCTCTCTCTCTCTCTCTCTCTCTCTCTCTCTCTCTCTCTCTCTCTCTCTCTCGCTCGACCAGAAGGACAGATTGAAAAAAATCCTATAAGTTACCGACTTTAGAGTAAAGGAGAAAAACGGAAAATATCGTCGTGAGGTAAAGGGATTGGAACGAGTTGCCGGGGAGGACTTCTTAGTGTGTGTGTGTGTGTGTGTGTGTGTGTGTGTGTGTGTGTGTGTGTGTGTGTGTGTGTGTGTGTGTGTGTGTGTGTGTGTGTGTGTGAAGTGGTGGCACTCCAATTCCCCCCCACCTGACCCTCTCCCCCCCCTCCGTTCTTCCTTCCTGGGCCTCCACACAGCGGGGATTAGTTTTTACCGCCTCGCCACAATCACCACTATTGTTACCTACTGACACATCATCAACATTTTCCCTCTCCCTTGTACCCACGCTCTTTGCTCAATCTCACCTATTCTCATCTCCCTTCCTCCTCCTCCTCCTCCCTCTCCTCCTCCTCCTCCTCCCCCGCCTTGGTTTCCTGCACTGCTGACTAGTACTAAAGATCAGAAAAGTAATGAAAGAGCAAACTTTTTTTTCAAATCAAGAAATTTTGTTTCGTATCACTTTTAAATTCTTCAGTTATTTTCCACCTTTATGTTTTTTTCTTCTCTTTAACTCCTCCTCCTCTTCCTCTTCCTCCTCCTCCTCCACCTCCTCTTCCTCCTCCTCCTCCTCCTCCTCCTTTACACCAAGGCTTCCACATAGCCCTAGGGAAATAAATGTTCTCATAATTTCCACATGTTTCTAAACCCTTCCCTTTGCCTATACATTCTCCTACCCACATCCACTTACACCAAACTCACGATCATGTCCCTACAGTGCTACCTACACCCTTCCTACACCCTCAAACCTCTACCCCATGTCTCCACACCCTAACAAAACCTCCCAACACCCTTAAACCAGCCACCACCACCACCACCACCACCACCCTTGCTCTCTCCTCACACCTGACACACCCCTGAATCCTCTTCACAAACGCTCCACATTGCTCATACAACCGGAAGCCAACAAGACCCCGTTTCAACCCTCTTTCCGCGAGACTTTCCATTAAGACGCCCAGTCCACCGCCTCTTCTTACCCTTCCTTCCCTCACGCCTCGTTGTACACATCTAATTCTCGGTCTTCTAGGAATCGAATTATAATCAGCTTTTCTCATTGGTTACCTCATTTTGTCGCCCCTTTTCCTTGCTCTTGCCTTGCCTTGCCTTGCCTCTTTCCTTTCCTTTCCTTTCCTTTCCTTTCCTTTCCTTTCCTTTCCTTTCCTTTCCTTTCCTTTCCTTTCCTTTCCTTTCCTTTCCTTTCCCTTCCTTTCCTTTCCTTTCCTTTCCTTTCCTTTCCTTTCCTTTCCTTTCCTTTCCTTTCCTTTCCCTTCCCTTCTGTTCCATTTCGTCTCTTTCCTTCCCTTATGCCCTTCCGGAGGTAAAGTGGAAGGGAAGTATTTCTTTACACGCAACTTGACATGATTTGTTTGGAAGAATATGATTTTTTTTTAAATGTGGGAATTATGGAAATATTTTGATTTTTGGAGTTTATTTTAGTGTTATGTTCCAAGTTTGCAGTTTTGTCTGTGTGTGTGTGTGTGTGTGTGTGTGTGTGTGTGTGTGTGTGTGTGTGTGTGTGTGTCTCTCATACACACACACACACACACACACACACACACACACACACAGTTTCTCCTTGACCTAGTAAAGACAACAGTTTTCCACCATCGTGATTCTTTCCCTGTGCATTATGAAGTCCTTACTGTTTGTTATCCAATTACCTTCCCTATTTACCAAGATGACAATGTACTTAGCGAGATGCAAACACCCTTCCCCTAATAAAGAAAGAGAGAAAGAGAGAGAGAGAGAGAGAGAGAGAGAGAGAGAGAGAGAGAGAGAGAGAGAGAGAGAGAGAGAGAGAGAGAGAGAGAGAGATAATAACACAACACGAAACAAACAAAGAGCATCATCACAAACACCTATTAATTTACCCACAAATATCTCTCTCTCTCTCTCTCTC
>JAPQNM010000044.1:25072217-25077217 GCA_029783475.1 Metacarcinus magister | reverse complement strand
ATATGTCTGAAAGAACACATGTGATGTGTGTGTGTGTGTGTGTGTGTCTATATATATATATATATATATATATATATATATATATATATATATATATATATGTATATATATATATATATATATATATATATATATATATATATATGTATATATATGCACATACATATATATGTATACCTACATATATACACACACACACACACACACACACACACACACACACACACACACACACACACACACACACACACACACACACACACAATGAAGAGAAACAACAGAACACCAGATTACACTTACTCGTAATACCAACAAACCACACTAATTTCCAGCTCACAAAGTTGTCCAACAAAGCACAACATCCATACAATACAAGGGTTTAAGACAGGCAATCTAGGGCGCTTGAGTGAGTGGTGTTACTATACGAGCCGTCCTGGAGGGTGGAGGGCGAGGCCAACAGAAAATATTATGTGAAGGGAGAGAGGCAGCGTGTGAAGGAGGAGTGGGAAGGGACGCAAAGGAAAGGTGTGTTGAAGAGCGACAAAAATGGATCAACGTCACTTTTCTACTTCTTCCTCCCTTTGGATTCCTTTCTTTTTTGTCTTTATCCATTTTGTTTTGTTTTGTTTTTTATTGTTTTTATGTATTTTTCCCACTCTTGCTGGATTACAGATTCACGATTCTTTGAACTAGTCTGTACCTTTTCTATGCCGGGCGAACAAGGGTACAGCGAACATGGGTTACAGTGAACAAGGGTACAGCGAACATGGGTACAGCGAACAAGGGTACAGCGAACAAGGGTTACAGCGAACAAGGGTTACAGCAAACAAGGGTTACAGCGTGAAAGGAGACCTGCTAAAAGCTGTCTCCGCCTGACTGGTGTTCGAACCTTGGTTCCCTTTATTATGGGACAAAACATACCAGTGCTTTAATTTTCTTTAATTGTAATAAATCTTCTTTGTCCTTATCATGGTTTATATTCTTTTCGTATTAATACAGTTATGAGATGATCTTATTGATCTTATAGCAGTGTGGATAATACGGAAACAATTCATGGTGTTAATGGTGAATTGTGTTTCAACCTTGCTGCTGAACGTTCAGGTGTGTGGTGTTTAACCTTCTAATACACATCTGGTATTACCTCATGCTGGGCTCACTTCCAAACCCTAATATTGAGGACACTCGCTTGTCACGTAGCGCAATTGTGTAATTTCTATTAAATCAACAGGTTTGACGGAAGAATGTAAATAAAACAAATGGTAAAAGAAAAATAATATTTCAGGAGTAATTTTAGGTTGGCGGCAGCTTGCTATGGACTCCCCCTCCCCTCCCAGCGTGCACGGGTGGCGCTCACCGAGGGCCAGATACCCACTTCAATTAAACCATTTACTGAACGAATATTTTCAGAGGAAACTTTCCTTATACGCCTTTCCACTTGCAGCTAAATATTGTGTAATAGTGAGCGACATTTGTGGTGCAGCAGCGTGCAGACTGTTGTGCTGGGTGGTGTCAGGATGCTGCACCCCTTGCCGGGAGTGTCTGTCCATACCTGTCACACTGGTAAGGCAATCACATGTGTAGGAGTTAGACTTTACCAATGTCATATATGCAAAAACGATTTCAAATTACTTCAAACACACACACACACACACACACACACACACACACACACACACACACACACACACACACACACACACACACACACACACACACACACACACACACACACACACACACACACACACACACACACACACACACACACACTACATACATGCATGGTGGCCGTCACAAAGGAGGTAGCCCAATGTTGCTACCCTCGCCAACCCACGACGGTCACTGAAGTTGACGACAACAATAACGACTACTGCTGCTGCTGCTGCTGCTGCTGCTGCTGCTGCTGCTGCTGCTGCCGCTACAGACTCACCTATACGCTCGCCACCCTCTGAATTTCGCTTTATCGTGCTTCGGTGTTTATATGCAATCTACGCGCTGACAATTATGACCCGTAATTAAGCAGGGATGCAGCGCCTCTGTCGCTCCTAAAACACAGAACTTATTCCAACTCTCGACGTACGTTTTCATTAGAGTTTTGAGGCAGATTTTTGTTGTTGTCTTTTTCTACTGATACCAACACCGTATTTTTGGGGCGAGACAAAGGCGCCAAGCAATCGGAAGGAAATAAAAGACTGAAGGAAATAAAAGTACAAATGATACAGCAGCAGAGTGAGACAACACAGATACAACGGCACGAGGGGAACAAATCGAAGCTGTAACACCCGATGGAGGAAGACAACCCGAGGAGAACCACAACTCATGGAATACAACACAACAGAACAAGAAGAACACACTGTTATGCAACAACTTCCGCTTGGCTGCACACCGATAAAACTATTGCAGACCGGTTAGTGGCAAGAATTTTTGTACTACGAAAAGAATATATATGCAAGGATCAGCCTCCGTTGCCAATACGTCGTTAGTAAAACACTATATTCCACAGAACACAAAACAGGTTTAAAAGGTTCGTTAAGTGACATTAATTATTTGTTATAATTCAAAGTCCACCTAATCACCGCCTCAATTTAAATATGCCTTTCCTCGGGCTGAAAAATGTCACAGAAATAGAGGGACAGTGACAGGGGTCTCTGTGATGAAACCTAATATATATTTTTTTAATTAAATATCTTCATCCGCCTCAGGCTCAGTGATAATAAAAGAAAGAAATAGTCCAGCCGTCGCCAATGCGGACGTCCGAAAAAAAATATTTAAAAAAATCTCCCGCTGCAATTAGCACAGTTGATTTCCACCAACTTACATGCAAATGTAATTGTGAACTCCAGGCAGCCAATCATGAGCGTTGAGGTGTATGTGTGTGTGTGTGTGTGTGTGTGTGTGTGTGTGTGTGTGTGTGTGTGTGTGTGTGTGTGTGTGTGTGTGTGTGTGTGTGTGTGTGTGTGTGTGTGTGTGTGTCGTTTGTCGTTTGTCGTCCTCTGTTCGTTTACCTTTGTTTTAGTCAGTCAGTGATGGTCAGCTGGTTAGTGAGTCAGCTAACCTTCCACTTAATCAGCTAATCAGTCTATGTCTCTTTATATGTCTGCCTGTTTTGTCTGTCTGCATGTTTGTTACCTATCTCTACTATGATCTCTCTCTCTCTCTCTCTCTCTCTCTCTCTCTCTCTCTCTCTCTCTCTCTCTCTCTCTCTCTCTCTCTCTCTCTCTCTCTCTCTCTCTCTCTCTCTCTCTCTCTCTCTCTCTCTCTCTCTCTCCGTCCACTAAAGTTGCCCGCTCCCTCAGAATATTGAAGGGAAAAACCATGACCGAGAGAAACACTATCTGGTTAACATCAAAGGTTTCGTTGAGTTTAGGGAGAAAAAAAGGGAATTGAAGAGAGGGGGATGGGGTGAGGGGACATGGGTTCAGTACCTCAGCCTCCTATCCTTTACTACTGTCTTCTTTTTAATATCACAATGAGTATAAGTCTGATATCTTCTACTATAATAAGAAAATGTAATATTGAAACCCCTCTTGATCTCCAACAATTCCCAACGCTGTGATCCTTTCCCTATCTCTAATACCCTCTCTCTGTCTCTCTCTCTCTCTCTCTCTCTCTCTCTCTCTCTCTCTCGCTCTCTCTCTCTCTCTCTCTCTCTCTCTCTCTCTCTCTCTCTCTCTCTCTCTCTCTCTCTCTCTCTCTGGTCTTCCCGATTTGATTAGAATTGTTTGAAAAAAAATACTGTAATAAAATGGTGACTGAAGAATGGGAAGGTAGTGTGTGTGTGTGTGTGTGTGTGTGTGTGTGTGTGTGTGTGTGTGTGTGTGTGTGTGTTTAAACAAAGGAATGATAAATTCACCAGAAGTAGGTTACAACTTTTCATAGCGTCAGTAACACAAGCATGCATGACCCACTGTTATGTTATGTTATGCGAAACAACATCAACACCATACAACATCAATACCAAACATCATCAACACCACAAACAACATCAACACCAAACATCATCAACACCAAACAACATCAACACCAAACATCATCAACACCAAACATCATCAACACCAAACATCATCAACACCAAACATCATCAACACCACAAACAACATCAACACCACAAACAACATCAACACCACAAACAACATCAACACCACAAACAACATCAACACCAAACATCATCAACACCAAACAACATCAACACCAAACATCATCAACACCAAACATCATCAACACCAAACAACATCAACACCAAACATCATCAACACCAAACAACATCAACACCAAACATCATCAACACCAAACAACATCAACACCACAAACAACATCAACACCAAACATCATCAACACCAAACATCATCAACACCACAAACATCATCAACACCACAAACATCATCAACACCAAACATCATCAACACCACAAACATCATCAACACCAAACAACATCAACACCACAAACATCATCAACACCAAACATCATCAACACCAAACAACATCAACACCACAAACATCATCAACACCAAACAACATCAACACCACAAACATCATCAACACCAAACATCATCAACACCAAACAACATCAACACCAAACATCATCAACACCAAACAACATCAACACCAAACATCATCAACACCAAACATCATCAACACCAAACAACATCAACACCAAACATCATCAACACCAAACAACATCAACACCACAAACAACATCAACACCAAACATCATCAACACCAAACAACATCAACACCAAACATCATCAACACCAAACAACATCAACACCACAAACAACATCAACACCAAACATCATCAACACCAAACAACATCAACACCACAAACAACATCAACACCAAACAACATCAACACCACAAACAACATCAACACCACAAACAACATCAACACCACAAACAACATCAACACCACAAACAACATCAACACCAAACATCATCAACACCAAACAGCATCAACACCACAAACATCATCAACAGCAAATAACATCAACATCAAACAACAT
>JAPQNM010000044.1:25057217-25062217 GCA_029783475.1 Metacarcinus magister | reverse complement strand
ATTGGATTTGGAATAACTTGCAGATTTCATGGTTTTGCCGAAGGTTGTTGATGGACGCCTCTTTACATATGAAGCACTTTCCTTTTACTCCGTCATCGGGATAACTTACCTGCAGCACTGGAAACAATTTCCTGAGAGGAAAAATGTGCCTGCAGCGGGTCAGTGTTGAAGCAGCGCGGTGACCTGGTGGGAGGGTGGAAGGCTGGGACGGGCGGATGGAGGGACGGAGGGACGGAGGGACGGAGGGACGGAGGGACGGAGGGACTCAAGAACATTCATGTTGCATGTCTCATTTCAGTGTTACCAGAAGCAACATGGCAATTGCTTACTAAAAGGTAGGTATTTATATATATATATATATATATATATATATATATATATATATATATATATATATACACACACACACACACACACACACACACACACACACACACACATATATATACATACATATATATATATATATATATATATATATATATATATATATATATATATATGACTGTCTTCACTCTTTAAGTCACCATCGCAATGTTGCATCTTTATCTATCTTCTACCGCTATTTTCATGCTGACTGCTCTTCTGAACTTGCTAACTGCATGCCTCCCCCCCTCCCGCGGCCTCGCTGCACAAGACTTTCTACTTCTTCTCATCCTTATTCTGTCCATCTACCTAATGCAAGAGTTAACCAGTATCTTCACTCTTTCATCCCTTACACTGGTAAACTCTGGAACTCTCTTCCTTTGTCTGTTTTTCCACCTGCCTATGACTTAAACTCTTTCAAAAGAGGAGTGTCAAGACACTTCTCACACTAATTTGGACTTCCCCCATGTCTATATTTCACCTACTGTCCTCTTTACAGGGTCTGGCGACAAGCGGGATTTTTTTTTTATACTTAATTTATTTTTCCCTTAGCCAGTACCCTTTTAATGTAAAATATATATATATATATAATATATATATATATATATATATATATATATATATATATATATATATGTATATACATGTATATATATATATATATATATATATATATATATATATATATATTATAATTTATTTGATTCGCCAAAGAATCATGTGCTGAATATGTAAGTCTTTAAAACAAAGCCTCTTGACCGTTGTCACGAAGGCCACGCGAGCTATCCCATCAGAGGTTGGAGTCACAGAAAAGTTCCACCAAAAATTGTATTGAGATTTGCAAGCAAGACCTCGCGTCACCTTTCCAAAGACAGCTGTCGGTAGCTTTGTTAAGGTAGCCTTCTGCAGTGTTCCTTAAGGCAGTGTTGGGTAGGTTTTGGTGCAACTGCTAGGAAGTCCATCACCGTGAGTGACGATAATGTGTTTCCATGAATCACCATGAACCAGGTGAGAACATTTCCTTAAGGTTACCATCCAACACACTCTATTTCCACAACTCACACCACTTTGTTACTCCACTCATTCCCTAGACGTACACCTTCCATTCAAAGGCGACGGAAATACTTAATGTTGTGTGTGAACACTTTTCCTCGGAACCAGACATTGAGGTGCTCCTCCAGTAATTTGTACTTTCTCCAATCGTGTATCGGACGTGTATTGCAACGTCTCGACTCTTCAGCAATCCACTCGTTGATCACTGATACCAACAAGGACATTGCCTTCTTTAAGTATTATCCACGCCTGTCCGAACACCAGCACAACATTTACTACCTAAGACAGCGTGTTCCATGCCTGGAGGAGTTTTGAGCACATCAAGGCACGAAATCTGCCATTATCTTGCCGTCTGGAGTACATGAAACGCGTTCCAGGCAGGCAACTGGCTACAGTCTCACCACACACGCCCCGCCGATTCGGAATCATTCCCGCCAGACGTTCATTTACGCCCTAAAGGAGCACAAAGGTGCAGGCAACAATTCTGGTGAAGGTCTGGAGAATCGGGAGCTGGTCGAGGCGGGCTGCCGACGCACTGCCATCGTGAGCCTTTCAGGACGGGGATGTTCACTAAATTTTCAATCCTTCTTTTCAAACGAAAGATTCTCCTTGTTGTGTGGTGACAGTCCGCCACAGTAAGCCACTGTGTCCCTTGCCGCAGCTTCCCGTGTTTCCACTCCTAATACGTACACAGACACCAACATCTATATCCATTTATGGTTTCCAAAGCTCGACATACAGCGGGAGTTTATAACTAATAGATATCTTCATGGTACAAGCTGCATGATGTGATGGTACAATAAACAGTTACAAGCCTGAAGCAGAGAGGACGCAACAAGCAGGCAGCAGGCAGCAGGCAGTAGGCAGCAGGCAGCAGGCAGGAACGAATTTTGTCTCATTAGCTACTGCAGTATTTTAATTAGCAAAGTTTTGTAGAAGATTATCGTAATGAGTTTTGTTATTCCATCTACTCTTAATACTGACTCACACTAAAAATAACAAAGCGCTTTAAGGCAGAGTTCCAATCATGTTTCAGAGTTCTTGATCATCACCAGTCACCTGTTAAATTATACCGTCACTCATATCCTCCTCCTCCTCCTCCTCCTCCTCCTACTACTACTCCTCCTCCTCTTCCTCCTCTTCCTCCTCTTCTTCCTCCTCCTCCTCCTCCTCCTCCTCCTCCTCCTCTTCCTCTTCCTACTCCTCCTCCCTGTGTATGTGTGTGTGTGTGTTTAAGTGTGTGTGTGTGTGTGTGTGTGTGTGTGTGTGTGTGTGTGTGTGTGTGTGTGTGTGTGTGTGTGTGTGTGTGTGTGTGTGTGTGTGTGTGTGTGTGTGTGTGTGTGTGTGTGTGTGTGTGTTTATTCCAAGGTTGTGAAGTAAATGTAAATATTAATGTAAAATATTCTTGGATACTGAACAAATGTGACTATTATGTAAATCTTGGCTATTCAGCTTATAAACACATGCACATATTGGTATGTCGTTATATAATGGTTACAATGGTATTATATTAGGTTCAGCGGACGGACATACAGTGACCAACAACAAAATATAGATACACAAATACAGACAGACACACACACAGACACATGGATATTTAAACAAAATACACACAAAGAGCCAGTTATAAGAGAGGGGGGGAGAGAGAGAGAGAGAGAGAGAGAGAGAGAGAGAGAGAGAGAGAGAGAGAGAGAGAGAGAGAGAGAGAGAGAGAGAGAGAGAGAGAGAGAGAGAGAGAGAGAGAGAGAGAGGGAGGAGGAGGGAGGGAGGGAGGGAGGGAGGGAGGGAGGAGAGGGAGGGAGGGAGGGAGGGAGGGAGAGAGGGAGGGAGGGAGGAGAGAGGGAGGAGAGGAGAGAGAGAGAGAGAGAGAGAGAGAGAGAGAGAGAGAGAGAGAGAGAGAGAGAGAGAGAGAGAGAGAGAGAGAGAGAGAGAGAGAGAGAGAGAGAGAGAGAGAGAGAGAGAGGAGAGAGAGAGAGAGAGAGAGAGAGAGAGAGAGAGAGAAAAAAAAAACACAATCACACAATACACTCACATCTGCAGCAGCCTGTATAAAACGACGGACACAAAGGGGACAAGAATGGAAAAATTATCTCTGCTTCAGGAAGAGGAATATATAAGGTTTTTGTGGACGTCATCAGCCTCTGTGACTCAAGTGGTGGAGTATACACACACACACACACACACACACACACAGACACAGACACAGACACACAGAGACACAGAGACACAGAGACACAGAGACACAGAGACAGAGACACAGACACACAGACACACAGAGACACAGAGACACAGACACACAGACACAGACACAGACACAGACACACACACACACACACACACACACACACACACACACACACACACACACATCATTAGAGTGGTTTCGGCAAGGGAAGTAAGTAGGTCGGAAGTTATAAGTTTATATTGGGTGAAGTTTAGCTGTCAAGAATTGGTTTGTGATAAAGTGGAAAGGACTGGTTTTGCGGAGATATTTTCCTTGTCGAATAGATTGATGGAGGTATTGGCTGTACGTTTAAAGCATATAGCTCTACAGAGAGACAGACAGACAGACCGACAGACAGGCTCACATCAAACAGGCACAAAGACAGGCAAGAATAGCAGTGCATGTCTGTCAGTCAAAGATCTTTTTGTACATACCTTTCCTTTGTGATATATTTTTCTTCTCTCTCATGATGCCTTTGTGAAAATTTATACCTAGAGTCTATAATTTCGTGCAAAGCGGTGGTACGGGAATGCTAGCCTATAATCGAGACACGAGGGAGGGTGATGTAAAATTAACACCTTGCATTTGGGGCATCACTTTGAAGACTCCATCGAAAGGTCATGCGGAGATATTGAAAATGTCACCTGCTGCAGAAAACAAAAAAAAATTCATTACAGTGTTGGTGGCGGTGAGTTATGGCGTGGTGGCGTGGACGTGAATGTTGTGTGGATGGTTAGGATGTGTAGGAAAGGTGGTGCATTATGGTGACTGGATGTTTGATGTTTGGACGACAAGGAGTGTAACATTGCAAGCGTGGTTGTCTGTCTTTATATAGTGACTCAATATTATAATCAATAGTGGACGAAAGGTATTTCATGAATGGCGCAGAAAAAGAAAAAGTATGTCTGGATCCAATAATCCATTAATTCAGTATCGTATCTTTTCCTAGACACGCCCACCACCACACGTAAACAAATTATGACTGCAGTCCTACAGAAAGGGTTGCGTTGTGAACAGGTGGTTTCAATGTCAATAGTTACGGCCTCGATCTGCAGAGTTCTTTTCAACGCGTACAGCACCATTACACGCTGCGTGGACGTTGTGTGGCGAGGGTGAGACAGGATAGATTATATCTGAAGCGTGCAATTTCGCGGATACATTTTCACTCCTCACGCTGATAGTTGAATTCGTTCTTTGTAGAAGTGGCCATTAATATGCACTATCGCGTTAGAAATATTCACATGCGTAATGTTGATATTTAGATGCTGCACGACTGAAAGGGTGACCTGAAGCATTCGAGGTAATGATGACACACTTCGCTCACATCGTCCACGGGCAGCGCATCTCAGAGTGGTGG
>JAPQNM010000044.1:25049595-25057117 GCA_029783475.1 Metacarcinus magister | reverse complement strand
AGGAGAGACATTTTCGGTACAGGAGGTCGTCTTCATGTATGAACTGGTATGTGGCACCATCCCGGGCCTTCTCAACTTCTTGAGTGGTAGCCTTTGATTGTAAACACGTCAAGGAAGGACAGGATTCCTGAAGTTGACGAAACTCATCAGGGGTTACAGTCAAAGGATGGAGCTTAGGCAGAACTAGAGGGTGGACCCGTTTAGATCGACCGGCTCTGGTCTCCACAGCACACACTTGAGTAGTTGAGGACTCAACTGGTGGTAGATGCGGACATCCAGAAGGGAGGTTGTCCTTGTCTTGAGAGGAGAGGGAAGTTCCGGGCGAAGGCGAGTCATCAGGAGGCAACAGAGGATCTTGTAGGGAAGAAACGTCGGTGGTGGCTTGGTCATGGTCACTATGGAGAAGATGGTTGTCATTACTGAGTAGAGAATCAGGACTATCAGGATCTTGTACCCCGGGAATATTCCCAACTAGAGCACTAGCAAATTTAATTGGGGTCCTTACAGCATCTGTCCAACCAGTGTAAAATGGGCACCGTAAGTAACACTTAACGACAGGAAATTCGATGCGTCCCAAATAGTCAGCAACTTGTACTTTGGGGCAGAGTGATTGGTCAATGTCTGGCAAGGCTTCCTCAGAAATTACAATTCCAGAGCATCCGGTATCCCTAATTATAGAGGAAGACCATGACCCATTAATAGTTCCCGTAACTGAGAAGTTAGGCACTTTATGGTCTTCTAAACAAAATCCAACCTTATAGGGGGGCGTGGTAGTAGTTCCATCCTTGAATGCTCGAGGACTCCTGGGACAGCGTTGTCGTATATGTCCTGCTTCCCCACAATTGTGACAAGTCACGGTTGAGGGAGTCTGACTCCCAGGAGAAGGTAGAGACTGGAGTGGAGTAGCAAGTCGAGGGGAGATTTTCTTAGCGTTGTTGTAGGAAGAGACCTTAGGATAGGCGTTGTGGGCGGATGCCCAGTCATCCGCTAGTTGTATTGCTTCCTTCAGCTTGGTAGGCCTTCTTTCCTTGATGAATAGGCGTATTTCTGCTGATAAGGACAGAAATTGGTCAAAGATAATAAACTCCCTTAAATCAGCATAATCATTGGCCACAGAGGAAGACTCAACCCAAGAATCAAACATCCTCGATAACTGGGTAACGAACTGATGGTAGTTCTGTCCTACTCTAATCTTGTTTGACCTGAAATCCACCCGGTAGCCATCTGGAGTTTTACTGAAGCCTGTTAACAAGGCTTGCTTCAGTAACTCGTAATCCTCATTGGTGGATGACGGAAGGGACGTGTAGAGTTCGGCAGCTTTACCAGTAAGGAGGCAACCCAGACGAACGGCAAAGGTATCTCTGGGTAAAACCAGCATCTCAGCCACACGCTCAAACCTAGTTAAGTAGGTGGCAATGTCCTCTTCATCCTTGTATGGTGGTAGACTAGGTCTGGAAACAGGATCATGTGATGATAGGACTGAGGGCTTACCTTTAGCTGCAATTTCTGCCAGCTTGATCTCTTTCTCCCTCTCAGCTTGTCTTTCTTCTCTTTCCTTCTCAGCTTGTCTTTCTTCTTTTTCCTTCTCAGCTTGTCTTTCTTCTCTTTCTCTTTCCTTCTCAGCTTGTCTTTCTTCTCTCTTTATCAGCTTGTTTTTCTTCCCTTTCCTTCTCAGCTTGTCTTTGTCTTTCTTCTCTCTCAGCTTGTCTTTCTTCCCTTTCGTGTTTCTGTTGTTCAAGGATCCACTGGCCAATTTCCTTGCCCTGCAGACCGAGGGCTTCACCCTGCTCCTTCAGTCCTTGAAAGGAAGACATGGAGAAGACCAAACAGAGAACACAATACAAAAACAAAAATTGGACAACACCTCACGTGCAAAATCTGGCAAAAGCAAGAGTTTGACAGCAATCAAAACACTCTCATAACATTACTCCCGGGCCTCAGGCAGCAACGGCGCGCAGCAGCGACTTACAGATTACAACCCACAATCTGTAAAAAGATAATAAATAATTGGTAGTTCTTATCCTGGCGAGGTTGCCAATATGTCAGGGCCGAGGTGACTACCAATTAATATTATGTTTCTATAGAGTTGTGGGGAAGAAAAATCATGGAGTATGATACCCCGAATATATTTATTTACACACACAAAAATAGCAAACAGTAGGCTAAAAGTCAAAATAAATCACCAACGACGAACTGCTCGTAAACAATTACCAGAGCAGGGGTATGGCACCAAAATAACTCCCTGTACAGGGTGAGATGCGTGGCAGCAGCACTTGGCAACGTAGATTGCTCCTCAGACAGCAGGGAGGGTTGAATGGTGTAGGTACAGTTGAAGGGCACACTGGAAGGGAGCCCAAGTCTCCAGAAGTGCCTTCGGAATGTTGAGAACCAGCAGCAGGTGGTGAGGTGTTGTCAGGTGAGAGAGCTGAGGCGTTCTGTCCTTCTCCAAGCCGGTGGCGTGGAGCTTGACTCGGTGAGACTACCCCCTTACCCCTGGACAAGGGGGTGGGGTAGTGGCGGGGAAGCCGGTGAACAAGCAGTTGGAGAGGTGAACCAGCGCCGGCAGACTAGAGTGGTAGTTCAACCACTAATTAGGGGGAGACGAGGCAGGTGCAGTTCCTCACAATATATATATGTATAATATATTTATTTATTTATTATATTTCTGTTTTATCTATGAATATTATTATACAGACACACACACACACACACACACACACACACACACACACACACACACACACACACACACACACACGGTCCGCTAGCGTAGTGGTTAGCGCACTCGGCTCACAACCGAGGGGCCAGGGGCGGTATGCTGAAAACTTCATAAAAGCTCCTCATAAAGCCACTCATAAATCCAAAATTCTACTCATAGTTATGAGCTAGACTTGTGAGTCATGCAAAGAAAGTCACAAGGCGACTCCTAACTATGATCTAAGTGATTTATGAGCTACTCATAAGAAGGCGCTACGCGGTGTATCTTCCGCTAGTAATAGCACTTACGTTTGGTTAAAAACACTCCTATCACGATAATATGGATATGGTGGTATGTTGTTATCACTTTAAAGTGAAAAATAGAAATTTCGGCAATGTCCTAATTGCAGAAATGGAAATCTATCAATATATTATACCTCAAAAGAATATATGTGGATTTACTTGGGCGGCAGTGCCCGTCTCAGCTGAGAACAAGTCACAAGAAGAAGAAGAAGACGCCTCTTCTATTTGTTCCCAATAATCTACTCCGAATAGTGCACATGCTGATTCTTTCATTATATTTCTGATATTGATTGATAGTCTATAATTAAGATATTTTATTCCTGCCTTTAATAAATGCCTTATTACCTGGTTATGACTTGAATTCTTTCAAAAGAGGAGTGTCAAGACACCTTTGTTAACTAGACCTCCACCCCCTGCTTCTATTTTTCCTACTGTCGTCTTTACAGGATGGCAACGAGAGGGATTTTTTTAACGTATTTTTGTTATCCCTTAGCCAGTACCTTTTCAATGTATAAAAAATATATACTATATATATACTTTAAAAAAAAATTTCTTTACAACTACTGCTCCACCTCTTTATTATAAATATGAAGTCGTACATACTATACATAGTGTACTCAACATATCTGTGAAGGTTTCAGGCGGTGCTCACCATTATTTACCTCGCAAAACGTCTTTGAAGTTAGGTTAGGTTTGTTAGGTTAGGTTAAGTTATGGTTAAGTTAAGTTTTGGTTATGTTAAGGTTGTTAGGTTAGGTTATGTTTATGTTATGGTTAAATATCCCTTATTTTTATATATGTCTAACCTGTGGCGCCGATAGGCTTACTCTGGTTAGGTTAGATTTGGGTAAAACTTCACTTTCACACCCGCCCAAAAAACCTTACATTCCCACATGTCCTCATGTTTATTGGGAGATGGGAATGGGGATATCTTATTAACTATTTATTTGCGACGGTAATGAGTGTCAGAATCGTTTGTGTATATCAATGTAAAACTCCCGAGTAGAGCTTCCCCTTAACCAAAATAAAACGTTGGGATATCTTATTTAACTATTTATTTCCTACGGTTATACATACTTTTGTACCTACACTAGCATTTATGCAACATTTTTTTTACCATTTAATCTCTTCCACGCGCTTGATTCCTGTGGGCATCTCTTGGAACAGTAGGGAAGCGGATGAACCTTGTCACAACGTGTGGTCTTGTCAGTGCATGTAACACCTGTGTTATGGCTCGGCTGATGGTGGGTTGTGTCGGTCCAAAGTCGTCACTGTTACATAGTTGCATCTTGCCAGTTGCGAGGTATCTCAAAGTCAGTATGACTTTGAGCTCAGCGGAGAGGGATTTGTTCCTTGATGTGGGGCTTGTTATACCATCTCGGATCAAGTCCGTCACAAACAAGATCCCAGCACGGTCCATCCTCTACCTTCTGATGAGCTCACGATCATCATACATCTCCAACGGGTCCTTTCTAGGTGAAAAGTTTGGGCGCTGTGGTATTACAAGTTGTTGTTGCTCCGCCATTATCACTATGAGTAGCTCTTACGCTTCTTATGAGTCCTTGTCCACGACTCATAACATATTGACGCGCTATGAGTACTCATAGCTCATTGTGACCTTTTCTGCATTACTCATACGGCTTATGAGCTACTCTTACAAGGTTTATGAGCTGCATCTGGCTCATAACAGACTTATGACCTTTTCAGCATACCGCCCCAGGGTTCGATCCCCTGGGCGGACGGAGATTATTTGGGTGTCTCTCCCTTCACGTGTAGCCCCTGTTCACCTAGCAGTGAGTAGGTACGGGATGTAAATCGAGGAGTTGTGACCTCGTTGTCTCGGTGTCTTACCTGGTTGACTTACCTGGTTGGCTCCCTTGCATTATGAAGTATAGCACTAGGTAAGCAGAAGGCTGTAAGAAATAGTTAGAGAGGGGAGCCCAGAGCTGCTGGTGTGCCAGACCAAGTGATATACGATCTACAATACTGTCTTAAATAGTAATGGCTGGATTGTGTTCACCATTTGCAGCATTTAAAAGACGTTCAAGTACAATTAATCGTTGAATTTGAATAATAAGTTACCCAAAGCATTATGAAGTAGCCGTTTGAATGGGATCAATGCGTCAGCTTCAGTGACCTGGGCAGGCAAAGAATTCCAGAGAAGGATGCGTCTCTGGGAGAAAAATCTGTGTCTTGATTCCAAGTTGTGGTGAGTTGGGAAGAGTTTGTAGGCGTGACCTCGCGTGCCCACTGATGGGGCAAGTACAAACAGAGTCTCGGGCTGTATGGCTGATTTTCTATGTAGAATTTTCCAATATTTGATCAGATCTGCTCGAAGAAGCCTTCCTTTTACAGAGTATAGGTTCAGCTGGGTCAGTCTTTCTGAATAACTCATGTCGTGGAGGCCCTGAATGCGTTTAGTCCATCTCCTCTGTACAGATTCAAGCAGTTTGTTGTCGCCCGCATATCCAGTGAACCACAGACACGAAGAAAACTCCACAAGAGGTCTGATGTGGGTTTTATAAAGACTGACCATGAATGATGGAGAGCGACACACAGTGGCCTTTAACAAACTATTAGCCAAGGCTGCAGCCTTGGAAACAATGTTATGAACGTGTTGGTGAAATTTCAGTGAGTTGTCAACTGTTATTCCCAGGTCAGAGAAAGCTTGGACAAACCTAATTGGTGCATCATGTAAGTAATAGTTAGAGTGTGGACCCATAAGGTTCCAGTCAAATGATCCTCTCTGAAATCTTAATACTGCACATTTGTTTACATTCATTTTTAGTCCCCAGGATTCAGCAGTTGACACAATCACATCAATATCTCTTTGACCTTCTGTAAGACCCCTAAGAGCCTCATTTACAGTGGAGTGTCTTATTTGGACATATAGTTTTAAATCATCGGCAAAAAGTTTGAAATTGCAAGACACATCAGAGGTAACATGATTTACATATAAAAGAAACAGCAGTGGCCCCAAAACGGAGCCTTGGGGCACACCACTGGTTACAGCGTATGAGTCACTAAACATCCCAGCAACACTCACTCTAAAGTGTCTGTCACTGAGGAAAGACCATATCCAGTCTAGAAGTGGCGGCCTAATACCTATCATTCTTAGTTTTTCAATCAGGATTACATGATTCACAACATCAAAAGCTTTACTAAAGTAAAACAATATCACATCAACAAAATATCCTCCATTATTCCACTTAGTGACAGATTCGTAAGTGATGATCAACTGATCCTCAACTGAATGACCAGCTCGAAAACCAAATTGATGGAGAGAAATAGTAGCATTGTTCTCAAAGTAGGTGACAATTTGCTTGTGAACGACACGTTCCATTAACTTGCAACACACAGATGTCAGGCTTATTGGGCGATAATTCAGAGGAGTAGATCTAGACCCTTTCTTAAATATAGGTATCACAGTGGACAGTTTCCATGCAGAAGGGAGACGACTACAACGCATCGATTCAGTGAATATCAGGTAGAGGGGGTATGCAACCATGTGAGCACATTCTTGGATGAGTCTGGGATGAATTCCATCAGGACCCATACTCGATGTTCCATCAAGATTTTTCAGTAAGCACAGCACAGTGTCAGGAGTGAAGTCCACATTGTTCAAAGTACTGTCACAATGCTGGTGTTCCTTAGGGTGAAGCAAAGGGAGGGCAGAATATACCGAGACAAACGCCTCGGCTAATAGAGTAGCCATATCAGTACAATTAGTGGTCAAGCTGTCATCACCCTTCTTCAGAGGACCAATAGTTGGCTTGCCCTTCTTTTTATGGCCAATGTAGGAGTGGACTAGCTTGGGATTGGATTTGGCTCTGGTAATCAGTCGTTCCTCATAGTCAGTCTGTTGAGTAAGGTAGTAAGACCGGTATTGACGATTGGCAATAAAGAAGTCATTCAAGGACTCAAGTGCTTGCTGGGAGTTCCTGCCAAATCTACATCTCATACATTTGAAATGCTTCCAGGCATTCTTCTTCCTAGTAAGCAGTGCTCTCGGGGGCTTGAATCGCCATGGAGGATCATTGTGTGTGAGTGGTCTCGGTCCAACCCAAAGATTGGTCAATATGAGCTCTGAGCTCTTTCCATAGGCGGACGGCCGGCTGTCTGTCTCGAGAGACCAGCAGCAGACTGTACAGTGAATTACACACACACACACACCCATCACCTATCAGTTCAGATTATAAATATTCACACCTCAGAACCGATTGTCCCAGGAGACTCGCACTTCTGTGTGAAGTTTTGCCTTTCTCCCCATCTCTCTCTCTCTCTCTCTCTCTCTCTCTCTCTCTCTCTCTCTCTCTCTCTCTCTCTCTCTCTCTCTCTTTTTTACACACACACACACACACACACATACTTTATTGTTTGCTATAAAATATCTTACATGGTGAACAAAACAAATTTTTATGCAAGCAAACAGCAAAGCTTTTTTGGCAATACAAAGAAAGATAATATTGACAGAAGGAATAACATTAACAAAATTATCATAAAGAAGGTAAGAAAAGTACAA
>JAPQNM010000044.1:25042095-25044595 GCA_029783475.1 Metacarcinus magister | reverse complement strand
ACTTTTTCCTCTACCTCTCCTTTCTCTTCTTTACACTTTATTTCACTTCTATCCACGTCCTTCTCTTCCTTTAGGGTGACTATATCCTCCTCCTCCTCCTCCTGCCTCCTTCTCCTCCATGGTGGTGCCAGTTCGATGTATGTATAAACGCGAGGCAATCTAGAGCAGGTGATAGCCAGGACGAGGCGCGAAAACGAGACGAGAGGAAGAGGCGACAGGAAGGGCTGCCTTATAATATTTGTCGATTACGCTCCTGAATCCTGGGCGAGGCTGTATATTTTTTTTTCGTTACTATTTTGCATAATCATTTCTAGTTTTTCACATCTTATATAGTGTTTATTTATTTATTTATTTATTTTTTTTTATCTACTATTCACCTGCTTCTAGTTCCCTTATTCTGCCTCTTTGCACTTCCTTATCATATTATATTCCTTTTAACGTCTTCCTTCCTGTTTCCATTTCGTTGCCTTGTACCCCTTTCATGCTCCTCTTTAGTGCTTTCATTTCTTATCATTCCTCCTCTTCCTCCTTCTCCTCCTCCTCCTCTTCCTCCTCCTCCTCCTCCTCCTCCTCCTCCTCCTCCTCCTCCTCCTCCTCCTCCTCCTCCTCCTCTGTCCTCATTTTCATAGCATTCACTCTTTAATATATTCCTTGTTTTCCTTCGTCTTGCATATCCTTGACTCTAATTTTACTCTTCATAATGATTTATTTTTTCCTCCACATTGCATCATACTTTTGCCTTATTTTACACTTCCTATCACTACCTCCTCCTCCTCCTCCTCCTCCTCCTCCTCCTCCTCCTCCTCCTCCTCCTCCTCCTCCTCCTCCTCCATGTAGTATTTCTATACTACATGGTATCACTTATTTTCCTGCCAGCTTCGGCTGGAGGGATGGGTGGGAGGGGAGGAGCCTTCCACTGTACTATCCTTTCTTTAATTTAAGTAGTTAGTATAGAGTAGTTATATCAAACAGCCTTCGCAGGGACCCTAGGGTCTGTTGCTGTTTGTATTCCCTTGTATTCCCTTGTATTCCTCCTCCTCCTCCTCCTCCTTTTCCTCCTCGTATCTTCTCCATGGTTCTTCTTCCACACTATCCCTGGGAGTATCCACATCAAGTTAGTGTATATATCCACGCATACATTATACAAGCCGATATATACTGCTTCAGAGAGACAGAGAGAGAGACAGACAGAGACAGAGGCAGCATAATTTATACAAGTTGATGATATATTATGCAAAGGAAGGTTAGGTTATGTAGCTGAAAACAGATGTAACACGATGGAATTGAGTTTGTCGCAGGAAAATAAGCAAGCAAGGAAGGAATTAGTGACAGAGGAAAGGCTGAAAGAGATGACGCCGCAGTGTGAGACGTGGAGAAACTAGGACATGGTTAAGTGAGGACAAAGAGGACAGGTGTGTGTGGACGCTAGGTGGAGGAAAGCTTACAGAACCAAGAGAGAGAGAGTGAGAGAGAGAGAGATGGAAGTTACTCGTGCGAGGTCAACAAAGACTAATTTAAAGGTCAGAGGTGAAGCATGGAGAGGAAGTGTGTGTTGGAGGTCACTTTGAGAAGGTTGTTGTTGTTGTTGCTGTTGTTGTGGTTGTGGTTGTGGTTGTTGTTGTGGTTGTTGTTGTTGTTGTTGTTGTTGTTGTTGTTGTTGTTGTTGTTGTGTTGTCTGTCCTTCCTTGGTTTTCCTGGTTTTCCTTCTGTTACCAAGGATGATTTTGGACTGTCAAGGAAATTTCATTTTTCCTATGTTTATGTTTTTTTCCACACGTAATTGAACCCTGAATTTTTTCCTTACTCTTTTTTTTTTGTTTTCCTTTCTCTTTCATTTTCTTATATGGTACGATGATAATAATATACATGAATAAACTAACTTCACAAGGGAAAAAAATATAAAAAATTATCACAGAAAACAGGATGCAAGTAATTTTACTGCAGCACGTGTAGCCCTTTGAGAGAGAGAGAGAGAGAGAGAGAGAGAGAGAGAGAGAGAGAGAGAGAGAGAGAGAGAGAGAGAGAGAGAGAGAGAGAGAGAGAGAGAGATAAAAGAGTTCACATAGTCCTTTGCCTAGCCTCTTACGTTCTGGAAACCATCTGTTCATATTCCTGTCATGAGTGTGAGAGAATATAAAGGAATACAAAGGAATAACAGGCAACAACAGCCCTGGTGGGCCTTACAAGGTTGCCTGTGTAGCTACTCTACTTCTATATTCTCTACAAGTCTGAGGTAAAGGATAGTAAAGTGGAAGGCTCCTCCCCACCCACCTCTCCCTCCGGCAAACGCCGGCAGGAAAAAAAAAAGTGGTTAAAGAAACACCTGCGCAGTAGTAGGAATAAAAACTGCGCAGGAAATTTGATGGTATAGTGTGAAAAAGAAAGAAAAAGGCTATCTATCACAAAAAATAAATAAATAAATAAATAAAATTTTTATTAACGAAGCGGGTATAAGTTAGGTAGTTTTGTCGTCAGTACTATCGAGTTTAGCTTTAAAAGT
>JAPQNM010000044.1:24989595-25032095 GCA_029783475.1 Metacarcinus magister | reverse complement strand
TGGTTAAGACTTCATGTCACTCTCTAACTAAATTCATCTGTGCTGTATATCTCTCACCTAATTCCTCTGACTATGTAAAATTCTTTGACTATTTGACTTCCAAGGTGGAGCACATCCTATCTCACTTTCCTTATGCTGAGATCTCCATTTTAGGGGATTTCAATGTTCACCACCAGCTTTGGCTTTCATCTTCTTTCACTAACCAACCTGGTGAACAAACCTTCAACTTTGCTATCCTTCATGACCTAGAGCAGCTAGTGCAGTTCCCTACCCGTATCCCTGACCGCCTTGGAGACACGCCCAACATTCTTGATCTTTTCCTAACCTCCAACCCCTTCAGCTTACTCTGTTAAACTTTCCTCTCCGTTGGGCTCCCCGATCACAATCTTATTTCCGTTACCTGTCCTATCACTCCAGTGCAGCCTAAGCAGAGGTGCTTCTGGCATTTCAACTCTGCTAAGTGGGAGGACCTGAGGCAGTACTATTCTGATTTTCCTTGGGATGATTATTGCTACCATGTCAGAGATCCTTCTCTGTGTGCCGAGCGCATAACAGAGGTGATTATCTCTGGCATGGAGCTATACATTCCTCATACTTTCTCTAATACTAAAGCTAAAAAGCCCTGGTTTAACTCTGCTTGTTCTCGTGCTGTCAATGATAGAGAGGCGGCTCACAAACGGTACCGTAGCCATCCATCTGCTGAAACTCATGCCCTTTATATTGCTGCCCGTAATCATGCCAAATCTATTCTTCAACCTACTAAAAAACTCTTTCATCAATAGAAAATGTCAAAATATTTCCAATTCTAACTCCTCTTGTGATTTCGGGCATCTAGCCAATAATATCTCCAACAAACTGCTTCTGTTATCTTTGGATCTCATGGGTTTTTTTTGGCTGCCTTTACAGTTATGGTAACATTTTCTGATTCCTTCATTCCTGAAGCAGTTAGTTTGACATTAAATTATTGTCTTTTTGCCCCTTGATGCACTATAGAAAGGAGCTTCCAGACTGGTTGCAAAGCTACCCAATCACACTCATCCTCATCCTTGGGTTCCTGCACCAACAAAACGGGGATTTTACATACAAAGCAATAGTTATTCATCACGTGTTTGGGAGACGTGGAAGCGCTGTTTTCAGGTGTCATCCCAAGTGATCTGTCTCCCACCCGACACTTTAGCTTGGTAGTACCATAATATATGTGTAGTAAAGGGTTTTAGGTAGTTTATAAGTAGTTGATTGAAATACAGGATTGTATTTCCTGTACTTTTATTAATCTTATGGGAACATTTTGGAACTGGGAATTTCATCTTATTTTAGAAAGCAAAGTTCTATAACATTGAAACAGTATCCTTGGCATTCATATCTCAATAACATAAGCCAACCACATAGGACTGTGTTCATTCATTATCTTAACCATATATTTGCTCCAATGTGCCATCTGAAAAATTTGTACATCAAGCAAAATTAATGTACTATAGAAGCGGAATACTCCACCAAAATAATATTGAGACCAAAGTTCATGGTAATGAGTATTCAGTTTAAACAACGATATGCTTAACAATGTTATGATATGACCAATTACTTTATTGAAGCAGATAATCCACTTGATGGTTTAATCATTACAAAAAATACACAATATTGTGAAGAATATTGTAGAGAGAGAGAGAGAGAGAGAGAGAGAGAGTGGGGTGTGTGTGTGTAAGTAAGTAAGTACGTACGTTTATTGTCACATTGAAAATACATACAACATGAAAATCCTTTTGGCATAGAGCTCATCCGTATGTGTGTGTGTGTGTGTGTGGTAGTGTGTGCTGTTTTAAAGCAAGTAGTGGTGGAGGTAGCGCCTCAGTGGTTAGCACGTCTCACTCCGCTGCCCCGAGTTCAATCCCGAGGGCAGTCGGCACACAGTTCACCCAGCTGTTCATCCTCCTGAATGGGTTGGTAGATAAATGGGTACCTCGGGTAACCTGGGGAAGGTAAACTGTGGAAAGTCGGATGTCACAGTGGCCCTGTGTCTCGGGGTAACAGATTAATTTCCACCACAGGCTCAAAGGCCAATGTGATGGAAGATGAACACCAGCAGCTACGCACAGCTATAACATGTGTCCCTACTTTACCTTTTACCTCTGATGGTGTCGTGGTCAGTGCACTCAGTTATTAACCAAGATATTCCGGGTTCAAATCCCAGGTTGGGTGAAGACAAATTGAGTTTGTCTTCTTAAATGGTGTAATCCTTGCTCATCCAACAGTAAATAGGTACAGGAGTAAGCCAAGGGGTTGTGGCTTTGCAATCCCGGCTGGAGAGGAAAGCTGGGAATATATGTTCCTATACATGTGTGTATTTGGTGCTTCCTCTAAGAGAGCAGCAATGGTGAAACAGACATGGTATTAAAAAAAACATGTACTAAAGCTCCCCATAACGTCTTTACTCCTCCCTGTTTGTGTGAATGTGAGACGAGAAAATTACTAATGATTTTGCATAGTGGAGTAAGTGAATGGGTCCATCCTTTACAAGCAGAGAGAGGTACAGAGTTAGTGTTGGAGGGAAGGAAAGTTTAGGGATTGTTAGGGTGTCATGGAAAGAACTGGATTCAAAAGGAAAAAGACACGATGGGAGTTGAATAATAGTTGTAACACTGGCATGTACAAGTGAGGTTTGGACATGAAGAGATAAAGTCTAATATTTACTGGAACCAAGGTGTTGCTATGAGTTTGTGATAGTTGTCTGGTGTGAACAAAGTGGATGCTGATATTGAACCATGTGTGGGGTGTCTGCCTTGTCTAGTTATGGAGAAGGAATGAGTTGTGGAGGAATGGAGAGAGTTGAACACATTACATTACACCGAGATAGTTTGGACACCTGGAGGAAGGGGAGGAGTGAGAGTGAGATGATGTGAGGGACGTATAACAATGTGATGATGGTGTGAGTGTAACAAAGGCTAGGAGTAATTGTTTTTCCTTCTACAGCAGACAGCGTTGGTGAGGGGGAAGGGCAGCAGGCACGGTGGTGGTAACAAGAGGAGAGGAAATAATGGTGTGTATAAAGCTTTCTCAGATAACTTAACTGCCAATTAGCCCGCATCACATCCTCTCCCCGCCAAGCTGATGACCAATAGGCGGCTCCAGGCTTCCACCACACTCACCAACCCTTCCCTGTGGTGGTTGACTTTCCTTGTGCTGTATGCTGCCTCCACTGTGCTGTGTTCCCTTCCTCGGAGTCCTGTTTGTTGTCCTCTCACGCTGCTTCAGGTGCAGAGGTGACCCTGCTTATCTGACCCGAGAACTAAGGAGTGATGTAGGAAGGCATCAACTATAAGGGCGTGTGACATGATAAGATGGGACGGCGAGACCAATGGAAGCTGTTGAATAGGTGAACAAAATACTTTGGAAAGAATAGTGAATAGTTTGTGAAGAAAGTGTATGCGAGTGAAATGGAGTGTCCTAGAGGAGAGGAAGGCCAGTTATAAGATGGAAGGATAGGTGGGCGGGTGGCTCTGTGGTGCAGTGGTCGGCTCGTGGCCTATAGGATGTCACTTCAATCCTGGCTCATGGCAGCTTCTTGGTGAGAGGGGCAGCTCTCTCTCATTAGTCATAGCATTAATGTATAGCTGCCTAGCTCACGGGAATTATTTAATATCCTTTTTGATGGAAGGATAGGGTGAAGGAGTATATGCATAGAAGAGTTATTGATAGAGGGTGAGAGATTGAACAAGTAAGGAGGGAGTGTGTGGGTAGGGTGAGGTGGAGGCTCTTCTGCCGTGCCCATACCCTTTGGTGTCCGTTCAAGGATGGAATGAGGCTGCAGAAACTATAGATAAATAGATCAAACTAAGGAGTTGAGTTGTGTGTTCTGTGGTGGTGGAGTTTATTGTTATTTTGGTCAAGAGTTTAGTAGAGTGAGTGTAAGGTGTGACAGCCGTGCGTCACATGGAATATTACATACATACAACGCTATCCTTGTTACGCTAAAGTGGATCATATTTCTTTTTTTCCGTAAGTGTTGTTTACACTTATTGAGGAAGTGTTGGATGACCTCAGCTTTTCTAGAATATGGAACCACTCTAACCAGAAAAGCAGATGTGATCCCACCATTCCATGAAAAAGATCAGAGATATGATGAAGTGAGAAAGTGTAACAAGGACAGTGTTATGGGTGTGAAGGAGTGTGGTACAATGTGTGACACCTTGTGTGCAATGTTTATAAAGCTCTTCTCTTCTAGGGGACCAGTGAGAGAAGCTTACGTATATGCATGGGTGTGTGTAGGAGTGCTTTGTCTCCACTCTCTTTAGGAAGATGTCAGCCTGCTAGATATGATAAAAGATTAGAAATTCCCCAAGCTAAGACCATATAGTTCTGCTAGAGTTAGTGAGAGAGAGATCTATTCCTCTCACCAAGAAGCTGCCGTGAGCCAGGATTGAACACACAACCTTTAGGTGACGAGCCAACCATTGCACGGTAGAGCAACCCCAAAAAAATATAGGTGTAGATGAACAGAAAACTCCTTAGTTCTAGACGCAGATAAGCCGTCACCTCCCCAGGTGGAGCGACTTATAGGTAGTACAGACAGGACTTGGAAGAAGGGAACTCAAGGCGGCACGGCAGACATCACAACAAAGTGATTCACCACAGGGCAAGGTTGGAGAGTGTGACAAAGGTGAAACAGTGGATGTTACACCACCACCACCCTGTTCAAGATGATAGTGAAAATGGAGGAGTGCTTTGATATCCAGTGACATATTACAGGATTGATGTAATTATACTACAGATTACAGAACCAACTCAACTTTATTAGATGGAAAATTAGTATAACACCACTACTAGATTAGGCAACAAAAAAATATTGAGTTTGTATTACTACATTCATATCAATATAGATCATTTATAGCTTTATATAAAAAAAATAAAAATAAACAAACTAAGTCACACGGAGAGTCTCTCGAACTCTTAAAAACATACACCTGTTAACCAGCGAGACAGCCCGTCCACAAGTCCCAGGTTTGGAAAGTGTTCCCTCCACACTCAAGGAATGGAGGGAACACCAGTGATGCGTGTGGTGGTGAGGTGGCTGTTGCTCCTCTTGGCTCTCCTTGGTGTTGTGTATTCTTTCCAGCGTGAGTGTATGATCTCTTGGGTCTGGCGTTCTCTTCACGGGTTTTATCATCCAGGTGGTGCGGTTGGTGTGCGTTGTACTGTAGACATTCTCTCTTCACTTGTTATTGATCACCGTCGTTTTGATGTCCATCTTTCACATCTGGAAAGTAATTAGTCATTATCACTGTTCTCAAGATGTAAGTAAATTTAATTATTAATCTTATTTCCTCAGTCCTTAACTAACTACATTTGATACATGAAAGCAAAATAAAACCCTACTATAAACTACTAGAAAACTAATATATGTTGTCATTGTTCACTGTATTATGAGGTGATCGGGAACCTTGTATCTACACTATAAAACCTTTAACATTGTTGGGTTGTGAGGCAACTCGATCCCTTTCATCCTATTGTCCTCTGATAACTTGGACAGAATCTGATGTTCTGTACCACCACCACCACCACCACCTGCTGCATCCCTTTCTTCCTTCATAACTCTACCAGGTTGACTTCACTTTTTTCCCTACAGGGTTACCTATTAGCATTTGGAAGCAGTGTATCAAGTTTATGATTCATAAATAAAACCATAAACAGTCACATTGATTATTCCTCAACCTTTCCATCACACACTTGGAATCACAGTGTATACATCCAGCCTAACACAGCCTCCCTCTACTACTAAAACACCTGCTGTGATCACTTGGGACTCCTTAACACCTGCACACACTTGGAATCACAGTGTATACATCCAGCCTAACACAGCCTCCCTCTACTACTAAAACACCTGCTGTGATCACTTGGGACTCCTTAACACCTGCACACACTTGGAATCACAGTGTATACATCCAGCCTAACACAGCCTCCCTCTACTACTAAAACACCTGCTGTGATCACTTGGGACTCCTTAACACCTGCACACACCTGGTATTAAGGAAGCAGAAGGGAGAGTACACTGAGGTGTTGACAGGAATGACACACTCACTCCCTGTAGTGGTCTGGCTGTTCCACCTGAAAGGACAATTATTTTCAACCAACGACTATACATTGCAAGAGAAGAATTGGTCCTAGGAGTGACAGGGAAAGTGGATGTACATGGAGTGAATGCAACCTTACTTAATTAAGGGATCACTGGGAATGATGATAGAGGCGAGTGTAATGTCTGGGAGGACCTCAAGGGTGAAGGATGGTCTGGTGGGGATGAGAATTATAGTTCAAGACGAAAAGAAGGATGTTTAGTCCTGATGTCAGAAAATATGGGAGTTTGTGAAGGAAGGAAGGAAGATAACTGATCAATGGGTGATATGAATGCAAAAACACAAAAGAAGAACAAACATCAGTAGATCTGTTGGGCGTGATGAAGGTGTTTGTGATACACTACACTACCTCATCCAAACTGACACACTTAGCACACTAATGACAGGTGACAATACAAAACATGAAGTGCTTCATAAATGGGGATGTCACTTGAACATTGAAAATTACAACATTTCTAATGTACGTATGTGCTGAAAGGAAACTATTTGTACAAAACGCCTTTCCATCACAAAATTGTATTGACGGAACAATGAACGTTGACCAAACTCCATTAGGATATTGGTCATCATTATGCTCCAAGAGGCACCTTCTTGGTGAGAGGCAGCACTCTCGTTAACCCTAGCACAACTAGATGCTCTATAGTTACCTAGCTGGGATACATTATTTAATCTTTATTTTAATTGGACAGGTAAGAAGTCGTTTAGGTTGTGTCCTGTGATGGGTTCAATCCCCGGCCACAGCCTCTCTTGGCTACTCCTTCAGATCAATTTATTGGCTGAAAAATTAATGGTGACAAATTTATTGGAAATTCTGGATATTAGATCCGTGTCATGTACAAACATGAAACTCACATATCATGTAGAAGACTCGGTAATCGTGCGGTAAACGTAAAAAAAATGAGGTGCCCGCTTCTAGGCCGTAATAGCACTCGAGTATGGCGAAATTCAACAGTTTCTAAGTCCAGCGAGCTCTGCAGCAGTCAAAAGTAAACATTGAAATCATTTTCTATTGTTTATGACTGGGATTTATGGGTAGCGGCAGATAAGGATTTCATGATATCTATAGAACTCAACCCTCCAATCGCGCTGCCACTCGTGACTGCCATTCGTGCCGCTAGCTTAGGTTAGATTAATGTCTTAGCGGCTAGATTAGATTATGCTAGGTTAGGGAAATTCAAAATTTTCAGGGAAATTCTCTTAGATTTTTGAAGGCCCATATTTCGCTTATTTTTCATCCTCCCAAAATAACCCCTCATTCACCACAGGCCCCCAAGCTTGTTTGAAGGGATAAGGGGAGGTTGGTGGGGAATCAGGGAAGCGGACTTAATATCCAGAAATACTAATTTATTTATACACTACATGGAGATGGGAAAGTGTGGACAAAATTAACAAAAAGGGACTTCAGTATTTCATTATACACCAGCTAAGATTACTAAAGCCATATTTGAAGGTTCAGATCATTATGCTGTGTTCATGGAAATGTAGATCAAAGAAACAACAAAAGTAAAGACCAGCTTATGTAAAATTGAATGATGGAGTAAAAAGTGAGTATAAGCAGAATGACCAAAGAATTACTTACATTTTAGGAAACTAAGGAAAGAAATGTGGAGGATGTATTCAAGTAGTAAAATAGATATGCAAATAGTTGGCACAAAAGTGATGAAAATAAGAACGGTAACCAGGGAAGCAGAGAAGGTGAGACCAGAGAAAGAGCCGCACACGGGAGGTAAGTGTACAGTGGAAAGTGGTTGGATCAAAAAATAAATTGCATGATGGAATAATTGTAGTGACAAATACCTAAGTAAGTGAGACTAGTGTGGAAAAACAGATCAAGGATTCAAACATTGGAAATGAGTTAGCCTTAAGAAATACCTGAGGTGTGAGAAGAATGGATGATGAATGTAATGGAAGAATGTGTAGCAGATCTGTTATATCTAATAAAGATTACGGAATGGAATGTGGTGTGATTGTAGGGATCAAATGTAAAGCCATAATATAATTTGGCCACAGGAAGAAAAATACAGAAAATTAAATAATTAAATATATAAGTATGGTAGATGCAGTGAGTGAAAGAGGATGACCACTAGTAATGTGGGAGGACACAGTGTTGGCGTAACCGAAAGGAGAATGAAAGGATTGAAGCAGCAAATAGAATAAATAAATAAGGACATGAATAAATGGAAACTCTTTTGTATTTAGAAAACTATAAAAAATAATAATCTTAGATTTAGCTTGAATAAATATTTTCTAACTTTGCTAATTTTCTAAATGTTAAAAATATAGTTATCGTTATCGGATTATTGTTAATTAATGATAACTATGAATTAACATTTATCATACTATCAATACCAGACTTAAATGTATTTTACATCTTCACCAGAATGGTGTGTGACTATAAAAGAAAATGGCGTCTGCACCTCGTTCAACCCCCGACTTTTGGTCATAGAAATCATTTGATAGCTTCTGAATTAACATAACGTAACCTAACTTATATTAACCAAACCTTAACCTATATAGACAAATAACATAACCTTGTTCAAACCAAACTAAACTTTACTTTTCAAAGAGAAGGTCTCACAGAAAACATTGAATATCTCACAAACTAAGAATTTGTGACGGAAATGTAATCAAGAAAACCTTCTCCAGTATTTCTGGATATTAAGTCCGCCTCCTCGATTCCCCACCAACGCCCCTTATCCCTTCAAACAAGCTTGGGGGCCCGTGGGGAATCAGGGGTTTTGGGGGCAGGATGAAAAATAAGCGAAATATGGGCCTTCAAAAATCTAAGTAAATTTCCCTGAAAATTTCGAATTTCCCTAACCTAACTTAACCTAACCTAGCATAACCTAACCTAACCTAATCTAGCTGGGGGGGCTGCCCCCCCTGGACCTCCTCGCTAGGACATTAACCTAACCGAATGACAGTCACGAGTGGCAGCGCGATTGGAGGGTTCAGTTCTATAGATATCATGAAATCCTTATATGCCGCTACCCACAAATCCCAGTCATAAACAATAGAAAATCATTTAAATGTTTACTTTTGACAGGAAGACCAAGATAGCTGACGTGCTCGGCGTGTGTTTCGCGAAAAATATAGTTAAAAGTGATAAAACAAAACAAAAAGAACCCCTAAGATGGCAGGAAAAGGATGCAGGCTATCAGGAAAGAAGAAATGTAAGGATTGCGGATATTTCGCGGTAGTAAATGAAGAGCAAAGATGTGCTGAATGTATGGAGCAAAAAGAAGAAGAAGAAGAAGCATGTGGAAAGTGCACAAGACCCGTGAGGGACGCAGACAATGCAGTAAATTGTGAGGTTTGCAGAAAGTGGTATCATGGAGGATGTGGCAAGGTAAACAAGAAATATTATGAAGTAATGAGAGAAGACCAAAGTATACCTTGGCTATGTCCTAAATGTAAACCATAAATACTCAGAAGCTTGGAGGAAGTGATAGCACTCAGGGAAGAAAACCGGAAAATGAGGAATGAATTGAAAGAGTTGAGAGAAGGAAAAGATATAATGGAAGAGAGAATGATTGATTTAGAAAATAAATGGGAAAGGAAGGAAGAGATTAATCTCGAAAAAACAGTAGAAAAGGTAATTAGTAGAATGGAAGAGAAAAAAGAAGAAAAGAGAAGGAACAATGTAGTAATGTTCAATATTCCTGAATTTGGAGAAGAAACAGGAATACAGAGAGAAAAGGAAGACGACTCGAGGTGCAAAAGAATACTTGAGGTAGATATAGAAGTAAGAAATGTAGAAATCGTGAAAACAATCAGACTAGGAAAGAAAACAATGGCAAGGTGAGGCCAGTTCTGGTTAAGGTGGAAAATGAAAAAATGAAATGGGCAGTCATCAGAAATGCCGAGAAACTGAAAGAAAGTGACAGTATGGAGACAAAGAGGATTGGAATAACGCTGGATATGACTAAAGAAGAGAGGGAGCAAAATAAGAGACTCAGAGAAGAATTGGCAGAAAAACGGAGACAAGGTGGAAGGTGGATAATAAAAAAAAGGAAAACTTGTGAATCTAGAGCAGAACTGAAGGGAAAAGGAGATAAAACAAAATAAGAAAGAGGAAGTGAATAAGAATGTAGAGATAAAACTGGTAAATGTACAAGGACTAACCAAAGCAAAGATGAGTGAACTGAGGGAATTAATAGATGAAAATACACTTATGTGTTTAACAGAAACACAACTGAAAATAAGGAATTTACATATAGAGGATATGAATGTATTTGAAAGCATGAGAGAGCTAACAGAAAAGAAAGGTGGAGGGATAATGTTCCTCCACAAGAAAAACGAGAAAATAACTTTCACAAAAATAGAAAATCACAACAGAGATTTTTTATATGTTAAAGGAGGAATGCATGGAAAAGAAATCCATATCATAATAGTATATTTCTCAGTGAATGAAGAAGAGAAAAATAGAAATCTGCAACAAGAAATAGAAACACATCTAAGCAAGTTAGAGGATAAAGCAATAATCATACTTGGAGACTTTAATGGTCATGTAGGATTTAAAGGTAAACAAAACATCAATAAAAATGGAAGGAGGATATTAGAGTGGATGGAAAAGTTTAACCTTACAATGCTAAATGATGACTTAGATTGTGTGGGAGAAGTGACATGGAGAAGAAATGAACAACAAAGCGTAATTGACTATGCACTAGTTACAACTAAATTCTATGACATATACCAGGAAATGCGCATAGACGAGGAAAAGGAAATATTTGATCTCTCTGACCACAACCTTATACAAATAAAACTAAAAATCAAGGGAGGAACAACCCAAAACAACAACAATAGGAAGTGGGAAGAGATACCATATTATAAAACAGGAGAAAAAGTGAAGGAAATAGAGCAAATAATAGACACAGGAGAGATAAGGAACATGGAAGAGTTTAACAGAATAATAAAAGAAAGTGCAGAAAACAATTTGAAGACAATATACAGACTAAGGACAGATAAAACTGGCCAAAAAATGGAAGAACTTTGGCTTAATGAAAGCTTCAGGGAAGGAATAAAAAAGAGGAAACATTATAATAGACTAACAAGAAGTGCAAAGACAATAGAAGAAAAAGAAATAAATAAATCACTCTATACTGAACAAAAGAAAAAGGTACAATATGAAATAAAAGAAGCTATAACTATCTATGAAAAAAAAATTACACTGGAAATAACAAAAGGAGAGAATGCAAGTAAAAAGATGTGGGAAAATATAAATAAGTTAAGGAAGAAAAGAGGACGAGAAACTAAGGAAGTGAAGGTGTACAATGAAAACATGGAAGAGTTAGACCAGAATAATGTCAAAGCAGAGATGGAAGGATTCTGGACTACAATATATAATAAACAACCAAACAGAATAAATATGACAGGGAACCAAGAGAAAAGGAATGAATACCAACAATTAAAAAGGACAAACAGTGAAATTGGAGCAGGAAAAATTAAGATAGAAATACCAGTAAAAAATAATATGCAAGTACTCAATAAACCAACAATAACAATCACAGAACATACAGCTGAACACTTTAATATGGCATTCCAGATTAAGAAAGAAATAACATGTATGGAAAAACCAATAATAACCACTATGCAACTAAAAGAAAATATCAAGAAACTAAAGAATAAAAAGTCAGCTGGACCAGATAAACTAAAACCAGAACTATATAAAATATTAATAGAAAATAATAAGATAATGAACACTATGACAATATGTTTCAATGAAATAGTAAACAGTGGAAAAATTCCAAAGAACTGGAAAAACTCAAGAACTGTTATGATACCCAAAGTAAATAAACCCAAGATTAATGAATTAAGACCAATAGCTTTAACAAACATATCATATAAGTTATTTATGTCAACTGCTATAAAAGATAAAATAGAGCAACATCTGAAAACAAATCATGAAATGAAAGAGAATCAGAGTGGTTTCACTGAAGGAGGAAGAATAGAAAACAACTTATTTATTCTAAAACACTGTATAGAAAAAACCTATGAAAAAAAGGAAAGTTTGATAGTGATATCAATTGACTTTGCAAAAGCATATGACTCAGTAGATAGAAAAAAAAAGATTGAAAACCTAAAAGACTACAAAGTACATGAAAATGCAATAGATGTGATAGCAGACACTTACACAGGAGACAAAACCACACTAGAATATGGAAATGAAAATAAAACAGAAATAAACATAAGTAGTGGTATTAGACAAGGTTGCACTGGTTCTACTACACTATTTAAATTGCTAACATATTATATGATAAACAAGTTGGAAAGTGAATGTGAAGGATATGAAGATGATGTATTGAAAATAGTAGCTTTGTTCTTTGCAGATGATGGATTATTACTTGCAAAAACACTACAAGAAGCTAAGAGAAGAATGTGGTTTGAATATAAATAAAGCAAAAAGCAGCATTCTAATTTTTAATATGAAGGATAAGCCAGAAAAATTGAGACATAGAGGTGACAAAGGAAATTAAATACCTAGGAATAACAATCAATGACCAGAAAAAATGTTTCATAACACAGAAAAAACAAATAATGCAAAAAGCAAGGAAAATGGCAAACATGACCTACACTGTAATAGCCCAGAGTCTTAATAAGATATTGATTGGCAAAACCTATTGGATGAGTGTGGTGCTACCATCAATACTACACGGAACAAATGTAATACAATTTACAAAATCTGAACTAGAGGAACTACAAAAAATTGAAAATAGTGTCTATAGATACATACTAGGGGCACCAAGATACGCCCAAGTACTAACACTGAAAGGAGAAATAGGAGCATCAAGTATGCATAGAAGAATTATAGAAGGATACATCAAATATTTCAAGTATGGTATGGAAGGAGAGAAAAATGAGTTGATAAAAATAATAATGCAAGAGAAGATGGAAAGTAGAAGAGACCCGTGGATGAATACAGTAAGGAAATACATTGATGAAGCTGACTTAGGAAGAAAATCAATAAAAGAAACAAGTCTCAAGGATATCAAAGAAAAAATTACAAAATGGGACACAGAAAAGTGGAAGAGGGAAGTAAATGAAAAATCAAGTTTAGAAATATATAAATCATTCAAAACAGAAATAAAAGATGAAAGAATATATGACAATGACATGTCATCAGTGATTCTCTATAGGGGAAGGACAAATAATCTACAATTAAATAATAGAAAAAGATTCAGTGGAGGTGAAGTGAAATGTGACATGTGCGGAGCAGAAATAGAAGACATTAAACACTTTATCTTGTGGTGTCCTTTTTTCCAGGAGGAAAGAAATAAAAATATAAACTTGCAACGTCCATATATAGAAAATTAAAATATTATCTTAGGACAATTATTATTCAAAGAGGAAAACATAAAAAGAACTAAGGAATACTGTCAGGGCTGAGGTGACTACCAATTAATATTATGCTTCTATAGAGTTGTGGGGAAGAAAAGTCATGGAGTATGATACCCCGAATATATTTACACACACAATAATAGCAAACAGTAGGCTAAAAGCCAAAATAAATCACCAACGACGAACTGCTCGTAAACAATTACCAGAGCAGGGGTATGGCACCCATATAACTCCCTGAACAGCTGTCTGGAGGGCGAGATGCGCGGCAGCAACACTCGGCAATGTAGATAGCACCTCAGACAGCAGAGAGGGTCGAATGGTGTAGGTACAGTTGAAGGGCACACTGGAAGGAAGCCCAAGTCTCCAGAAATGCCTTCGGAATGTTGAGAACCAGCAGCAGGTGGTGAGGTGTTCTCAGGTGAGAGAGCTGAGGCGTTCTGTCTGTCCCCGGTCCGGCAGCGTGGAGCTTGCCTCGGTTAGACTACCCACCTACCCCTGGACAAGGGGGTGGGGTAGTGGCGGGGAAGCCAGTGAACAAGCAGTTGGAGAGATGAACCAGCGCCGGCAGACTAGAGTGGTAGTTCAACCACTAAGGAGGGGGGGAAGACAGGTGCAGTTCCTCACACATGCCCCCACTAAAACATCTGCTGCACAGCTGATGTCGAAGAACTGCAGCTGACCAGAAGACATAAACAAACTTATAATAGGCTGGAGTGCAGGAAACAAAACTTGTAAAAGACTGGAGTGCAGAAAACAAATAAAGAAGAGCTATTGCCGGCTGAGAAGGTCGGCTCCAATGTTGTCTGTCCCGGCAACATGAACAACCCTAAATTTATAGGGTTGAAGACCTAAAGCCCATCATAGTACTCTATCATTTTTACCTTTAAATTTCTCAAGGTATATTACAGGCTTGTGGTCTACTTCAAGGATAAATTCCTTACCTCGAAGATAAAAGTAAAACCTATGAATGCCGAACACGATGGCCAGGTATTCCCTCTCGATGGTAGAGTATCGTCGTTCCCGATCAAGTAGTTTCCAGCTGGCATAAGAGATGGGATGTGGACGATCATCATGGTACTGTAGGAGTACAGCACCTAATCCATAGTTTGAAGCATCGGTACGTAGGACGAAGGTCTGGCTGGGGTCCGGAAAACAAAGAATAGGTCCCGAAGTCAAGGCTTGCTTCAGCAGCTTGAACCGTTCATGCAGATCTTCAGTCCACTGGAGGGGATCCCGTACCGGCTTCTTCAACAAGTCAGAGAGGGGGCCGGTAAGCTCAGAGGCCTGAGGAATGAAAGCTTTGTAAAACGATATCAAACCTAGGAAACTCCGGAGTAACTTCTTGGTGGTAGGAGGAGTCATGGAGGCGATGGCGGTCAACTTGCCAACTTGTGGTTGAAGATGGTCGCGTGACAAAACAAATCCCAGATAGTTGATGGACTCTGCTCTGCTCTGCTCTGCTCTGCTCTGCTCTGCTCTGGGTAAAACCAGCATCTCGGCCACTCGCTCAAACCTAGTTAAGTAGGTGGCAATGTCCTCTTCATCCTTGTATGGTGGTAGACTAGGTCTGGAAACAGGATCATGTGATGGTAGGACTGAGGGCTTACCTTTAGCTGCAATTTCTGCCAGCTTGATCTCTTTCTCCCTCTCAGCTTGTGCTTGTCTTTCTTCTCTTTCAGCTTGTTTTTCTTCTCTTTCCTTCGTAGCTTGTCTTTCTTCTCTCTCTTTCTCAGCTTGTCTTTCTTCTCTCTCAGCTTGTCTTTCTTCCCTTTCGTGTTTCTGTTGTTCAAGGATCCACTGGCCAATTTCCTTGCCCTGCAGCCCGAGGGCTTCACCCTGCTCCTTCAGTTCTTGAAAGGAAGACATGGAGAAGACCAAACAGAGAACATAATAAAAAAACAAAAATTGGACACCTCACAAAATCTGGCAAAAGCAAGAGTTTGGCAGCAACGGCGCACAGCAGCGACTAATAGATTACAACCCATAATCTGTAAAAAGATAATAAATAATTGGTAGTTCTTATCCTGGCGAGGTCGCCAATATGTCAGGGCTGAGGTGACTACCAATTAATATTATGCTTCTATAGAGTTGTGGGGAAGAAAAATCATGGAGTATGATACCCCGAATATATTTACACACACAATAATAGCAAACAGCAGGCTAAAAGCCAAAATAAATCACCAACGACGATCTGCTCGTAAACAATTACCAGAGCAGGGGTATGGCACCCAAATAACTCCCTGAACAGCTGTCTGGAGGGTGAGATGCGCGGCAGCAACACTCGGCAACGTAGATAGCACCTCAGACAGCAGGGAGGGTCGAATGGTGTAGGTACAGTTGAAGGGCACACTGGAAGGAAGCCCAAGTCTCCAGAAATGCCTTCGGAATGTTGAGAACCAGCAGCAGGTGGTGAGGTGTTCTCAGGTGAGAGAGCTGAGGCGTTCTGTCTGTCCCCGGTCCGGCGGTGTGGAGCTTGCCTCGGTTAGACTACCCCCCTACTCCTGGACAAGGGGGTGGGGTAGTGGCGGGGAAGCCGGTGAACAAGCAGTTGGAGAGGTGAACCAGCACTGGCAGACTAGAGTGGTAGTTCAACTACTAAGGAGGGGGGGGAGGCAGGTGCAATTCCTCACAAATACCTATATCAAATTTGGAAAAAAAGAGAAAAAGAAAAGAAAGAAAGAGGACTGACAAACTAGAAACTAGAAACAAAAAAGTGAAAGAAAATTAAAATAATAACGAGCACAGTGAATAGTTAAGAAGAAAACAGAAAAGTAGAAAGTAAATAGTCATGAAAATTGAAAGAAACGACAGAGGAGCGCCGTTGTAAAGGCAATACTCCTCGCCGAACATCTGATCTGATCTGATATTCCGTAAAATTGGACAACTGGGCACTTTGCAGGGAACCGAACACATGTTAAAGTTATTTACAAACTTTCCTATATAAAACCTCTAGATTTTGACTATTCTTTAATTGTCAAGTGTTGATTGTGTTGCCTAAATCCCCAGCCATAACATATCGCAAAATAAACACTTAAAAATAGAAACAACTGAGGGATTGACCTTTGCAAACATAGAAGTGACAATATTCGAGAAATGTCCAAATCCATAACTCCGGATACACTAAGGGTAAGTTACCTAAGTTAGAGTGTAGCTTGAGAACTCTACTTTGGCTCATTTATTGGACATTTCCCAAGGTTGCATGGGAACAAGTAACATGCCTTTACAGTTAAGCATTACAGGGTGATGGCAAGGATAACTCAAGTGGGGTAACTGGGCACTTTAGGGAGGGCAACCGGACACATTAATTTATTATCAATATATTGTTTCTCAATATTTCTCGAAGACTTTTTGACATCTATTGGTATATTGCTAAGCCTCAGAGATGTACCAGGTTCTAAATCTAAGACAATGTTTGCGAGCGATAGGGAGCCAGTCAAAAATGTGTCCAGCAAAGCTGGACTCCATCATGAAATGCTGGCTCACTATCGCTCGCCATGAAAAAATTGACACCTGGATATGAATGAATGAATACAACCCCTAGAAGCAAAGCCTACCCTTAAATGAGCAATACCTACCTACTTTAAGTTGTCTTAGGTCAAGGTGTTTTATTGTAATGAGTGCCTTCATAGAGTACAAAAAATGGTCCGGTCCCTGGTTGCCCCATCATGTGGGGTAAACGGGCACCCACTTTGTTTATTTTCTAAGCAAGTTGTTTTCTTATCCTGAAGTATGTGTATGAGTCCAAAAGGTAGCCCTGAGGGAGATATTTTTTTTTTAATTTCATTTTTTAAAAATTCCCTCTGACCTTTATAATATTGGCAAAAAATAAGTAAAAAATGTGCCCAGTTGCCCCATTTTACGGTACACATTTATAGCTGATATTAATGTCAAAATTATTCTAAATGCATCTAAATCAGATCTGTGGACAAATAAGACAGATATAGATAATATACACACAGGACATGAGAGTAAATAACAAATAACAATAACAAAGATAGTGTTAAAAGACATACAAATTATATATATAGACAGAAAAGAGTAGAGGAGATAATAAAAATAAGGCAGTGCTTACAGGTACAGCAGCCGTACCAACAGGGGATGACAACGGGGTACGGCTGCCGTATCTGTAAGCACATAACTTGTCCTCATTCAATTTTCCGCTATATTCACACTGTATGCATATTTTCTCTTTTCCATTTCTTTCTCGATCACTATTGTCGTCTCTATTCATAATCCGGTAAATTTGCAGTTTCAACCAATATTCCCTATCTCTACCCACACAACCCCCAATCCCTGAAGCAAGCTTGGGGGCTGTGGGGAATCGGGTTTTGTTTGGGGGAAGGCATATATGAGTGATATATGGACTTTGAAAATCTAGGGAAATTTCCCTAAAAATTCCCTAAATGTAGCAAACACGACAAACCTATTCTAACCGGTGGGGCTGCGCCCCCCTGGATCCCCCCCTTAGACACTATTGAAACAAAACCAGAAACCTGGTTTAATATCCTAACCTAACCTTCATAACTACAATAATACTTCCTATAATGACAATAATATAACAAAACATTCACCAATATGGACTAAAAAATCTAAGGAAATTTCCCTAGAAGTCAAAGAAATTTCCTATTATTAATTATTAATTTCCGACAGTGTAATATGGGGCTAGAAATGCTCCTAACAGTGTCATCTAGACCCTGAGATAGTTTATAGTTACGTGTGCTGTATTGGTTGAAACTGCAATAATACCCATAATTCTAACACTTTGTTTTCTAAGGCAACCAAACACTGGTTACGGGAGTAGCGGTGGATCACCATAGTTGTGAGGGGCTACCTCAAGATTGAATTACAAGGTCATTAATGTAACCTAAATAATAATCATACGTATTTAATCTTACCTCTCGCCCATTGTCAGGACTGGTCTCATATATTTCCTTAGTTCACGTGTTTCTAAATCCTTCAAGGCGTCCTGCAGGATATTGAAGGACTCCTCAATGTGTTTTCCTCATCCTGTAGCCTACCAACACCCACGTAGGCCTAGGAAGCCGAAAAATTTTATAAATATGAGTGAGGTCTTCTCTCCAATGTGTCAGCCATTTTGAAACTCCGTCCTCTATCATAAGAACATAAGAAATGAGGAGACTGCAAGAGGCCAGTTAATGACCTACACGAGGCAGTTCCTTGTCTCCCACCCTTGGAATAATCAAATATTTAGCCACCGCACCTGTCATCCCTATCCATACTCTGATCCAACCGTCTTTTAAAGCTACCTATTGACTCAGCACTAACTACGTGCCTACCCAGCCTATTCCAATCGTTCACTACTCTGTTAAGGCGCGGTCACACAAGCGTTTTTTCGGCAATTGTCCAGCCGGCTGCACTTGCTGGGCGAAAACACGGCTTGAAATTGCTGGTTTAGGCTAATTTCGAGGAGACGATCATGCTTGTCTGATATTCTCGGTTTGGGCAATACCTTGGAGATACACAACTCCACCTGACACATAAACAGTGCTGTAGAAGAGTTACTTTAGGTGGAAATCTGCATTTAAAGGGTAAAATTCATCAGCACAACCTGGCAGACAAACGTGGAGGAGGTGTACGATAATATTTCTTGAAAAAGAAGCAGGAACTTGAACAGAGAAAAAAAGAAGAGGCTATGGAGTCGTCAGTGGCTCTTGATGAGAATAGAGGAAAGTGTAGCCTTTCAACTGCTGAGAGAGCTGAGACAGGAGGATCAATCTACCTTCAGGCACTGGCTACATCTCAGTGAGGGACAAAAAAAGGACACAAACATGCGTCAAGCTGTGACTGCCGCTGAACGTCTCGGTCTGCCACTTCACTATTTAGCAACAGGTAAGAAATTCTAAAAATATTATATGGTTAAAAAAACATAGAATGACATGAAATCTATGAGAAAGGTAAGAATTGCCCCTATGAGATAGATTCTAATTTTAATAAATATCTGGTTGTCTTAACCCCCTTTTTTTTTTTTGTAAACTCAGGCTGTAAATTTCTTATCCTTCTTTTAGATAAACCAATTAAATAAGGATCCTAATCTGTCGAACCCAGCTTAACAAAATATTCTAACACACCTTAATCTAAACTAAACTAACCTACCCTAACCTAACATATCCCATCTACCCTATCCTAGGTTAACCTAACTTAACTTAACCTAACAAACGCGAGAACCAGAGCACCACAAAATAACGGAGGGCAGGATTGATTGGCTACTTATTTATTTATTACCAGATGTCATCTTTTTCTAGGTTAAGTTTTCAGAATTGTATTTTATTTTGGTGGTAATAATGAAAATAGATCACATGTCTGTGCATTCAATGAAAACATTTTATTTCAAATGTTAAACAAACATCAAATCTAACCAGAAAGATGAGTATGTTTTGAAGATGATTTATCTATGGTTAGGTTAGGATGGAATATAATATATATATATATATATATATATATATATATATATATATATATATATATATATATATATATATATATATGTTTATTTATTTATTTATTTATATTTTTCAGGAGAATCCTACCGGTCACTGTCCTGTCAGTTGAGGATAAGCCACAACCTGGTGTCCATAATTGTCCCATCAGCCAATACAAAACACACACATCCATACCACTCTCAATCCTCTTCTCTGTGTTTTAATTCACAATATCTATCCATCCCTTTTGTGTAATATAAATAAAATATTTTTTTATGATTCCTTTTTTATTTTCCTATTGAAACTGATCCTGCAGGTGTATATTAGACTAATACCTATATATATTTTTGGTTTATCAAAGATGTAAAGGATAAAATAAATTACTTTGATAAATCCAATAAGTTTTTTTAATGACTATCACTCTATATTACTGTTATTATTCATTTCTTTCTCCGTAAGTTTGGAAAATTTTTGTAAGGAGACTAACCCGTTTAGGTAATTAATTAGTCAATTAGCTGTTAGAGTAGGACTGCGGCAAGCGTGTGTGATGTCTCCATGGTTGCTTAATTTGTACATGGATGGTGTTGTAAGGGAGGTGAATGCAAGAATGTTAGGTAAAGGTTTATGTATGGTAAATGTTCAGGGTAGAGAATGGAATGTGAATCGGTTATTATTTGCGGATGATACTGCACTGGTGGCTGATTCAGACAACTGGTAGGAGAATTTGGAAGAGTACGTGAACGAAGGAAACTGTGAGTAAATTTGAGTAAGAGTAAAGTGATGAAATGTTCAAGGCTCGTGGATGGGAGGAGAATGAATGTGGCTTTGAATGGTGAGATGTTTGAGCAGGTTAAGTGATTTAAATATTTAGGAGCCTCTGAGGCCATCTTGACAACATGTGTACTCTTTTGTTTTGATGAATTATATACTACTCCGGCTCGGCTCAGCACCGAATGATGCTGCTCACCGAAATATCAGCGAGCACCAAGCCAGCACCGTGTGACCACCCCACCATCGCCGCCGCCTGCAAAATCACCGGCGCGGGATGAAATCGGCTTGATAATTGCCAAAAAAAACGCTCGTGTGACCGCGCCTTTAGTGAACCAATATCTACCTAGGTCTGTCCTGAATCTAAGTTTTTCTAGCTTGTACCCATTTCCACGTGTCCTTACCTTGTGGAGATTTCGGTCTAAAGACCTCAGCTACAGGTACTGCCACTGGATCCTCCTAGGTGCCTCATATATTCAGGGATACGGTGGGCCAGTTTATTATAGTGTGGCCAAGTGTAGTATGATGGCACTGGAGGCGTGTCTTCTATCTTCTGTAAGAAGGCATCTAGTTTGTTTTTGAACACCTCCACTGAACAGGATGACACATTTTTCAGGTACGGAGGGAGGCTGTTGAAGAGTCTTGGTCCATTTTTTGAGAAGCTTTTTGCCCTTAAAGATCTAATACTATGGCAGTTGGACTTGACACCTTTTATAAAGCAAGTTCTCCCTCTTGTCCTGTTCTGGCTAAGTTCGATGCCTACATTTGGCACAAGCCCTTCCAAGATTTTCCAAATATATATAATCTGGTATCGCTCTCTCCTGCGTTGTAGAGAGTATAGTCTCAGATGTTTAAGGCGTTCCCAGTAATTCATGCCTTGGAGAGACGATATTCTGCTGGTAAAACTCCTTTGCAGTGTTTCCAGTTCCTGAATGTCTCCTATAGCATCAGGGTTCCAGAGCTGACAACAATACTCCAGTTTCGCCAGCACCAGATTCTTCCAGAGGATCAGCATACATTTTTCTTCTCTAGTTTTAAATGTTTTTAGAATCCAACCTGATAGTCTTCTGGCACTTTCGCAGATGGAGGCGATGTGTTGTTTGAAAGTGGCTTCATTGCTCACTATTACCCCTAGATCTTTGAGCTTGTCTTTTTCCAAAATTTTGTTTTGTGATGTATGATAGTTGGTGATTTCTTTAATGTTTTTGTCCCTTCCATACCTCAAGACTTCAAATTTTGTTTCATTAAATTCCATGTTGTTTTCTGTTGCCCAGTTATAGATCTTGTTAACGTCACTTTGGAGGAGTTCAGTATCTTGGATAGTAGTTATGTTTTTGGTAACTCTTGTATCGTCTGCAAAAGATGATACCATTGAATGTTCAGTCTTAACATCGATGTCGCTGATGAGTACCAAGAATAAAAATGGACCTAATACTGATCCTTGTGGGACACCACTTATTACTGGGATGTTCTTTGAGGCTGTACCATTTATGGATACTTGTTGTTTTCTGTTGTGAAGGAAACTAAGTAACCAAAGTCCCACCTTTCCTCGTATACCAAGGTTATGCAGTTTGTGTAGCAGCACTCCGTGATCTACCTTATCAAAAGCCTTGGCAAAATCAAGGTAGATCACATCAATGTTGTTTCCTTCATCCAACTGGTCAATGATATACTCTTGATGAGCTATCAATTGTGAAAGGCATGACCGCCCACTCCGGAACCCATGCTGTCCATCATTGAAGAGACCTTTTTTATTGAAGTAATTAGTTAGGTTCTTCCTGACAACTTTTTCAAAATTTTTTATTATGAAAGATGTTAGTGTGACTGGCCTATATTTTGCTGGGTCTCCTGCTAAGTCATATAGTGTGAGGGACTTAGGAGTTCAAATAAGCAGTGACTTGCGCCCCAGGGAACAGTGTATTATAGCTAGAAATAGAGCCAACAAGATAATGGGATTTATTAGTAGGTGTGTGACAAATAGGAGTTCTGAGGTCATTCTGAGGTTGTATTTAGCGCTAGTAAGACCCCACTTAGATTATGCAGCTCAGTTTTGGTCCCCTTATTATAGGAAAGATATAGGCTCCTTGGAGGCAGTCCAGAAAAGAATGACCAAGATGATTCAGGGCTGAGAAATTTACCCTACAAAGATAGGTTAAAATGCCTTAATCTCCACTCCCTAGAGAGAAGTAGAGCAAGAGGGGATTTGATTGAGGTTTTCAAATGGGTAAAAGGAATTAATAAGGGAAACATTGATCAGGTTTTAGAATTTAGTAGTCAGGATAGGACACGTGGAAATGGGTACAAGCTAGAAAAACTTAGATTCAGGACAGACATAGGTAGATATTGGTTCACTAACAGAGTGGTAAACGATTGGAATAGGCTGGGTAGACACGTAGTAAGTGCTGAGTCAATAGGTAGCTTTAAAAGACGGTTGGATCAGAGTATGGATAGGGATGACAGGTGGGATGGCTAAATATTGGATTATTCCAAGGGTCGGGGGCAAGGAGCTGCCTCGTGTAGGTCATTAACTGGCCTCTTGCAGTCTCCTCATTTCTTATGTTCTTATGTTACCACCTTTATGGATGGGTGCTATTATGCCTCTTTTCATGGAGTCTGGCACTGTGCCCTGATCAAGTGACTTCCTCCAGATTGTATAGATTGGTGGTGCAAGTTCCTTTCTACAGTTTTTTAGAAGTATTGCAGGCATTCCATCTGGACCAGCCGATGATGTGGTACAAAGGTCCCCAATAGCTTCTTCAATGTCTTCGACTGTAAAGTCAAAGTTAGTTAACATTTCATTCGTATTATCTATACTGTTGAACAGAATGTGTGGATTTGTAACATTTTTGTGCTCCATAGGTTTGCTGAACATCTTAGCATAATGGTTGTTAAGTTTTTCTGCTGTCATAGTCTGCTGTTATAAGAGTGCCATCTTCTTCCGTCAGGGGACCAATTTTTGCCTTAATACTCTGTTTCTTTCTCGCATAATTGAAAAAGAACTTGCTATTGAGCTTTATGGCTTGGACGGCTTTTGCTTCTTCCTGCATTCTCTCTTCCTTATGTGAGTTTAAGAGATTTTCTTCAATATGCTTTATCTCATTTTCAAAATGAATTTTTCTGTTGTTCTGTACAGCTCTGTTGAGTTTCATACGAAAGTATTTTCTTTGCTTCATTAATATTCTTCTATCTTTGGGGATTTTCTTTCCTTTTTTGTTTCTTCTATGAGGAACCAACTCCTTGCTGATGATGTAGCTTCTTGTGAGTAACAAATCAGTCATTTCTTCTACTGTTTTGTTTTGAAAGATGTCAGTCCAGTTTAGGAGGCTGAACTCCCTACGGATTGCTTCCCAATCTATATCTTTGCTGTGGAAATTTAGCGCTCTCATGGTGTTGCATTCCTGTGTGCTAGGTAAGATAACCTCTGTTTGCTCTCCAGCTGATGAGAATATTTTTACAGCAATTAGCTTGTGATCAGATATGAGTGTTTGCTGTGTCTCATAGCTATGAATAATTTCCTGGTTCTTAGTTATAACTAAATCAAGTATATTTTCTAGTCTTGTTGGAGAGTGTATGTGTTGGGTTAGGTTGTTGTGATGTAGTAGTTCCATTAAATGACGTGCTTGTGACACCCCAACACCGCCTTGTACATTGCTGGTTTCCCAATTTATATGTGGAAAATTAAAGTCCCCAAGGATTACAATCTCAGGTGCCATTTCATGGTGGGCATCAATTATTTCTTGTGTTTTTCCCAGTACACTTTTAAAACTAAATTCATCACTGTTTGGTGGTCGATACATTGTGATTAACAACATATTAGGTTTTCTAAGGAGTAATCCTAATACTTCACATACACCATCTGAGTGGGAAAGTATCTTAGAGGCTGTTACTGCAAGGTCTGAACGGATGTAGTTAATTACTCGACCATGTGACCTTTGGTGACGATCAGTTCTAAATACTTCATAATTATTGAAACTTATTTCCTCGTCTTTAATTTCTGAACTGAGGTGTGATTCTACTAAAGACATAAATAAAACATTTTCCTCCCTTGCTAGTTCTTCAAGATATGATATTTTACTTTGGTTGCTAATTGGGTACAGTCCTTGAATATTTCCACAAACAAAACTTTCTAATATATTGTTCGAGGTATGTTTTGAGGGAAACTCATTGGCATTTGTGACATGAATCCTCTCACTTGTGCCTGTGGTATTACGTTCGACTGTCCCTGTGACAGCGTTGCCAACTGACCTTTTATTTCCATTAGCTGACTTGTAAATGATTTGTGAATCTCCTTCTTTAGGTCTTGAATTAATCCTAAAAAACAGTCTTTAAATAAATCCGACTGGGCCTGGTTTTGACTCGTTGCATTAGTGGCTGTGGCCTGATTGTCTCCGGTTTGGACATTCGGAGGTGCCTCACAGGGCTGACTATCCTGACTACTAAATTCTAAAACCTGATCAATGTTTCCCTTATTGATTCCTTTTACCCATTTGAAAACCTCAATCATATCCCCTCTTGCCCTCCTCTCTAGGGAGTGGAGATTAGACGTTTTAACCTATCTTTGGATTTTAAAGATGGCGGACTATTGTTATTATTATTATCTTGGTCATTCTTCTCTGAACTGCCTCCAAGGAGCCTATATTCTTCCTATAATAAGGGGACCAAAATTGGGCTGCATAATCTAGGTGGGGTCTAACTAGCGCTAAATACAACCTCAGAATGACCTCAGAACTCATATTTGTCACCGAGTCGTACTGCAGCCATATACCATAACACCACCGAGATGACTGGTGTGCAAAGCTTAACAACCACGGCTACAGACTCCAGAGGGGATTTGGACTCTGCTGGCATCAAGCCTTACTTATGAGGGACCTAAAACCTTCAATGCATTACCAAAAGAGGATGTCCTTAAGACTATACTCACAGATACTCAGAAGATTCTTGGGAAGAGGCCCTAAAGAGCCTGTGGCTCCGGTATGGCAGCCTGAATACTAATGTTAAGTTGACTTCGTTGGCTGCGTGTGGTGTTATTAATTTTTGTTTTGAAATTAAATTTCTGATCTTGGTCTTTCCAGAAATTATCTAGCCTAGACTCAAAAGCCATTACCGAGTTGGCGCTCACTACAGACTCTGGCAGGTTATTCCAATTGTTGACGACACGGTGGGGAAAAGAATATTTCCTTAAATCCAGCCTGGCTCTTGTCTTGTAAATCTTCCTTGTATTCCCCCGTGTTGTGTCATCCTCCCTCAACTCGGAGAGACCCTCAGTACAATCGTTGTCGTATATGCCACTTAAGAATAGCAAAAAATATGTGGCAGGGCAATATAATTAATCAATGAGACATGGGAGTTTTCTAGTGAGGTTATACTTACATAAAGTTAATTAGAAGAACAGTAACAGCAGCAGCTAAAAAGGTAGTCTTCCAAGGTTTGTTTACATTTTGTCAACACCACCAACAGGCGTTGGAACTGATGTAGGTTCAGATATTATATAATCTCTGACTAACCTCCACACAGCCTGTAAACTACACTGGGACACAGACCTGACTAACGCCTTACAGTACACCTCACTTGGACGCCTTAGACAAGACACACGACACCACTGGTGGACCACCTACTCCTCCAGCCTTGCCCCTTGACACTGTCGGTGTGGCGGGTGCAGCGCAGAAGGTTCCAGCGCATGCGCAGAAGCGATGTCGCCACTTCTGAGACGGTCGTCACTTTTACCCGCCACACCGTCACCAGACTCCGAATTGGACACAGCCGCCTAAACTCCCATCTATACAAGCTGGGCATGACAGAGGACCCCCACTGCCCTTGGTGCCCTACACAACCTGACACCTCCTACTAAACTGTCCTCGTCACCACTCCCACCGCATGGCACTCCTCCACTCACTGTCGTCTCTTCACCTCCGCAGACCAGCAATAACTGACCTCTTAGGTGGCTCTCAAAACCCTGGCCTGGCCCTCAAAGTACTCAAACACACCAGGACCTTCCTCCAAAGGACAGGTCAACTCAACAGGATCTGATCCACTTACTCATCTGCAACCTGCACTTTTGAGGCACTAGAGGCCGTGGCACCACAGCCTGCACGGTCCCATCAAATTCCCAAGAAGATATATAAAACACGAGAAGAAAAATACTCTTCAATATTACATTTTAAATTAAATTTATCACATTATCTTTATAAATTGTTTCATATCAATTCTTCATTTTAATACATTAAAAGGGTACTTGCTAAGGGAAAACAAAAATAAGTAAAATCCCGCTTGTCGCCAGACCAAAGAGGACAGTAGGAGAATAGAAGCAAGGGGTGGAGATCCAGTTAACATTAGAGGTGTCTTGACACTCTCCTTTTGAAAGAGTTTAAGTCATAGGCAGGTGGAAAAACAGACAAAGGAAGAGAGTTCCAGAGTTTACCAGTGTAAGGGATGAAAGAGTGAAGATACTGGTTAACTCTTTCATTAGGAAGATGGACAGAATAAGGATGAGAAGAAGTAGAAAGTCTTGTGCAGCGAGGCCGCAGGAGGGGGGGAGGCATGCAGTTAGCAAGTTCAGAAGAGCAGTCAGCATGAAAATAGCGGTAGAAGATAGATAAAGATGCAACATTGCGGCGGTGACTTAAAGAATCAAGAAAGTCAGTTAGAGGAAGAGAGTTGATGAGGCGAAAAGCCTTAGACTCCACCCTGTTTAAAAGAGAGTTGAGCCCCCCCAGACATGTGAGCCATACTCCATACATGGGCAGATAAGGCCCCTGTACAGAGCAAGCAGCTGAGAGGGAGAGAAAAATGGACGCAGACGCCATAGGACACCTAACTTCTTGGAAGCTGATTTAGCAAGAGTAGAGATATGAAATTGCCAGTTTAGATTTTTAGCAAAGGATAGACCGAGTGTGTTTAATGTGGAGGAGAGGGGAAGTTGAGTGTCATTGAAGAAGAGGAGATAGTTATCTGGAAGGTTATGTCGAATAGATAGTTGTAGAAATTGAGTTTTTGAGGCATTGAACAAAACTAGGTTTGCTCTGCCCCAATCAGAAACAAGTGAAAGATCAGAAGTTAAGCGTCCTATAGCATCTCGCCTTGTAACATTATTCAGCTATATCAACAGCACTATCTACTCACTTACATTTTACAGTTATTTGACTGTGTGTGGTGTGATAGGGTATGTGTGGGTGTGACAGGGTGTGGAGAAGACTGTGGTGCATTTAATAATATAATAAAAGGGTGATAAGGGTGAATAATTAGTGTGTGGAAGACATATTTCTGAGTAAATAATGCTGTTGTTAAAGCTGAATTATGTCACAAATAAACAAAACAAATAATAATATGGAAAGACTTATAGATAATGTAACATATTAAATTTATAAAGTAGAAGACTTAGAAAGAGTAGACTGGGCTGTGATGAGTGACTGAAACAGTGGGTGAAATGCTAATGTTTTTCATGGAAAATTGTGAAAAGTTGTGCAAAAAACATGTTCCCAGGAAAAGAAGATTAAATCACAGAAACAAAATACCAAGGGACCGAAGAATTCTTATGAGGACCAGAACAAAGCTCCTAAAGAAGCTTTCAAAAGAGCCAACATCAAATACTGATAGTGGAAGAGAAAGTGTCGAGAGTAAAGTAAAAGAAATAAAAACAAAACTGAAAGAATCATATGAAAAAAAAAGGGAACACGAAAAAAACAAAGCACTAATGGCCATAAAGACAAATCCTAAATACTTCCACTCATACGCTCAAAAGAAATTAAAGTCTAGGGCAAAAATTGGACCACTAGAGGACCAAAATGGAGAACTAGTGGAGGATCCAGAAAAGATTGCCAATATGCTAGAAGAACAATACAAAAGTGTGTTTAGTGAGCCCATGGCAGAAAACGAAATAGTAAATTCAAATGAATTTTTCAAAGTTGACGGCACAACTGCAGGCACTATCAGTGACATAAAATTCAGGCCCAGCGACATAATAGAAGCCATAAATACAATAAAGGTAAACTCATCAGGTGGGCCAGACAACATACCTGCAGTGTTTCTAAAGGAGTGTAAGCATACACTAGCAGAGCCAATCTATCAAATTTAGAGAAAATCACTGGACAAGAGAGTCATACCATCAAAACTGAAAGAAGGATTAATCACCCCCATATTTAAAGGTGGCTCACGAGGTCTCCCAGCAAACTACCGACCCGTCTGCCTAACCTCGCACCTAACAAAAGTGTTTGAGAAAGTAGTCAGGAAGAACATAGTAAATTATTTAGAAAATACAGATAAATTCAATCCGGGACAGCACGGTTTCCGGAAGGGAAGGTCGTGCCTTTCCCAACTCCTGAACCACCACGAAAACATCCTCAAAAATGTGAGCAACGGGAGAAACATCGATGTGGTCTACCTAGATTTTGCAAAAGCATTTGATAAGGTAGACCACGGTGTGCTGCTCCACAAAGTGAAGAAAATGGGCATCACTGGAAAACTGGGACTATGGCTTCATGATTTCCTGAAAGATAGAAAACAAAAAGTAGCAGTGAATGAAACACAGTCAAAAAGCTCAAAGGTAATCAGTGGGGTGCCTCAAGGCTCGGTACTTGGACCACTGCTCTTCCTGATCATGATCAATGACATAGATCAGGAAGTAAGATCATCCAAAGTGTCCTCATCTGCGGATGATACCAGGATCTCTTGGGAAATTACCACCAGAGGAGATTCCAAAAGTCTTCAACAAGACTTAGAAGAAATATATAAGTGGTCAAGAGAGAACATGATTTTCAATAATGAAAAATTTGAATTAATGAAGTATGGACCAAATGACCACCTCAAAGCATACCAATATCAAGTTGGTACCGAAGAAATAAAAACTAAGGAATCCCTGAGAGACCTGGGGGTGAGGATGAGCAATGACTGTGGTTTTAAAACATATATAGCCCATACCACTACGGCGGCTCGTCAAATGAGAGGCTGGATTCTCCGGACCTTTAAGACCAGGAAGCCTGAGCACTTGTTACCACTGTGGAAGACCCTGGTAGTGTCCAAGCTGGAATATGTATGCCAACTGTGGTCTCTACAGAAAATCAAGGAGATCCAAGAGCTCGAGCAGGTCCAGAGGATTTTCACAAAGAAGGTAGTTAGGGACTCCCTGAATTACTGGGAGAGGCTAAAAACCCTCAAACTCTACTCGCTGCAGAGGCACAGAGAACGCTACATAGCCATCTATGTTTGGAAAGTCCTGGAGGGGACAGTACCAAACCCATCACAAAATGAAGGAAATGGTATCAAAGGGCAACATCACCCCAGCTTTGGAAGGACCTGTGTAAGAAGGTCCCTCAGCAACTGCTCCCAGCGACTCAAGACAATCCAGGTGGAAAGCTTCACCTGTGCTGGCCCTAGACTCTTCAACTGTCTCCCAAGGAAGATAAGGGACTGTACTGGAATCAGCACGGAGGCTTTCAAGAGGAGGCTTGACAAATTCCTGGAAAACATCCCAGATGAGCCTCCAGTACCACACGGCCCAACTTCACGTGGAGCAGCATCAAACTCGATCATTGATCAGCTCCAATACGTGAGGTTCGGGCAGAGGTGTGGCAGCGGTGGGCCCCCAGGCTGGCCGTGGTGGTAATACCTAAAACTACGACAAGACAGGACAAGACAAGACCGTGAGCGAGGCGTGAACTCAAGCCTGACGGACTAGCAGGAACCGAGGCGTCACCACCAAGCTGTGCGTGTGTGTGTGTGTGTGTGTATGGAGCCCAGTCAGTCAGGCAAGACAGGAAGCTTTCTTAACAGAACACTTGGAACTGTACCAGAAATAATTGCGCAAACTCCGCACCAAACACTTGTTTAGAAATTTCAAAACAATTCTTTTTGCTGATGACTCTACACTGTACATTACGGGAGATGACCCAGAAAATATGATACATATAACAAATTCAGACCTACAAATCTTTAATAAATGGTGCTTAAGTAATAGATTGACAGTAAATCTAAACAAAACCTTTATTGTATCAGGACAACAGTATAAATAGAACTGACAAGCATACACTGTTAGGTATAACATTTGATGATAAGATGACCTTCAAACCCCATATAGCAAATCTCATTCTCAAATTATCACGGTTAGTATCCATGTTGTACCAAGTTAGAGTTTATGCCTACTGATGTTTTGAAAATTTTATACAATGCTCATATCCTACCACACTTGCACTATTGTACACCTATATGGTGTAGTACGTATCCTTCCCACTTATTAACTTTGTTTAGGCTGCAAAAGAAAATAATCAGAATAATTACTAACAGTGACTATTTTGCCCACACACAACCTCTTTTCAAAAAAACAAATATATTAAAGCTCTACGATATAAATAAGCTGAAAATAGGAATATATATGTACAAAATGTTTAATAGGGATCTGATTACAGCCTTACAACCAAGTCACAACTATTTTACCCGCACACTTGAAAATTTACGCACACCTGCACATAATCTTTCACTATTTCAACACTATGACATACCTTGGTCCAAAAATTTGGAATTCCATTCCCATTAATCTAAAAACTCTACCAACAACACCCTCTTTTAAGAAGCAATTTAAGAAATGCATAGTTCTAAATTATTAATGATGCTCATGTTTTGTTTTGTTTTGTTTTTGTTTATGTATTTGATATCCTCTGCTCACAGTTAGAATTGTTATTATATATATTATAGATGTACAAAACTTACTATTCCAAGATTCATATGTATCGAATATATCTGTATATATGTATATAAGTGTGTGTATATGTATGTATGCCCACGTTATTTAATACATATCCATGTATAAGTTTGTATATATATATATATATATATATATATATATATATATATATATATATATATATATATATAGATAGAGATAGAGAGAGAGAGAGAGAGAGAGAGAGAGTGTGTGTGTGTGTGTGTGTGTGTGTGTGTGTGTGTGTGTGTGTGTGTGTGTGTGTCTGTATTTACCTAGTTTACCTAGTTGTATATTACAGGGTTCGAGCGGGGCTCATAGTGCCCTGTCTCCATATCTAAAATTATCCAACCTTTCCTTGAATATATGTACATTATCTGCTGTAACGATCTCTTCACTCAAGCCATTCCACACATCCATGGTAACCCTTAGTGTTCCCCTTCTCCTTCCTGGATGTACCATTTCCTCAGTCTCATGTCCAAAACTCTCCAGTAAAATTTCTTCTTTTCGGTCTCTGTCCTTCTCTCGTTTTATTCCTTTGCTTCATTTCTCAGCTCCTTCTCTTTTTCCCTTTCTTCCAGGTTCATATCTCTTTTTATCTACATGTTTTTGTACTCTGAATTCCCAGCCAGTTTTCCAGTTCTCGCTAATATTTCTTCTACTCCAACTTGGGACCTCATTTTAACTTTTAATGGTCTATTACTTTCCTCATTATATTTTCCAATCCTATATACTTCTTCAATTTCCTTTTCCTCGTCCTGAATCATTGTTATAATGCTTTTGACCATCTCTTTCTCCTCCTTCTCCCTCACATACTTTAATGGGTTCCTCTTTTCCTGTAATCTGAAGATTATCATGCATTTTTTCTTGTCAACCGTATCTCGCACTAATCCTTCCTTTTCTTTAATCACTTTTATAACTGTGTCTTCAGTGTTCTCTTGAATCTGCTTTTTTATTACTTCTGCAAAGCTAACCTTCTCCTCCTCTCTCTCCTTCCTCCAAACTTTCTTCATCTCCTCCAGTTTTGTATCACTCGCCAACACTTTCTCTTCCTTAATCACTTTTATAGCTGCCTCCTTGGTTTCTTCCCTTATTTGATTCTTAATCACTTCTGTAAGATTAGGCTCACTGATTGCACCATTCTCATCTTCACTTTTAGTGCCCACTATCTCCCTCAGACCCTCCACGTCGGTTTCACAATTATTGCACTTATCTTTAAGGGCCCTGTTTTCCTTCTTTATTTCTTTCAACTCTTCTTTAAGTGCACTGTTTTCTTTCTTTATTTCTTTCAATTCTTCCATCACTCTTTTTTGTTTTTCCAACACTTTCATGGTCATCTCTCTAATGTATCTCACTTCTCTTTCAAATGTTCTTATTCTCTCCATACTGCTCTCTTCCTTTTCAAAACCATAGAATTCCCTCTCATTCCAATTACCTAGACGTCTCAATGCTGGTAGCGTTTCTAAATTAGCCATCCTCTCTCGAACTGAATAAACGATAGTTTCCTAGTACCTACATTTGTCCCCGTCCTCCTCCTCATGCAGCCTTATGTACCATTCCTCTGCTCCTACTATTGTTGTTATTGACTCTATTAACGCTCTCAATTTTCTTTCTTTTAATTTAATCATAGTAGGTGTCAGATCGTCAGCACCTACCCCCATCATATTCCCCCTCCCCCTCCTCCCGCCTGATAGCCTCACACACACACACACAAACAAACATGTCCACTCAAAAATATTAACCTCTGTGGGGCTTTAAATTGCTCTGTTTTGACATGCTGTCCTCCCCTCTCATCCCCATCCCCACCTTCCCTTCTCTCCCTCCCCTCCCCTTCCCTTCCCTTCTCATCCTCCCCTTCCCCTGAAATTCACTTTCTTAAAAGAGGTAATGATTATATTTATTCAGGAAGGTAGGAAGGAAGGAAGGAAGGGAAGGGTATGTTAAAAGAGGTAATGATTATATTTATTCAGGAAGGAAGGAAAGAAGGAAGGAAGGGAAGCATAGGTTAAAAGAGGCAGAAAATGTTTGGGTATCTTATTAAATGGAAAGAATCGCTAAATAATAATGATAAAAGTGCACTGTATAAATGAAGGAAAAGTAGATAAAAAATATAAAAGTTTCTATAATTGATACGTACTCATCAACCACAGTTATATATAGATAGTCATAAAAGAAAACACTAATACACACTCACACATGCACTCTACCTGCAGATTAATTTTAGCAGCAAGAGGAGCAGAAATGGCAGCTTTTAATACCTGTTGCGGTGGCGGTGGTGGTACGTGGTGGTGGTGGGGTGATGAGTGAGGAAAACGAGGAATAAAAGGGAAAGGAAGACTATATAGAAATATACATAAAGGAAATCGTGAATATCGATGGCAGAATAACAGGCTGAGAGATACGTAAACTAGAGGTAGGTAGTAGATGAACAGTAGTACATCTTGTCACCACTGCCATCACCACACTGACGCCCTCCAATGCGAACAGAACCTTTCTTGCTCGGTGGTTCAGTCTTGTGTTTTGAAACATTGAAAACGAACCAGCAATTACAGAGGAGAAACCAAATGAAAGAATGGAAAGATAGGAAAAATAAAATAGTGAAGGATGTTTTCAAAGCTATCTTTAACAAACTTGACCAAACAATGGCCAACCAGATTCCATAATTGAAAACTCTTCTGGTGGGTAAGTGATGCCTTCTCCAATTTCGCATAAGAGGAGGTGTTCAAGGTATGTCCAGACTCCATCGATTGGGCGATAATGAGCTGCAAACTCTCTCTGGGAGGGTAATGGGTAGTGATAACCAGTCCAGCGCGTAATCCTCAAGACCGTGGTGAATGAGACAGCACTGCCCAGACAATGTCACAAATAATAAAAGTGTATGCCTTGCATAGGAATGAAAATGACACACTGATCAGGAAATTAAATATTTTAATAGTTATCTGTCCAGTTAACTTTTGCAAAATAAAACTTAATAATAAAATTAATTATATTATCATTATCATTTCTTATTGTTCTAAATGATTATTGCACTATAGTGTCACATAATATATTATTTACTTTGTTAAAGTTATTTTTTTCTCTTCTTAAATTGACTACCTTTGCTCTCTCTCATTCTCTCTTCCTTACCTTCCTTTCTACTTCATCCCACAAAGAGAGAGAGAGAGAGAGAGAGAGAGAGAGAGAGAGAGAGAGAGAGAGAGAGAGAGAGAGAGAGAGAGAGAGAGAGAGAGAGAGAGAGAGAGTGAGAGAGAGAGAGAGAGAGAGAGAGAGAGAGAGAGAGAGAGAGAGAGAGAGAGAGAGAGAGAGAGAGAGAGAGAGTGAGAGAGAGAGAGAGAGAGAGAGAGAGAGAGAGAGAGAGAGAGAGAGAGAGAGAGAGAGAGAGTGAGTGTGAGAGAGAGAGAGAGAGAGAGAGAGAGAGAGAGAGAGAGAGAGAGAGAGAGAGAGAGAGAGAGAGAGAGAGAGAGAGAGAGAGAGAGAGAGAGAGAGAGAGAGAGAGAGAGAGAGAGAGATCACATTATTAGTTGATATAGTTATGTAATGTACAATGAGAATACGGTGGTGTCCCAGAATATGGTTACGTGAGTTAACTTATGAAAAAGATTATAGTATAATTATTACCTCCATACTACATCACTATGTCCTTCTCAACATCTAGTTTGTTCCTCAGTAGACAATTAATCTAGTAATGGTAACTCTGAATAATCTCTAGGGATGCAGACTTTCTTTACAAAATTAGCCAGGATCACATTTCCTCTCAGACCTTCTCAATTTCTATTGAGTAATATATATTACTGATACTGCTACAAATATATTAATATGTTGAAAATTCAATAAAGATGTTACATCAAACCTCCAAAAAAATTAGAATCCTACTTTAAGAAAGATTCCAAGTAATTGGGGAGGCGGTGGTACAGTGGTTAAGCATTCGGACATGACAACCTAGGGTCCCGAGTTCGATTCCCCAATATCCGCTGGCCACTTGTCATTATTTGGTATTACCGCCGAGTGGCCAAAGACTACCCAAATTGCTGCCATACTGTCCTCAGATGGGACTTACAATGTTATATGCATCTGAGGCTTTAGCAGCGACGAGCCTCTCATCGTTCTCAACATATTCCTGAGAACGTAAACATTCGAGGCGTCACTATAAAAAATCTAAAAACCTACGCCAAATAACAGGCAAGAGGCAAGTCCATCCTGCCTCTATAAAGCCTACTGGCACCAACAGTTAGTGATAAAATTTTTAATCCTCCCCTGGGATTGCAACGTGAAGATGCATTGAGGAGCCTCCGCTGGCAGCCTGAACCTCTCAACAAGAAGCGAGACGTCACTTAAAAAATTTAACCTTCACTACTAACAGACAGAGGCCGACCAATCAAGCCTCCAACAACCCTACCAGCACCATAGTATCAAGACATAAAATAAAAATAAAAATAAATAAATAAATAAAGTGTTGGTACAGCTAGTTTGGTGTGAAACTGACATATGCATGAACAGAAATATCTTTACTAATCTAAGGTTTTCTAACTCTTACTTGTGTCTGTCTCATCTCTTCCTTCACTACATAATGGAGTCCCATGATCAACATTTACTGCAACTGGAAGTTCCGTTTCTGTTTTGACAGCTGCTAACTTGGACAGCTGATGAACTTGTTGGGAGAGATTCTCTACATCCTTGTGAAGCTGCATATTCTTTCCCAGAGTCTCTTCAAGAAGATTCTGCAATCTTCGGTTTATTTCTTTGAGAGATTCCTCACCAGCCCCACCACGCATCATCTCAAGAACACGACGCACATTGAGTTTGTCTCCAAGAAGTGTGGGATGCATAGGAGAGGTGGGAGGAGATCCTGTACTTTCTGCAATATCAGAGAGAGAGAGAGAGAGAGAGAGAGAGAGAGAGAGAGAGAGAGAGAGAGAGAGTTACTCAGTATCTACTAGAATCATTCGCAATTGAAAATATTACAAATTAATCAGATACAATTAATTATTCTATTTACTTTTATGAAGAGCGTGCTGCACTACTTTTGTGTGAATTAAATTGATAACAAAGAATTTGACAAAAATGTACGCAGCTGTCTCGAATGGTGATATCTTGGGTTGAGCAAAGAGTTACACAATCATGAATCACACAATGTGCAACACATTTACTTTACAGAATGTATCCTCTCCTACAATGAGGGTCTGGTGTATACATTATACATAATAGTAGTAGTAGTAGTAGTAGTAGTAGTAGTAGTAGTAGTGGTAGTGGTAGTGGTAGTGATAGTGGTAGTGGTAGTGGTGGTAGTAGTAGTAGTAGTAGTAGTAGTAGTAGTAGTAGTGTAGTAGTGGTAGTGGTAGTGGTAGTGGTAGTGGTAGTGGTAGTGGTGGTAGTGGTGGTAGTAGTAGTGGTAGTAGTAGTGGTAGTGGTGGTGGTAGTGGTGGTAGTAGTAGTGGTAGTAGTAGTGGTAGTGGTAGTAGTAGTAGTGGTAGTGGTAGTGGTAGTGGTAGTGGTGGTGGTGGTAGTAGTAGTAGTAGTAGTAGTAGTAGTAGTAGTAGTAGTAGTAGTAGTAGTAGTAGTGGTGGTGGTGGTGGTGGTGGTGGTGGTGGTGGTGGTGGTGGTGGTGGTGGTGGTGGTAGTAGTAATGGTGGTGGTGGTGGTAGTAGTAGTGGTAGTAGTAATGATGTTATGACCATATCTTATGGAAATACATTTGAATATGATTATTTTAACTCCCAAAGACTTTCTTTCTCAACAGACACAACAATTCATAAATATGAAGGAAGACAAATATTTTTACCCTGGTTTTTCTGGTCCATACAGAAGTGATGGATGATGGATGACTTCTTGTGCAGATCATCAGCCATTGCAGCGGAGGAGGACTCAAGGTGGGTGATGCGTTCCTCCAGCTGCCACTTGTGCTGCTGGAGTTCTGTGAGGCGGTTCACTAAGGAAACTGTCTCCTCTGTTACTGTACCAGGCGGAGGGGAGCTCTGCACAGGTCAACAAAACAACACAATAATTCCTTTCATTGCTATGGATGTTGTACTTTTTGGTTAGACAAATAACATGGTTTGGCACAGTATTAAACAAAGATCAGCATAGAGATAGATTTCACTTATGAGAAAGTGACATATTAAGGGAAATTATAATTACTATAGAATATAAAATGGAATATGTGGCTGGAGTCTGTTCCTAATAGTTGAGATAAAGAGCAAGAACAGAATTCTATAATATTTTCAACAAGGTGATGCGTGATCAGATATGAAGATGTGAGGTTGAAGAGGCAACAGGAAAACATTACACATTAACCTGTGGAGAGAGAATGATGCTGTTTTCACGTGTTGAAGAATCACGTGGTTCACCAGACACCAACGACCAAGAAGACACACTGCTCACATCATCACCAGCCTCTGATAAAGCTGCAAAGCAATGGTGTAAATTATATATTTTTTTTAAATGACATACAAACCCAGACCACACAGACCCTAGACTCCAAGCTAGGTGGTCTGTCATTAACCTAGAGTTATAGATTTATTAAAGAGATTTCACTTGCTTGTGATGGCTGTCAACTGGGCTGGATCAGTGAGTAGCTGGCTAAGCTTTTCCTGCAACCGATCAGCTCTCTTCCTTTCTGCCATGAGCTGCTTCTTAAGGTCCTTCATAAGAGTGACACCTTTGCGTTCATGTATCCTCTGTTCCTCTTCTCCGTCTGCTACCTAGTTATGGGAGCAAGAATGAGTTTTAGTTCTTATAGTGTACTAACAAAGTCTCTCATTAACTACCCAATCAATTCAATCACTTCAAACTGTAATAGCCATTTTGTTATCAATAGCTCCCTCCCTAACAAAAATTTTCAATAGGCTCCGTCCTAACACTAATGTTATTTTGGAATGAGTATGTTTGCTTGTACTTGTGCCAATGGTGATAATGTTGTGTTGAGTTACAATCATGTGTTGTGTTTGTGCATCAAGGTTTGAGTCTTGGCGCCATTCCCTTCTCATTGCTAGAATACAATCATGGTCTACTTGAATCATGTTCCTGCAGCCAACTGTCCCCTGCATTACCATGTCAATTTGTATTCACCTTTCAGGAATTACCTTTGTGGCAGTAGAACAATTGGTGCAGTTTCAAGGTTACTGTTGTTTCCTTATGATCCTTCTCAAGACTACCTCTCGCCAAAAAGACATGATATAAATATGATCACCGGAGGGACGTACAGATCTGTGACAAAAATGAGTACCTGTAACTATGTGGATGAGCAAATGTTGAGAGCTGATTGTGTCATTGAAATGATCAAGGTTTGAACACATCATACAAGAAAAGACATATCAGAAAATAAAAGATGATATAAGGAAGCACAACAAAATTGTGAGTAAGTGTAACACAGTTGTTGTATGAGGAGAGATTGGATCAACTAACATTGACAACATTGGAGGAAAGAAGAGAAATAGTGATTTAATTATGATGTTCAAGGCAGTAAGGGGTTTAGAAAACATAGATAGGGAGGACCTTCTGACAAGGGATGATGGAAGGAAAAGTGGCCATGAGTACGTATTGAAAAAGACTGGATGTTTAAACAATGTCAAGACATTTAGCTTCCCAAGAAGAAGTATTGATGTTCAGAATGGGTTGGGTGTAGAGGTGATGTGTGCAAGGAACATCAATGACTTCAGGATTAAGTTGGATAAAAGTAGCTATGGAAACAGGACAATACGAGCTTGACTTCAATCCTGTATACTACAACTAGGCACACTAGGAAGGCCAATACAATATACATCACTCTTACCTTTCGTCTCAGTACTTCCACAGTCTCCTCTGCTTCCTGTCTTTGTATTGTGCTAATCTCCAGCTGTGTATGCAGGTCCTGAAGGAAACAACATCAAATAGATCAGGAACTTCATTATCAAAAGTAATACTTCCACACAAGATCACTCAACGGAAATCTGCTGCTTTTGGTATTCCTAATCGAATCAGACTTCATCTAGTTTTGCCTTTCAAATATCCAGTGCATGGTAAATTTACTAACATATAAAATTTTTTCATAAATGTCCTTCACCTTGAATGTGTATGAATGCTACTACTACTATTATTACTACAACTACTATTACTACTAATACTACTACTAATAATACTATTACTATTAATATTATTACTACTACTACTTCTACTACTACTATTACTGTTAACAATAATAATAATAATAATAATAATAACAATAATATTTCTATATAATAATAATAATAATGATGATGTATCTATTTTCTGCTCAGTGAAGAGAGGACAACAAAATGAAAGGAGCCAAGCCAAATAGTTTCTGCCCAATTCAGGATTAACAAATAATTGGAATTTGATTATGAAACTCAATTTAATCTATCAATTTAATGTTAATCACTTCAGATTAATCATATAATTCAATTTGATATTCCTTTCAACTTGATCAAAGTGTTTATCACATTACTTACACTCTTCTCTTTCTTATATTCCCTTTGGATTTCCTCAATTTCTTGGCATTTTTGTGCCGTCACTGTGTCCAGCTGGTCCTTGAGCCGAGTGTGAGCTGCCTTCACGTTCTCCAATACCTTGTCATTACACTCATTCAACTGAATCTTTTCTTGTTCAAGTTGTGTCACTTTCATGTTTAAGTCAGTCATTTCATTTATTTTTCCACTGATCTCCTGAAGGTTGCTCTGTCAAGGTAAAGGTTAAGGAACTAAATTATCAGATAAGATATTACTTAGTGTGTGTGAGAACAGCTGAAACACACAATAAGTTATTCATACTATTACAATACAGCTCAAGATTTCATTGATTTCTCATTTTTCATTCACACAAGCTCCTCTGATTATTTAATTTTCCTTGTAATAAAGTTAGTCTCCGCAGAATCAACCACAAATTTTCTTTAGGATTGTTTGTGCATGAAAACATCCCAGTGATGGAAGCTGCAACAATACTACAACTGTATCCCAGCCAATCATAACTCACAACAAAAAGGAACAGAGCGAGGGGTCTGGGAAGCCCCTCCTCTATGTTCTGTCCTAGGAAAAGGCAAGGTGTAGAGGGGGAGAAGAGAGTAAAGTTTCCCTGAACCCTATATGCCTTGCCTTGGCTACCTACATCCTTTTAATGAGGATATGAATCACTGTATAATATTATGGAACACCAATGTTTATGCAAAGTTTGTCTATGGTCATATTAACAATACTTGTGGATCATACTGGGGAAGAGTTATGCAATGATGGTTTATATAAAACTATTTCAAATTTAATCTGCTCAGTATTTTCACTTGTCTTAATTTATGAGCCTCAATACAATGGTTGTTAAAACTGTACCTTTAGATGCAGATTTTCAGAAGAGAGTGTGGCAACTTCTTCTCTATGTAGAACTGTAAGTTGATCTAATTCCTGTTTTTGATTTTGTTTCTCTTCCTCCATGTGGACTTTCATCTGGTCCATGAGGTTGAGTCTACTCTCTGCAAGCTGTGGTGGAAGGGAAGGTAGTGATCAGGTGACTTACTGTGATGGTAAATACAAAGTGAAACTATTAACCAGATGTGACAACCTACCTTTGTCTGCTCTACAAGTGATGCATTCAAAGCTGTTATTTCCACTTGTTGATCATTCAGTTGGAGTTGAAATTCCCTGTTTTCCTCTTCAATCTTCTGTTTATGTTGCACCGTCTGGCTCATGTCCTTTGTCATTGTATTAACACGCTCTTGTAAAACTGAAAAGAAAAACACATCCATATAATTTTAGGGCAGTAATTAAAGATTATTTTTCATAAATTTCACCTAAACCTTAATTAACTGAATATTCTTGAGTCTAAGGAAAAGAAAAAAACCATAAGTATTCCTAATAGTCATTGCTTCACAAAATCTTGGGAGAAAAAATTATGACACAGTATTGGAATCATAAATACCATCATATTCTTTTTGTTTGTGCAGTGTTGCACTTTTATACTCATGTAATGTTGCTTCCATAGCCTCAAGTTTGTGTTCCAGTTGTTCCAGTGACTGTAGGGCGGCCGTGTACTGTTTGGATTTTTCAGCCAAACTTGAGTTAGATTCCATCAACTTACTCTCTGCTTCTTCTAAAGATCTTTTCCATTCCTCTACATGTGTCCTGTTGACAAACATTTGGTATTTTATTAAGAATGAAACTCCAGGACTCGAGAAATTGAAAAATAGTAATGCTCTATAAAATTGGAATAGTCTATTTGTATCTATATAACAGGCTGTTATACCCCTAAGGGGGGGTAGCCAAGACAAGGCATACACACACACACACACACACACACACACACACACACACACACACACACACACACACATACACACACATGTACACATACATAGAAGTATAGACGCATGGAACAGTTTGAAAGAAGAAGTTATTGAAGTGAATAGTGTGCACAAACTGCAAGAAAAATTGGATCAATGTAGATATGGAGACAGGACCACACGAGTCTAGCTCAGGCCCTTTATACTACAACTAGGTAAATACATATATAGATATAGTAGCCACAAGAAAATTCTGGCAACCAAATCTGAAAAATTTTCCAGAATTCTGTATTTATACACTGGTGTCCAAAACTATTTATAAATGTTACTGCTTTCTCAAATTTTTTTTTATTATTGCAATTTTACAACCAGTATGTGGAGAGTATGAGTATTATTAAGTTGTTATGACAGTGTTCACCCATTGCATTTGTGGTAAGTACTGTACTGTACTCCCTTTCAACCTCACATACGTATATCACATCACACTCAATGATCTTGTTCACTCATCATTCATCACGGGTTCAAAACATCACTGCACTCTTTGCTATGATAAATAATAAAAAATTGTAATAAATAAAATAATATATATATACCTTATGAAACATCTATTTATTGCACCACCAACCTAACTCCAGACAAAGTGTTGTGATACCTGTGACGTGTTTCTATGTCATGTACTCTCCTCTCAGCTTCTTCTTGATGCTTTGGGTCTGTGTTACATCTCTCTTCTGCCTCCGCCACTGCATTCATCACTCTAGAGGACAGATCAAAGGTAGTGAATCTAGTATGTTGAGTTCCTTAGTTCAATGTATATTCTACCTTTCCAAACATTGTGGTGGAACACAAGTTTTCTTGTCATCAAAGTTGTGAGTTTAAGATTC
>JAPQNM010000044.1:24977095-24984595 GCA_029783475.1 Metacarcinus magister | reverse complement strand
GAAACTGTCTATTATTATTATTATTATTACACACATGCACACATGCGCATGCACATACGCACACACATACACACATATATATGTCTAGTGACAGAAAGAAAGTGTGGGAAGGAAATTAGAGGAGAAGTCAAAATTTAAATCCATTTGAAACATTTTGAGCCTCAAGTTAAAACCCGCCTTGCCTTGGTAAGTTCCTTGAGGAGAGTGTTGTTCTGAAGTCTGAAGTCTTCCTCTTGATCCTTGAGTTTATTACGTAAGTATCCATTGTCTCTTATAAGAAGCTCCAACTCACCAGCCTTCTTGGAGCTTCTGATTAAAGATTGGTAACGACCATTCTCCTCTTCTAATGCATGGAGGCGGGTTTTGGTGTCCGTTAATTCTGAGAGGAAATACATTTGTTCAATTTACAGAAAGTGCATTGGTACAATTTATTGAGCAGAGGATAATTATTTTCAAGATACTCTATGTTGATAAAGTGAAACACCTACTTGCTCTAAACTAATCAACATTATCAAGTTATAAAACACTGAGCCAACCTTTTTTATGTTTACGAACAATATCTTCAAGGCCGTAGTTTTTTTCTTTCAAGTCCAAAAGTTGATTCTGAAAACAAAAAAAATTACCACTTAATATCTATTTGCCTTTTTACTTATTGCACACACACTATAAACATAAATAACAAAAGAAAGGGAAAAAAATGGATAATATGGAGATAACATTAGCGTCTTCTCCCGAGGTTAATACTTACATGTCAGATATCTGGTTACAGCCCCGTAGGGTTAGATTGGGGTTAGGGTTAGGTTATTTTAGCCTAGAGCCTCAAAATTAGTAGGCTAACCTTATCTCCATTTTTTCTTACAGGCTAACCTTATTTCCATTTTACCTCCCCCCCACCACAGCAAAAAAAAAAGTAAATAAATAAATTATATAAAAAAAATATATATATATATATATATATATATATATATATATATATATATATATATATATATATATATATATATACACATATACATATTTAACTTTTTATTTAGCCCTGTAATGGGGTCTAAAATAATTCCACCACTGTAATCCCTGCGGTTCATAAAAGGTGACAAAAGGGACAGAGGTGGAAGGGAGAGTAATGTCTAAGGCACCTCACATTAAAACAGCTTACAAAGATTGTATCTGTTATCCTAGCAAGAAAGAGAAAGAAGAGATTATCGTGATAGCAATGTACAGAGTGATGAATGAAATGCACAAAGTTGGCCTGGATGACTTGTTTGTATGGAGGTAAAGGGAGACAAGAGGTCACATGATGCCAACAAACTAAGGAACACTAGAGGTTTCAGGGATGGCAACCAACACAGTTTTTCCTAAATGTGTATCAACACATGGAATACCCTTTACAAGGAAACACTTCTGGTCAAAACCATTCATAGATTGAAACACAAACCTCAGGTAATATGGAGATAACATTAGCGTGTTCTACCGAGGTTAATACTTACATGTCAAATAGAATTAAGGTTGCAGAATATCATGCAATATATATCAACTTCCGGAAACTTGTTAAAGCAACAAAAAAAAACAAGGTAAAATATTAGTAGACTAACCTTATCTCCAAATTATCCCAAACTTCATCACATGAGAAATAGAGACAGGACCGTCCAAAATAACACTAATAATAATAATAATAACAATATTAATCTCAGCGGCGGACTAGCGAGTTGACCGTGGTGATTCTACCAGAACTTCCGACAAATAAGACCTGATTTATATTCCCATTAACAGGGGGTAGCCAAGACAAGGTATTTAGGGTTCAGCAAGCCTTTACTCTTCCCTCCCTTGCTATTTCTTGTGTTTTCGTAGGAGAGAATACAGAGAAGGGGCTTCCCAGACCCCTCATTCCATCCCTTTTGGTCACCTTTTAAGAGTACATAAGAACATAAGAATATAAGGAAGCTATAAAAGGCCCGGAGGCCTGCACTAGGTAGTTCCTGTTAATCCTAACCCCCCTTATGACCTACACCCACCTCCCATCCCCATCCATGAAGTCGTCAAGTCTTCTCTTAAAACTCCCTATTGTCTGTGCACTAACTACCTGCTGACTGAGTCTGTTCCAATCATCTACCACCCTATTTGTAAACCAATCTAGGCCTATTTCTTTATTAAATCTACATTTGTCTAGTTTGAATCCGTTATTTCTTGTTCTATCCTGACTACTGATCGTAAGAACTTTTCCTACATCCCACTTATTAAAACACTTCTAACACTTCAATACTTCAATCAGATCTCCCTTTACTCTACGTCGCTCCAGTGAGTGCAATTTCAAAAGCTTTAGTCTCCTTTCATAACTAAAATTACGAATCCTTTCTATCATTTTGGTCATCCTTCTCTGCACTGACTCTAACAAAATTATATTCATAGCAGAGAATACAGTGGTAGTATTATTGGGTAATATGGAGATATTACCCAATAATACTACCCAAGTTTAATACTTACATGTCAGATATAATTAAGGTTGGAAAATATCATGCAATATATATCAACTTCCGGAAACTTGTTAAAGCAAAAAAATCCGTGCCTCAAAATTAGTAGGTTAGCCTTATCTCCATATTATTGCAACTCATACTATTATAAACTCACTAAATATAAGATAACATTAATAATAATCTATCTATATAAGTGTCATGTATCCCCCTTAATGTGAGGCAGCCGAGATAAGGGATCTTACAGGCTCAGGGACACTTGATTTTCCCTTGCCCTAAAACACCTTTCTTTTTGTAGGAGATAATACAGAGGGACACCCCAGCCCTCTCGCTCCGTCACTACTACTACTACTACTACTACTACTACTACTACTACTACTACTACTACTACTACTTAATGATAATAATAATAATAACCTGAAGTCTTGTGAAATCGTCAGGGTTGAGGTGAGCCATGATCGTCTGTGTTTTTGTTTATGTTTACAGTTCTAACAAACCATCTTGGACAAGGGAGAGCAAAATTATTCTCTTCTCTTTCTGCGACGCAAAATTATTTACTCTCGCTTTTTCTCTCTGCGACGTAAAATTATATATTTTTTTTTCTCTCTCTCTCTCTCTCTCTCTCTCTCTCTCTCTCTCTCTACGACGCAAAAGTATTTACTCTCTCTCTCTCTCTCTCTCTCTCTCTCTCTCTCTCTCTCTCTCTCTCTCTCTCTCTCTCTCTCTCTCTCTCTCTCTCTCTCTCTCTACGACGCAAAAGTATTTACTCTCTCTCTCTCTCTCTCTCTCTGCGACGCAAAATTATTTGCTCTCTCTCTCTCTCTCTGTTAATGATGGAAAGTAAGGATATAATGGCAAAAAACTGAAACAAAGTGTAATGGAAGATAGCAGAGCGTGGTATCTACCAAAACTGCACATTATTAATCAGAATTAGAAATGTCAGTTTACACTTTGATAGAAACCTAACATATTTTAAAAGAAATATGTCTGACAACAAACCAGCTTCAATAATCGTCTACAGAACAAGAACTAACACAGTAACAGAAATATTGAAAACTTTAAGTACAGTGTCACATTCGTCTCCACACATTTTCATTAATAATAGCTACCGTCCAGTTCAAGGATTATAATGTTTTATATCTTCCTTGGTCCAGTCTATCCCTGATTCCTTATCCTTTCAACTATTTCACATCCTGTCAGTCACAATTCCTCGCCTCATTTACAAACTCTGAAACTCTTTACCTGAACCTGTAGTATTTCCACCTTCCTTCCTACGACTTGAACTCATTTAACAGAGGAGTATCAACACACCTGCAACACTAATTTGGCATAACTTTTTTTTATTACTCTATCCTCTATCAATCGTAAGTGTACTCTATTGCCCTTGGCCGGTTCTCCATTAGCATAAAAAAGAAAAGAAAAAAAAATACAACACAGGGTGAATATTAAACTCACGACACAGCAATCAACCAGTACCCTTTTAATTGTAAAATAATAAATAAAATAGAATAGAATAAAATAAATAAATCACCACTCACCTGCAGCAGCTGGTTCAAGAACACTTTTCCTTCCACCGACGACCACTACACACTATTACAACACTACACAACTCTCTAAACAATGGGGACTACATGAAGAAAATATATGCAACCTTCCCCTCCCATCTCCATCCATTCCGTTAAGGTGTTAAGATCATTTCATTGTCCTATATTGCATTATTTACATCACTTGACAACATTCTTTCTTTCTTACCAACGCCATGTCATTTCTTTTCTTTTCAGATCATAATCACCTTCTTAGAAAATAGACAAATGGTTGAATCTTTAACATTTTCATTGTGTTCCATGTCCAGCCAATCTCACTTGTTAATGTCAGTATTGATATTTTTGCTATATGGAAATATTTTTACCCTGTCACTACTCTCTGCCTTATATTCCATCATTATACCCTGATGATCCTTCCATCCTATCCTGCAAAACTCTCTTGTCTCTTCCTCCACCCTTTTATATTTGTGTTGGATGGAATCAATATATTCATACTCATTCACCTCTTCAATCTGTTATCATACGCTGCTTCTCACACTCGGTTTGAATTCCAGTGAGTGTACTTGTGAAAGTATCACATACACACACATACACATACACACATACACACACACACACACACACATATGTATAGGTTGTCCCCAGCACTCCAAAGTTAGAGTGACAGGGTGAAGGCAGTGACCCTCAATCCAAGATCAACAACAACAACAACAACAACAACAACAACAACAGCTCCCTAATAAAAGTTACCCTTTGTCAGCAGCCCAAGACAGGATCCCATCTCCATCACTACACATTCAATAGTTATAATGATGACAAACATGAGAAGCAGACAGCACAAGGTACATATTTGGATTTATTTCAAGTCCCCATTCTGAGGGTTCTCTGCCTATGTATAATGACACTGAAAAATGTATCAAAATAGGGTATTACCCAGGCAGGCCATGCACACTCAACAATCCATGTACATATAGTGCCCTTGACTCATAATATATCACCTGAGGCTCATAGTATATTACTTATATAATATACAGCTTAATTGGTATGAATTAGTAAACAACCTTTATGACAAATTAACACCATAAAAATAAAACAAAACAATGGCAAGGAACACATACACTATAAGGTAAATCTTGTTTAAATTACTTCATTGGCTTTGCATCTGTACAAACAATTTGGATTAATGAGTGTTTTTTACGCTTATTAAGTTAAGTTGGTAGGAGAGTATGGAGTGACCAGCCTCTCCCACACCAAGCTGAGGACCCAGGAGGTCATCCCGTGGTGCTCTGTGGTCGTCAACTTACAGTGTGGGAGAGGAACAGACTGGACAAAATTGCTCTCAATAAGGTATGTACAAATACCCTGGAACATTGAAAAACAACCCCCTCCCAGAGTGACTAGCAAGTCATAATTATGCATTAAGTTGGGTCAATACAGATAAGTAACCAAGTTTTGTCCAATAGAGATAAGTAACATAAACCATCAGCCAATTGACTTTGTTTTCATTGTTGTGTAGCATTTTGAAACAACCTTCACAAAACAAAGGGATCATTGCCATCCCTCTTGAGGCTGATAAATTACTAAATTTAAAAATTCATTCCAAATGAACAAAACTATGAATATACAGCTATAATCCTTTAATTAAAACTAGTAAAGAACCAATGTTTCTGTCTGTGCCAAGCTTAGCATCTGGTAAATCAGCATTCCTCTTGTACAATGAATGCACTTTGGCATCAGCTTTGTGACATCACCATGTTTACTGTAACACCACATTCCTGGGCGAAGGGTGTGTGGGTGTGTGTGTGTGTGTGTGTGTGTGTGTGTGTGTGTGTGTGTGTGTGTGTGTGTGTGTGTGTGTGTGTGTCGTTGAGTGACATGTTAAAGGTTAATGCCCAACAGCTTTGGTTCACAACACACCCTCATTAGCTCGCCTCCAGCACATTGCTTCAACTACCAGTCATTACGAGGCAACAAACCTTTCATTTCTCACACTTTACCATTCAAAATAACCATTAATCACAAATCAGCTGACAAATAATAATGAGTGTTAACTGGCCATGACGACGCAGTGATGTGGTAAAACCCTCACCACGAGCTGCTTTATGACTCCAGTCACCAAGGGTCACAGTTCACCTTGGTCCAGTTACTAAGGGTCACAGTTCACCTTGGTTCAGTCACCAAGGTCACAGTTCACCTTGGTTCAGTTACTAAGGGTCACAGTTCACCTTGGTTCAGTCACCAAGGTCACAGTTCACCTTGGTTCAGTTACTAAGGGTCACAGTTCACCTTGGTTCAGTCACCAAGGTCACAGTTCACCTTGGTTCAGTCACCAAGGGTCACAGTTCACCTTGGTTCAGTCACCAAGGTCACAGTTCACCTTGGTTCAGTCACCAAGGTCACAGTTCACCTTGGTTCAGTCACCAAGGTCACAGTTCACCTTGGTTCAGTCACCAAGGTCACAGTTCACCTTGGTTCAGTCACCAAGGTCACAGTTCACCTTGGTTGTTGTGATGCAAACCATCACTATCTACATATTTATACTCTAAAGCATTTTCACAGCTTGTTCACATTTGTCAATATTTACAAAAGGAAACCATCATTACCCAGTTAATATCGATAGACAGAGCTAGTGAGCAAGACAGGTTATGATGTGTCTGTCTGTGAGACATTAAGCAGAACAAGCAATGCAGCCAAACAGCCAGTCCTTTGGCCTTGATGGTTCCTCACGTGACTCACCAGGCCAGGCCGATCACCCATCAACAAGCCTTCAAACCTTACAATTTAGTCCCACTTCAGTTAGGTAATGTCCAATAAAAAAGCATCAAGACCCAACACATCATGCAGGTGAAGAAACAAGCCAAACAGCCACACCTAGACGATGATATGAGGCTAAAAGGGAGAGTTACACCAGTTGTTCAACATAGTCATGATATATGTATAAAAGCTTCCAAACTGTAACAAAGAAAGTTGACTATAGGAGAAACTATTAATAGCAGGGCACTTTGAATGTACTAACATAATTACAAATGTACAAAGGCACATAACAGTTGTTCCACAAAACTGAGTCTTGGCAATTAACTATGTGAATGGAATGTGGCTAAGGATAAACTGCCAAAACCAATTTCCATCTATGGTGCATCAGCAAAGTTTCACACCATTAAAAGTCACTCCCACAGTTTTCTAAAAGATGATAATTTTCTAAAAAATATTTACTTTTCAAAGTTTTGGGTTAATCACACAGGATGAGGGAGGATTTTGGATAAATTTACTACACAGCCTGGGTAAGAATATTGTTTTATTAATAAAAGCTCAAGGCATGGTGACCAAGTGCCTGAGTTTCAACAGCTTCACAACAGAATGCTTCAACATGTGTGACTCCAAATGTGTGTTGACACTGACTCTGTTGACTGGTGAGCAGCTGTGGTGATGCTGAGGGAGTATTGGGGCGCGAGTTTGCATGTATTGCCTGCCAAGGCGCACGGGGAGGC
>JAPQNM010000044.1:24967095-24972095 GCA_029783475.1 Metacarcinus magister | reverse complement strand
CTACACATGTACAGTAACAGCTGGCGGCATGAAGAAACTGATCATGGAAGTGAAGTGTGATGAAAAGACCAAACCGAACTGTCAATACAACCGAACACACGCACTAACGGATCACAACTTATTAATGTGACTCCTGCAACGGAACACTCGGCCACACACCCTTCAAATGAACACAGAACACCCCCCACCCTCCCCCCTTCACTGTTTGACTTCATACCACGTGGAAGGGAAAGAATGCACATTAAACAAAGACGGGCTGAGACGACACTGTCCATTGCGTCCGCCGCCCACAAGTCCCCGTGCCCTTAACTCTTGCCAACACCCTAACATTAGTACAGTACAGTACTCCACTAGTAAGCATTCCACCAAAGAATGATGGGACATTGCAAACTAAACACCGAATGTCAAGGATGTAAGAATGGAGGTTTTTCTCATTTTTCATGATTAATATGCAAGATGAATTCGTTTCTTCTCTCCAGTGATGGCAGCAAGTGAGGTAGTGACGGAAGGGTTAACGTACGGGGAAGACCCGCGTTAGGGCTACTTTAAGGACACCTAACAGAACACCAAATAAAAGGCATTTCCTCCCTTGCTGCTTTCCTCCATCGTCCTTGGTGTGTTGCTCAAGGAATGACGAGTGGGGTTGTCCCAGGCAGGTAAGGACTAGGAAACACCTGGAAATTAATACTAGTAGGGACTGTTGCACCATCAGGATACAGAGAGTGACCAAGTTAATTGTAACACATCACGCCATCCACCAACCACCAACAGGATTCCGGGGAAGACAAAGGCAAGTGAGGCTGCGCACCGATACAACAACCATTACACAAACGTTGGGCGGCTGGGGTTTCCCGCCTCCATCTTTCCCTCCGCCATTTTTAAGTTCCTTTGTTGATGCAGCAGCAGCGCTAACCTAATTACCAAGTTGAACCACACATACAGTTGAGAAAAAAAGTAAAAAAAAACACTGGTAGAGATAGGTGTGTGTGTGTGTGTGTGTGTGTGTGTGTGTGTGTGTGTGTGTGTGTGTGTGTGTGTGTGTGTGTGTGTGTGAGGGGCTAGGTTGTGGTGTTGGTGCCGAGCAATGTTGTGAAGTGAAACATTTATCAGGTAGAGCTGACCGTGACCGCAAGTGAGGGAGGGTGAGACAAGGCGAGGCAAGGCAGGGCAGGGAGAGTATCTGATTTTCACTCTCATTGGCCTCGTTCTGGCATGCAAGGATATGAATCACTCAAGCACCTCTAAAGTACGAGAGAGAGAGAGAGAGAGAGAGAGAGAGAGAGAGAGAGAGAGAGAGAGAGAGAGAGAGAGAGAGAGAGAGAGAGAGAGAGAGAAAGAGAGTTGGTGAGGGGTTATAAGGGGAGCCTGTGAGCTTATACTTGAGGGCAAAGGAACCAGGAACCATGAACCATGAACCACCACCACCACCACCACCACCATCACCATCACCATCACCATCACCATCACCACCACCACCACCACCTTGACCTCCGCCCTGCCCCTGACCCAGTACAAGGTGACGCGCCAGTCACCCGTGCACACCTCACGCTCTTCTTTGCCTCTTGGTGCACGGGTGTATGGGGGGCAACAGTCCCTCCACCCCCCCCCACCCCTATCCCCTCTACCTTCCCTTCGCCCAGTGACCAGTGACACACACACACACACACACACACCACATAATGGCGACCGAGTTCTCCTTTGTGCATCTATAATTTCCAAGGCTCGCTCTCTCTCTCTCTCTCTCTCTCTCTCTCTCTCTCTCTCTCTCTCTCTCTCTCTCTCTCTCTCATCTAACTATAATCCTTACAGGCCAAGATGGTGTGGAAGGCGTGCATGGTGAGGTAAGGTTAGGTGAGGTGAGGTGAGGTTAGGAGGGAGGGATGGAGGGGCGCGTGAGGGAGGGGGAGGAGGGGAAGTTGTAAGGATGAGGAGGGAGGGAGGGAGGGGCGCGTGAGAGGGAGGGAAAGGAGGGGAGGCTGTAAGGATGTAAGGATGGGGAGGGAGGGGCGCGTGAGAGGGAGGGAGGGGAGGCTGTAAGGATGTAAGGATGGGGTTACACCTTCCCGTGATGTGAGGTAATAATGGGCATCACATTATCTATTATATCACCCAGACAACCCAACCCAACCCACCTGCCACTATTCACTCACTCCTATTACCTACACCTATAAATATTACCAGACACCACGTGGTAGGCTGTGTGTGTGTGTGTGTGTGTGTGTGTGTGTGTGTGTGTGTGTGTGTGTGTGTGTGTGTGTGTGTGTGTGTGTGTGTGTGTGGACGTGGTGTCATTCTTTTTTTAGAGGGTCTGGGCTGCTTCACTGGAGGTGGAGGAGGAGGAGGAGGAGGAGGAGGAGGAGGAGGAGGAGGAGGAGGAGGAGGAGGAGGAGGAGGAGGAGGAGGAGGAGGAGGAGGGCAAGTATAAACCTGGACGCCCAAAGGCTACACACATCCGGGATCATCCGCCCCAGATACACCCACCCTACACCCTACACCCTGCCGCTGCTACCCCCCCCCCTCACCCTGCCTGCCTAGTACTCCTTAGTACTCACACCTTCAAGTCCCAATACACTCCCCCCTCCCCCGCCCCCCCTATGTACACCAGAACGCCGCCCACGTCAACATCGTCCATCTTCTCAACTCTATTATCCAGGCCAAGGTGGACACAGGAGGAGGATTGTGTCCAGTACGTGGTGCCAGTCACACACACACACACACACACACACACACACACACACACACACACACATACACACACACACACACACACACACATATATATAACTATCTCCAGAACCATTAAAGCTGAGAACAAGTGTCATTTTCCACACCACCTCCGTCACCACCACAATCACCACCACTCTCAATCACACCGCAAGTCATTCGCATCAAATTAGTGTGTGTGTGTGTGTGTGTGTGTGTGTGTGTGTGTGTGTGTGTGTGTGTGTGTGTGTGTGTGTGTGTGTGTAGGGGACAGATGGTGTACTATGGATGATTGGAGAGTTGTATGAGGGGGGGGGAACGGGGAGGTGGTGGGGGGGGGGACGGCGGGAGATGTTTACTCTCTTCTAAACCTTCAATTGGAATTTTAACCTCGCCATCCACTTTCCCTACCTACCTATAATACCTGTCTCTACTCTCCCTCCCTCCCTCCCTCCCTCCTCTCCTCCTCCTCCACACAGAAGCCTTGACGTTTGATATACTATACAGACTGGAATCTACTTCCTACATAGCAATGAAGCTCGTGTGTGTGTGTGTGTGTGTGTGTGTGTGTGTGTGTGTGTGTGTGTGTGTGTGTGTGTGTCGGATCGTCTCCACTATGTACTAAAAAAAAATCTACTTCGTCCAACAACAAGATGAAAAAAACAAACAACAACATTTCGCGGTGCATTTTTCATAACATATTTTTTTCTTCTATTTTCAACTTAATTTTTGTTTTTTGTCCTGATTTTTCTTCTTTTTTTTTTTTTAGAAAGAGAGAGAGAGAGAGAGAGAGAGAGAGAGAGAGAGAGAGAGAGAGAGAGAGAGAGAGAGAGAGAGAGAGAGAGAGAGAGAGAGAGATGTGGAGTAGCTGGTATCCTTGACCACTCCAGTCCTCGAGTCCTCTAAAACCACACACCATATCCCTGTAAATCCCGCCGGGGGCCGTGTGTAGTGGTATTATAGGAAGGGCAGCTACCCCCCCGCCCACCCCACCCATCCCCCCCACACACACACACACATACCCTCGGGCACACCACGCCCATCAAATTACACATCATGACCTTTCCACACCTCACCCCTGCCACAAAACAAACTCTACTCCATCTATGTTGACTTCCCTGCATCCTGGACCTTACCAACGTCTGTACCAGGCTGTCGGGCGCACCTTACCTTACCTTACCTTACCTTCCCTTCCTACACAAGCCACTTACACTAGAACATAAGGATATAAGGAAGCTGAAAAAGGCCCGCGGGTGTACACGTGGTAGTTCCTGTTACTCCAATACTCCCTTATTACCTACACCCACCTCTCATCTCCATCCATAAAGCCGTCTAGTCTTCTTTTAAAACTCCCTAAACTAATACCAAAATGAAATGATCTGTTGTATCTCTCCCTATCTAGTCATATAGAGTGATGATAATAGTACGCTCTACCATCCTAGCTATCTATCTATCTATAGCTTCGTGAAGTGTTAGGTGCACAGAAGCTGCCTTGTGTAGGTCAACTGGCCTTTTGCAGCCTCCTTATGTTCTTATGATGCGTGTCTTGGTGTCGTGTTCTCAACTATTAAAAGCACCGTCATTGCTTCCTCTGTGGGGTGGATGCTGCTGCTATGCCTCCTGCCTCCTGCCTCCTGTCTCCTGTCTCCTGCCTCCTGTCTCCTGCCTCCTGCCTCCTGCCTCCTGCCGCCTGCCGCCTGCCGCCTGCCTCCTTTAAACGTTTTCCTCAGAGTCCCAAGTGTATCATTGCTTCCTAGTACACACACGCAACGCTTCCTTCCTGCCTCCTCTACACGCCCTGTACGTGTACGCACACCACACCATCACTAATCCTTCCTACAGAGTACTAAGTTACCTCTCATCACCACCACCATCACTACAGCTACGGCCGCCGCACCCTTTCGCTACTGCTGCCTATTACGTCATTATCCCTAAAGAAGGGCACGAGACCTTGCCCACAGCCTAAGTTCGTAAGATATTTACCTCACGACCTGCCATCCTCACCTCCCTCTCTCCCTCCCTCCCTTCCTTCCTCGCCATTAGCAACAGGAAAGGAGGGAGTGAGAGGAAGAGGATACAAACGCCCACTTGATTCTTCGCTCCCCCCCCCCTTTGTCCCTCCTCCTTTCCTTCCGTCCTCAATGCACCTGACACACTCGCTGGTAAATTGCCGAGGTACACCTGGCCGCAAAGTACACACACACACACACACACACACACACACACACACACACACACACGTACACACACAACAATGATAATCTCCGCCGTGAAATCGCCGACCTTCAGCTTACAAC
>JAPQNM010000044.1:24874595-24962095 GCA_029783475.1 Metacarcinus magister | reverse complement strand
GAACCACAAATACGTGCATCGCATAACATGTACACGGTTCGCTCTGCTTCTCAGGTTGTCAATAAACGGTGCCGCATCTATAATCGTGGACGACATTCCCTGAGTAACAAACAGTACAGCGTCACCGCCTCTGCCTTCCACCGCCGCGCCGCTACCATAGAGTCACGTCAAGGCGGCACACACTCACCCGGTGGTTGCTTGTTTGGTTACACTCGCATAAGACGTGAACAATACAGGTTCGTCTCCGTCACCGTGACAGCTTTCCTTGCTCAATTATCGTGGGTGAAACAACACATTTGTGGAAACAATGACAGCTTCGCAAATCATGAAAATTGCGGGGAAAATGGCTTTGAAATAGTTTTCACCTCGTGGTGGCGGTGGTCGGCCCTGACGACGGGAAGGTTCACGGAGAAAACTCACGGGAAAGTCTTGACATACTAGCATTCCCCAGCCCCTCACAACCTGCCCCGCCGGGAAACACACAGAGCAGGACGCCCACACCTGTTCCAGTTCATAGCCTGCCCCGAGACAAGGTTTGCTGAGCCTCTTAACAACCAAGCCTGTTGTGCCAGTGTCCCGCGCGGCACATAGCAGGTCGCAGCCCCGCGCCTCGTGGGATGGGAGGCGGGAGGCGAGAGGGGGGACGAGGGTGGGAAAGGGAATGTTGCCTCTATACCTAACGTAGGCGGGGATGAGGGGGGACAAGTAAAGTGGAGCATACATAAGCCGTTTAAAGTTGTACTAAGATATTTATTAATACTGAAATAGAACACAATAAATGACAGACCACCGCCACTCAAGCCACTGCCAGGCCACCCCGCGTGTCGGTGGCCCCAAGCACGCCTCTTCACTGTAGGGCAGCGAGCCACTCTGAAGGTGTGACCATATCAACTAACGAAGAGGAGACGCAACCCTTCCACCACCACCACCACAGCCATGGCTCCACCATAACAATGGCCGCCTCACTACATTAACATGCAACTTGTTACTTCCTCAAGACCCGTCACTGTGCTGTGTGGGTTTCCTCCTAAGTTTCGTCACGCCCTCACGCCCCTCCCCTCCTCCTCACCATCACATCGTCACTCCAAGATGTTGTCAGTCCTTTGTCCGTGTACCATCAAGCACCAGGGTATATAATTTCACATAAAGACACGTGTAGCAATATCCTCGCACCCATTGTAGTGGTGGTAATGGCGGCGGCGGCGGCGGTGGTGGTGGTGCTGCTGTACGTGGGAGGCAGAGCAGGAGGCGGCATGAGAATGAGGAAGGAAACAGGAAATATGAAGACGGAAAATAAGGAAAAGTCACAAGACGAAAATGATGCCTTGGTGACCTAAAGCCAACTTTGGTTATGAGAAGAAGAAAAAAAAGTCTCATGCAGTGGAGCGAGTGAGTGGTGAAGACAGACGACAGGAGGTGAGGGGTGACGACCGGGTGACGAAGGGGTGACGACGGGGTGACGAAGGGGTGACGACGGGGTGACGACCGGGTGACGAAGGGGTGACGACCGGGTGACGAAGGGGTGACGACCGGGTGACGAAGGGGTGACGACGGGGTGACGACGGGGTGACGAATGACGGAAGATGATGATGATGATGATGATGATGACCTTGAGCGGCTGAGATGGAAGGCAGATAACGGAAAGAATAAAGTGCCAGAAACAGGCGAGGAGGGGAGAGCAGGCGTGAGGGAGACACTATAACACCCACCACCACCACCACTACCACAGGGACCCTTAGCTACGTGGTGGTGGTGGTGGTGGTGGTGGTGTTGACAAGCAGAGGACGTGGAACACCTGTCATACCATTGCGTCATCCAGGTGACTTGAGAGCGCCTCGGGACCACCAAGTAAGTATGAGGGAAGTGAGTGAGTGAGTGAGTGAGTGAGTGAGTGACCTTCCCGCTGGGTTTGTGAGGCCACTGCACGGGCTGTCTGTCCCTGATGAACTTGTCCTGCCTTGTAATGTGGGGGGGGGGTTTAGAGGGGGTAGCTGCATCACTAGTCTTGATTCATCGTGGCACACATACATACATACACACATACACACACACACACACGTAGGTAAAAAATAATCTACATCCACTTTGCCCCTACATAAAAAAAAAAAAAACTGAAATATTCCCGTAGAAACACGAAGCTCCTAGGAAGGCCGGCCTGCCGGCCTGCCGGCCTGCCGGCCTGCCGCCCCGCCCCGCCCCGCCCATGGATGAGAAAATACAGTTATTGAGCGCGGCCTCGGCACACAAGACACTCCACCGACAACGGAAAAAAAAAAAAATTAATTAATGTGACTCCTCTGCCACAAAACTGTTACCAACACACCGCCCCGCCCCGCCCACACCTCGCCTACCCACCCACCACCTCACAAGAAAAATATAAATAAATATATAAAAGAAAACAAAATAATAATAATAATAATAGATAAATAAATAAGCAACAACTATTAAAATATAATAATAACAATAATAATAATATTAATAGATACACAAATCAACAACAACAACAACAATAATAATAGATGCATCAACAACTACATCCCTAAGAGAGAGTGAGTGTAAACATGTGATGCGGGCGGCAAGGTGTTCTATGTAGGTGGAGGTGCAGTGCAGGTCAGTGTTGAGGAATGTTTCAAGCAAGACAAACACCTCGGGAACTGTTGAGGCTTGTAAGTCATTGTAGCAAAATTTCCTACCTACACGTTTTCACCATCCACACGAAAACTCACCCCCACCCCCACCCATCCCCCTCCCCCCCACCCACCCCCTCCCCCCCACCAAGCCCCGTATCACCACAACATCTTCACGTTTTAGGGAACCAAATTTAAAAACGAACACAAGTATGAAAATTGAGGCAGAAGAAAATTGAGGCAGAAGTCCAGTGTGTGGGTGGATCAATTTAGTGTGAGGGTGTGGAGTGGACGTGTGGGTGGATCAGCTTAGTGTGAGGGTGTGGAGTGGACGTGTGGGTGGATCAGCTTAGTGTGAGGGTGTGGAGTGGACGTGTGGGTGGATCAGCTTAGTGTGAGGGTGTGGAGTGGACGTGTGGGTGGATCAGCTTAGTGTGAGGGTGTGGAGTGGACGTGTGGGTGCAGCACCTTAATGTGATGGACGACGAGGAGGAAATTTATAATTTATGCTTTGAGTGAAAGTCCTGTTGCCTGAACTTTATTGTTCCAATGTTGTGAGCTGTTAAGCAAGGAGTGACTCATGCTGTGTTGGGCACTGTGCTGCTGCTGCTGCTGCTGCTGCTGCTGCTGCTGCTGCTGCTGCTGCTGCTGCTGCTGCTGCTGCTGCTGCTGCTGCTGCTGCTGCAACACTGTGTGGGCGGCCCGAGACTAGTGGTGACCGTGCTGCATTCAGACGTAATGGCTGCCACAGCACCAGGTGACGAGGCAGTTCTTATACAAACCTTTTCATGATGCTTGTTACTGATGCAGCATCAACAACACACTACACGCATTATTTAGAGCATCTGTGTGTGTGTGTGTGTGTGTGTGTGTGTGTGTGTGTGTGTGTGTGTGTGTGTGTGTGTGTGTGTGTGTGTGTGTGTGTGTGTGTGTGTGTGTAAGCATGTGAGGGAGGAGTGAAAGTGGATGTGTGGAGTAGTGAGTCAGACAGCTTTAATGGAATGGTGTGGTGGAGGCATGAGGCATGAGGTATGAGGTATGAGGCAGCGGAAGAACACTCAGCACCGCGATGCAGGAACGTTCCAGGTAACGCCCCGAGCGGCGGCCACATACCACCCTCGGCTCGGGTATTCCCCTGCGTTCACCCGTGGATGCGTACACAGATGACACCCACATCCACCCTCACTAGGGACCACCGCTCATGTCATACCTATGTGTCCGGCATCCATATACAATCAGCGGGTGTCGCGTGTCTGTGTGTGTAGAGTTACGTACGTACATACATACACTGCAGCCTCAGGTGACGGACACTCACAGGCACGGCAATGGGCTTAACACACCCTTCCAGAAAGGCATCCGAACACCTTGAGCACACCGGAATGCCCGAGAGGACGGCGACAAGGCAGTGTAAGGGTACCAGGCCAAGGACCGGATTAATGGCGACGGAAATGAAGAGCTGCTGCTGTGATGGCGAGACCACATGGGCACACACACACACACACACACACACACACACACACACACACACACACACACACACACACACACACATTAATAGTAAGTAGTGACGAGGACAGAGTGGCGGCGGCTGCAGCTGCAGTGGTCGTGGTGTTGTGGTCGTACTCAATAGTCAGGCGGCAAACACCCCCACCACTCCCCAGGGCCAAGGTCACGCCCCTCACCCACATTCTGCAGCCACAACTACGATCTGCTTCCTACACATGATGTTAATATCTGCCCGACGCACCGACGCGCCCACACGCCCACCTACGCGGGCGGCGAGCTGGCTCACCAACCCAGAACAACGACAATACTCACAACACTAGCATGAAACAGTGTGTGTGTGTGTGTGTGTGTGTGTGTGTGTGTGTGTGTGTGTGTGTGTGTGCGTGTGTGTGTGTGTGTGTGTGTGTGTGTGTGTGTGTGTGTGTGTGTGTGTGTGTGTGTGTGTGTGTGTGTGTGTGTGTGTGTGTGTGTCCTGGCAGCACCTAAACCCGGACTTATAATGTGTTGGAATGAACAAACCAGGATTCTCAAGTGGGTTGGAGGAGAGGTAAGGTGGGTGGAGGCGCCTTCCTGCAGCTCAAGGTGACAGGGAGGAGTGCTAGGGGCGGGGAGGCAGCAGAGAAAGGCAGAGGGAAGGAAGATCACTCCCAGACAAGGAAAGGAGTGCGCAGAACACCACGCCACAGGGCCTCAGGGCTAGGAGAGGGTGAGTTGCATGGGGCTGCAAGGACGGGTATGGACTCACTACTGAAGGAAGACGGCAAGGAAGCCCCACCGTGCCAAGCAGTCCCTTGTCAACACCCCACACAATGATGACAACCACCTCCACCTAATACCTCGTTATACCCTCCATAGTGTTAAGTTAACAACCACACAGCCACCGTACAGGAGCGTACACACACACACACACACACACACACACACACACACACACACACACAGCTGGCCGCGCCGTCTTGCCGCCGTCATTCACCAGTACATGGGCCGCGACACCTTTATGGGGCGTGGCTTGGGGGAGGGGGGGGATGGGGGGGGGGTGATGGGCCAGCATTGACCACCCAGGTCCGCATGCCTCGTGCCCCGCTGCCGTGCCACGTCATGCCAGATAAGTAAGACATTAGTCACTTCCGTACCACGAAAGACTCTCACTCTTAGTATAGTTCCGGAAAGTAAAAAGTACAAGACTGATGTGATGAGGGAGGGTGGAGGAGGGAGGGGTGCCTCCTGACTCACCTAAGGGGGGTGGGAGGGCGGGTACCACATGCCTGGCTGCCTCAAGGTCACAGCATTACTAAGGGTCATCGTAGGACCCGCCGCTGGTGAGGGCCAAGCGGGAACATCCTCTGCAGGGCATTACGGACACGCCCCGCCCCGCCCCGCCCCGCCCCGCCCCGGACAACCCAACTCTGAATTGCACTTTTCATAATTTTTTTTTTCTACCCCAAGATAATCAAACCTTGAACTTTTCTAGGGACCAAACGGCGCCACTGGAAGACAGCACCTTCGCCTCAGGACTGTAAAGGCGGACCTGAACCTGCCCACGCTTCTTATACGGCGGTCACCTCTAACCAGCACTCCCACCTGCACCAACACTTAACATGTTCGCTGCGTGAGGCCCAGATAGTGTGAAGGGAACGGACATGTTGTGGCGGCGGCGGGTGTGTTGTGATCAGGGTGGGCGTGAGGCAGGACGCGGCGCCCACCAAGGTGACAGGGGAGAGTGTGACTCTTTATGGACGCGGCTCACACTCTGGGGTCAAAGTGTGTGTGTGTGTGTGTGTGTGTGTGTGTGTGTGTGTTCATTCATTACCTGAGGAGAGTGATGGGTGGCAGGTACTGTGGGATCACCTTCAGGCTTCGACACACTCCCGCGTCACCACCGTAATTTTCTAGGAACAACCCACTGAAAAGTCTCTAAATACCCTCTACACCAACACACACTATACAACCACCATTGTGAGCCCTGCACCAGCCTCCACCACCTGTCAGGGGGACCAGCCAGCCAGTTATAATTACAGTGGAGCCACACTACACTATAACCTTGTACTTGTAAGCCCCAAACACCGATTCACCGGCCTATATACGGGGATGCAATGACCCAGCGGCCACGTGACGCACACCCGTGACGACGCTCTCTCAGGGACCGTGACGTGACGCCCGGGGCCATCTGCTTCCTCAGTGTGTGTGTGTGTGTGTGTGTGTACGCAAACACAAACACACACACACACACACACACACACACACACACACTTCATGACGAGTACTTGCAAGGCAGTGAAGTCATCCAAACATCTCATGAACCTATACTAAAAGGACGCAGCTATATACGTGCATCTTATTCTCTCATCGATCTGCATCTTGTCTGCCTTATTTTTTCCCCTCCGATGCCTTGCTCTTTCCTTGTCACCCCGTCACCTCGTCACCCTCCACTACTCCGCTGCTGCACGTCTGCCTCCCCATCTTCACCACCTCCCCACCACCACCATTCCTCCGAGGCTCACACGGTCCTCCACAATCATGGACGGCATTGGTCACCCTCCCCTCATTACCCCCCCACCCCCACCACCACCACTACCACTACCGGCGTCTCGGGGCCACGCCAGGGAGTAAGGGAGGGAGGCAGCGAGTGAGAAGAGGCAGTAGCACCTGGACCAGCTAAGAGGCAAGACGTGCGTCCTTCACAACTTCACCGCGCCTTGCCTTGCCTTGCTTCCAAACACACACACCTGACGTGGCCGCCCTGAGCACACAGTGAGGGCGTGTGTTGTGTTTGACGGTGCGTGTGCGTGACTGTGGTATTAGTGTGAGGTGGTGTGGCGAGGGCTGACCAACACAACCCTCGCCTAATTGTCAATACTAAACTCAAGGATATTGCTTCCAGCGGCACGTTCTCTATCCACGGTAAGTCTCCCTTGCAACCAGTGCCCCACCCACCCCCACACACCAACACGACAATATCACTTAATTCATCACAGTCAGAGACGAAGTGTAAGTCCTTGAGGTAAACCATTAAAGTGAGCAAGACGTGCGTGAACAAGGGCACCAGATGTGTTGACATACACTCACACACAAACATTTGACAGCCTTAACAAGTGTGGTGCTCCTCCTCCTCCTCACCCCATCCCCCCCCACCACCACCACGCCGTTGCCCTGCCACGCTCAATACCACCATTGTAAACACCGATCACTATACATATTCAGGCCGTGACAACACACCAACTGTATAGTCGACACGCGTCTGGCAAGCAATTTTTCACCCACGACGTAATTAATGTCCACTGGTTTTTACCCCTTACACACACACACACACACACACACACACACACACACACAAGCACAGCACGAGTCCAGCGCGTGATCCTCTAGACCATGGTAAATACAAACACATACACACATTATCATTTTTGTCCCTCCCCATTTCAACCAATAATGATAACGATAACTAAACAATAATAATACTAATAAAACCCATAATAATAATAATAATAATAATGATAGAGAATCAAGCAATCCGGTTTATGATCGGCCGCATTAAGGTGATGATCGCGCGGGAACACAGTGTCTTGGTTCCCGTTAGGTGATGGCTGCGCCGGTTCTGGCTCACCCACACATCCAGGCCCTACACAAAGGAAGGCGTGCGCGCGCGCGCGTGAGGGAGGGAGAATGAGAGAGAGAGAGAGAGAGAGAGAGAGAGAGAGAGAGAGAGAGAGAGAGAGAGAGAGAGAGAGAGAGAGGTTGTGACTGTACTAATGGCTTGTCTACTCAACGACAAGAGCGAAATATTTACGACAAAAAAAAAAGTAGCACAGGAAAATTGAACCAAATGATGCAACCATGCGAGAAATGAGAAAGTGAACAAGTAAGATAATTAATGATAGCATGCACGTGACTATTAAGGTGACATCCAAGTAAATCATGTTGCTGCTGCTGCTGTCCTCAGTGTTAAACTCGTGGGACGCAGAAGGAAGGGAGGGAAGCACTGTGGTGGTTGGAGGTGTGAAGGTAATCAGCGGCAGGTAAAGAGGAAGAAAGGTGACTTACTGCGTGAAAGGAGTTCAGAAGGTGTATTGAATCTCTCTCTCTCTCTCTCTCTCTCTCTCTCTCTCTCTCTCTCTCTCTCTCTCTCTCTCTCTCTCTCTCTCTCTCTCTCTCTCTCTCTCTCAGTAGAACGAACTCTGAGAGAGAGTGTTAGAGACGTCACGTTACAATACTTAGGTTAAATGAGTGGAAAGTGTGAGAAGATAACACAATGGAAAACATATTGGATAAAAGTCGTGAGAAAAGTTTTAAAACAAGGAAAAACGTGTGTGTGTGTGTGTGTGTGTGTATATATATATATATATATATATATATATATATATATATATATATATATATATATATATATATAGAGAGAGAGAGAGAGAGAGAGAGAGAGAGAGAGAGAGAGAGTTGGTTTGGCAATATTGAAGCAAGCACAGAAAAGTAAGAGAGAGGCGACACTATCAACGTGTCAAGACCAAGAGAGTGTGTGTGTGTGTATGTGTGTGTGTGAGCGGGGGTGAAGAAGGCAGCGCGAGGCCCAGTGAAAGTGTGGGGGGCTGGTGGTGGTGGTGGGTGAGTGAGGCCATGAAAGTGACCCAGGGAGGGAAGGAAGCACTCATCCACACCCAGGTACCGAGTGAGAGTGAGAGTGAGTGAGAGTGATCCCGTGCACTACTGGACGTGTTTTTGTCCGGGAACTAAGTTTGGCATTGAACATGTCCTCCAGCCGCACCCTATTGGTGATGCCCTTTGGAAGCACGTGTGTGTGTGTGTGTGTGTGTGTGTGTGTGTGTGTGTGTGTGTGTGTGTGTGTGTGTGTGTGTGTGTGTGTGTGTAGCGACAGGACAAGTATCAAGTGACCACACAACAAACCCCTTCCCCCTCAACCCTCCCCTTCCCCTCACACCGCTTCCGCCAGCCTCCACCACAGCACAGCAAGGTCGTCCCCTCCCCCTCCCCCCAGGACCCCACAGCCGCAGGTGGTGTTCAGCGTTACCGGGGAACCAGTGGAATGTGGTGAGGGTCGGTCAGCTGTTACTGATGAACAATAACATGAGTTGTTCTACGTTACATTTGAGGATGATGTTACGCACAGAACTGATCCCTAATTATCGTTTTCTCTCTGGTTTTCTTTTCTTTTGGTGGGGGACTGAACCCGCTGTCGCTGCTACACCCGTCATTATTTTGCACATTTCTTTGGTGTAATTGAGGAACAAGTACTGGTAAGGGTCTGTGTACACTGAACCAAGAGTACATGAGACATGGGAGGGAGGGAGGGTGAGCATTAGTCTAACGCGTTCTAGCTCCTTTGCATGCATCACACATTGCTTACATCAAAAATAAACCACGCGAAAATCAATGCATTCCTACCCTCCCCTGCCCTGCCTGCACCCAAGACAGGAAGGCAGCCCCAGCACAGACAGCGGTTCACTCTCCACAGGTGAAAAAGTAAAGGTCAGATCAGACAAACAGTGGTAAAAACTGGACATCCCTCCCTCCCTCCCTCCCTGCCTGCCTGCCATGCTGACCGGCGACGTGGCGGCGATGGGCGGGGCGGGGGAGGTAAAGGAGGGTAGGCTGAGTCGCCCTTGACCGAGTTGTCTCCCAGGTAGTGGCAGAGAGATACATACTGACCATGTTTATACTGTATTTGAGTCCCTCTCTATGCTCTCCTTCACACACACACACACACACACACACACACACACACACACACACACACACACACACACACACACGATGATATAGCAGCCTTTAGTTTCACAGTTTACAGATGACAATGAACTTAAGTGAACCAGATAAAAACAAGTGAATGGAAGTTGTGTATAAAACTCAACCTGACACACAAGTGGTGTTTGTGTGTGTGTATTTGAGGGGGGGGGGTGTTTAATGACACACACGCTCAGATCCAGGTGTTGCAACGCACTATCAACACATCAATATAACTATGACCCTTGAGCTTCAACACAACACAAGGCAGCACAGTGCTAGGCTTGACTTGTGCTTCCTGATGTGGGTCATGGTGGAGAGAAGCATGCCAGTGTGTGGTGCGTGGTGGGGCGAGGAATGAGGGGGGGAGTGGGGGTAGGTTGGTCAGGAAGGTGATGAAAGGTAGGACTACTGCGTCACATGAAAGGGGTGTGTTGGTGATGGTGAAGGCTGCAGTTAGGCATTGTATCCCACGTCTGGAGGAAACCTCACGGAACATAACCTCACTTGATCTTTGGCTGACCTCACCATGACCAAAGTAAATCATGGTAAAATGTCACCACCAACCAGACGTATCAGTCAGTGCACAGTGTAGGTAGCAATTCTTGTAATGGAAGAATGATCTGCCTCTGGGACTTTGTAGCAAGTGGTTCTATTAAAATAAGCCAACAAACAGTTTGACAGCAGTAACCCTGAGTCAGTGTCCGTGACAGTGGCCATCCAGTCTGCCTCTATCTCCGCCCAATACCAATGGTGTGCAAGGCGTTCATGGCACCTGTGTACAGGGTTCATGCTAGGGACACACTGCACAATATAGACAGCTTGGTATTGCAAAGTGGTGTACACACAATACAATTGGAAGGTACTTCTTGTCTACTAACACAAGTACTGGGATGATATCAGACTGAGAGCCAGCCATGCATCCACCGTACAAGTGACTCATTCCTGTGTTGTTGTTTACAGATGCAGTGCCTGTGGAGGGTATGGGCAGCCAGTGTGGTGGTGGTGGTTGTTGCAGTGGTGGTGGTGGATGGGGTGCAGGCTGAGGACCCTTGGGTGTGGAGGCACAACAGAAAGGCTTCCAGCATCCCAGGCTACGTGGAACCCACCACCTCCACCTCCACTACCACCCCTGCACCCCCCGTCACCACCTTCCGTCCCACCTACCCCTCCCTGCAACATGGCCGCAGCACCTTCCGAGGGGCCTCCGCTAACCCTTACTTCCTGATGATGGTGGGGGCGCAGCACCAGCCCCACACTCACACCCACCCCCACGCCCACGCCCACGCCCACGCCCACGCCCAACCCCACGATGGCACCACCAAGAGCCGGGTGGTGGTGGACACAGCTTTTGACGGGGAGGGACCCGAGCCCCTGGTCCTGGGTGACACCTACACCACAGTGGACCGCCTGCAGAGTGCACGTGGCGCTCCACCCACGCTGCCCCGCCCACAGAGGCACCAGCTGGGAGGCCTCCACCCTGATGAGGTGTTCTATGCCAACGATGACTTGCTCATCACTCGAGGCGGAGGCTTCCACTCAGAGGTGTTCAAGGAACCATCACAGCTCCTTTACGAAGATGACGCCCAGAGGGTCACCCCCACCAGGACGGCCTCCATGGTGGTGCTTCCCCCCTCCCCAGACCAAGAGTACAATGGTAACATTCCCATCATCTTGCCACCACCCACACACACCCACACCCACACCCACACCCAACCTGTCTCCTTCGTGGTGGGCGGAGCCTCACACAACAACTACATGCTGGTGCCCTACGTGTACCCTCGCTCCTACGCCAACGTGGGCCAGCCACACCCTCCAAGGGTCACCTACAGGTACAGGTACTACCCCAGCCCAGCCATGCTGCAGGCCGTGGGGCCACTCGCTCTGCCACACTCCCTGGCCGGGGACACCGACGTCAACTACCGCCAACCTCGGCCACCCGTCAACCCCGACGCAGAGGTGTTTGTGCAACAACAACTGTACCCGAGGCGCCGCCGCCCACTCCTGTGAGCCTCACACCCTCACCCTTGAACCAGTGTTCACTCTGCTCCCAACACTGTCACTCTACACTCTACACTCTACACCTTACACCTTACACCTTACACTCCACTCAAGGCTCATCCATCTACTCTCATCTCAATTTTGTACAAAGGCTATTGTAATATTATATTAGTAAGTCTATATCTATTATATAATAAATAAATATATATGTAATAAATAAGTATTAAATTTCCCTTGGCGTTTAGGGTTTGGAAACAACACGTGTTCCAATACCATGAGCACTGACATCCCAGCCTAACAGTGTAATGTTAGACAGGAAGGACAAACAGGCTGCTTACTAACACAAACATTCACCTTCATTAAACTTATTAGTTCTCGGACCTTTCCTTCTAGCGCTTCTTTGTCACAGTGTCTATTGATATACTTGTACTTATGGGTTATTTGTTCACACCCAAACCCAACACTAAAGGTTTCACCCAACACAACCCAACTCAGGAAGTAAGTTTTGATATTAATATATATATATATATATATATATATATCTCTATATATATATCTATCTATCTATCTATATATCTATATATCTATCTATCTATATCTCTATATATCTCTCTCTCTCTCTCTCTCTCTCTCTCTCTTCTATTATATTTCTCTCTCTGTTTTAATTCCTTCCCTTTCTTCTACTCATAAACAGTGAAAACCTTGCTTTGTACGCCAGCTGATGGAGTTAAGTTGGCAAAAAATAGAGTTCTCAAAGCGGGTGTCCATTTGTGGCGTGTCTACATATTGTATCATCAGTGTGGACAGAGAAGCATTGCAACATTACGGCTCAAAATGTGTTACCAAGACATGCAATGGAGTTGGTCAGCCATTAGTGAGTGTTTCATCGTCACATCAAACCTCATATAATAACACTCACTCAAGTCACCCTTTCTCACACTGACTGCCATGTCCATCAAATATTCCTTCTTCACTTCTGTAAGCCATGCATCTCCTTACATGCTTCTAATTTAATTCTAATTTAATTTCTAGTGTCTGATTCACTCTTTCATTCTGTTATAAAGAGTAAGTGTGAAGGAAATAGTATAATTGTAACACTCACCAGTATTGATGTTGTTCTCTCCGGTGTTGGCTGTTAGTGGTTGGTCATATAACCTGTTGGGGAGACACACCAATCATCATCATCATCATCATCATCATCATCATCATCATCATCACCATCACCACCTTCATCTTACACAACACATACAAAGCTGTGCCGGCCAACACTTCACGCACATTCATGGTGAAACTATAAGATGGTGAAATGACACCCTACGTTACCCAATGTAATATATCATAAATGCATTTCATCTCTACATCTTATTAATCCTATCATTTTTATCATCATTACCATTATCATTATCATTACAAACCAAGACAAGGTACACACACACACACACACACACACACACACAACCTGCACTTCTCTCACATAACCCTTGGCCCCTCGTAAAGAAGAGTTTGGTCCCCTCACCCCCCAGTACATGCATTGGGGGCAGGAATCCCTTACGTGTTAGGACTCAACACCAAAAGCTGGTTTACCCGAGCCACTGCACACCCATGACCCTTTGCCTCCCTCCCCACCCACACCTCATCTCAAATAACACATCACAATAGACTTACCATTGCTCTCCATTCACTGCTACCACACAATCACCCTTCCTTGCTCCACACACCTTCCTCTTTCCATTGCTACCACACACAATCATCCTTCCTTGCTCCACATACCTTCTTCTTTCCATTGCTACCACACACAATCATCCTTCCTTGCTCCACACACCTTCCTCTTTCCATTGCTACCACACACAATCATCCTTCCTTGCTCCACACACCTTCCTCTTTCCATTGCTACCACACACAATCATCCTTCCTTGCTCCACACACCTTCCTCTTTCCATTGCTACCACACACAATCATCCTTCCTTGCTCCACACACCTTCCTCTTTCCATTGCTACCACACACAATCATCCTTCCTTGCTCCACACACCTTCCTCTTTCCATTGCTACCACACACAATCATCCTTCCTTACTCCACACACCTTCCTCTTTCCATTGCTACCACACACAATCATCCTTCCTTACTCCACACACCTTCCTCTTTCCATTGCTACCACACACAATCATCCTTCCTTGCTCCACACACCTTCCTCTTTCCATTGCTACCACACACAATCATCCTTCCTTACTCCACACACCTTCCTCTTTCCATTGCTACCACACACAATCATCCTTCCTTCCTCTTCCATTTAACGCTCTTTTCACACCATCCATCCATCCATCCCATCTGTGGCCTTCCTCTCACCATCACACAATCCCAAATGATCACACTATCATCCTCCTACACTCTCCTTCCATCCGTCCAAACCACCTCAACACACACTGCTTTGAATGTTTGAATGTGTTGAGGTGGTTCGTACATGTGTGGAATAATATAAAGACTCACCTGAGGTACATGGTAATAGCTGTTTGTGCTGCATCCCAGTAAAACCTGTTACTCCGCAGCACATCTTCTAGCCTCAGCAGCTCCACATAGGAACGCAGCGTCATTTTCCTCATGCAGTAAGTGTGGAAGTCAAACTGATCCTCGATGATTTCAGTAAAATGCTGAAAAGAGATTGTCGTTAGTGGGGAACAATCAGAACATTTTGTGTGGAGTCATTAATTAACCACAAACATGTTGACCAAATACCTTTCTATCTTGAATTTATATCAATATTGACTTGTTCTCTCCAGGAAATATATGAGAGGGTGAGACCTTTCCATGCCTTTCCTTACACACAATTATCTTGCATCAAACCATTCTTTCCTTCACACATTCCCTTACATTACCATCTTTCACCGTCACATAACTAAACAAACTGACACACAAAGGTAGCCTAACACCAAGCTTCCTTTCCTTACCCGATCTACTTCATGACACTTCCTGAGGGCATCACCGTACTGTCCAAGGCGGTGGTAGGCTTGCGCACACTCTGTCTGGAACCACATACACTGCATCTCATTCAGGTTCTCCATCGCCGACACACCTTCCTGAAAACCAACCAGGAAACGTTTATACTCAAGCCAGGGATTGGAAATGATGGATGAGTGATGGTGGTATGTATGAGTAAGGAAACCATGAGTAAGGCATCCATATCAAGACTCACTCCATATAAATAAGTAGGCAAGAGCTGCACTTCCATACACATGCCTTCCACTCACGTATAGACTCAATGACTCAACACGAATACTCATTAATATTGGTATGATTTCAATTTGGTTTCAGATCGTGACCTTATATATCTACATGACAGGATCAGCTTTGAGTCACCTTTACCTGTTTCACATAGATCTTTGGTAAGTGTGAGTGGTCAGTAAGTGTTAATGGAAAAAATAAATAAATAAAAATAAATAAAAAATGAACTTAATGTGTGATGTGTTCTTACCCGAGTGAACTTGGAACACATTTCTTCTGCCTGCCTGACTAGGTTGGCTTTGAGAAGGTACGAAGCTGCCTTGGAGTTGACGTATCTGTCGGCCGTGTCTAGTGCCTGGGCTTCCTGCAGGGCTTCATAGGCTCCTACATAGTCCCCGGCATGCTGAAAAAACACAAAGAATCATTATACTGACACACACAAAGAATCAATACATACTACCATTACAGTTTCCTTTAAATTTAAGACAGACTTTACCCAATACAGGGTCATGCAAAATAGAAAATAAATAAAATCATTTATATATCATCTTAAAAATTCTGAAAAAAATATATAAGACTGATTCGGAAATAAGAGTGTGTAATACCTTTAATATTTTTCCTTTGACAATATAGAGTTCTATTAAGGTTGGCGTGTGCTCTATTGCTTGTTCTATGAGGGCGAGCGCCTTCTCAGTGTCTCCCAGGTAGCTGTGGTGCTGAGACAGGTACATCAACACATACAGGATGGACGCCGGCTCCTTGTACTCATTATCTGGGGGACAACGAGGAGGAAGATGAGGTCAATGGACGGATACTGTACAGTGCTCTACATCACATAAACAAGGTCAAGGTCAAGGTCAGTATGTGTGTGTAAATAAATATCAATTCACTTTCTTTATACGGTTGGACATTAAAAATAAATCTCTAATCTCTGACCTGCTTCACATAGGTGTCCCGTCTCCTTGAGGTTCTTGAGGTAATCGTACATTAAGTTCTCTATGATCTTTATTCTCTCCGGGTCATCATACAAGGATAGGATGTCTGTGAAGAGTGGCGGCACGCCCTTCTGTAACGCTGCCCTCAAGTAAGGGTCTAGTAAGGTTATTAGCACCTCCCCTCGGGCATAGTTGAGGGGCAGTCGCTTAGGCACTTGAGCACGAGGGAACCTGCCGCAGGGGAACACAAAACACACTCAGTATTAAGGTTAAAACAAACATGTCATCACGGTACATGAGAACATAAGAAAACAGTTCACCTACACAAGGCAGCTCCTGTAAACAATGTGAGGAATTTCTGTATCATATTAAGTTATGCTAAGTATTATTATGAGTTATTACATCTGAAAGAGTAAATATTCTTACTTTTCTTTAAGTTCATCACACAGTATTAAAACAAATGATTGATCATGGTACAAGGTGAGAATTTTTTGTATCAAGTTATGCTAAGTATTACTATGAGTTGTTACACTTCAACTTACTTTTCTTTAAGTTCATCATACAACTTTATTCTTTCTTCAGGTGTGGAAAGCCCCAAAGCTTCTTCCAGCTTGAGGTAGTAATTCCTGTTCTCAGGGTTGCGTTTGATCAAGCCTCTAAACACCTCACTCGCTTCATCCTTCCTTCCCAAGTTCATTAATAACTCTCCTGAACAAATAAATAAACTAATGAATAACAATAACACTACAGAGGTGCTTGTGGAGGGGTTGATGATGATGATAATGATGATGATGATGTGATGTGAGCGGAATGAATGGTCAAAGTAATGAAAGTGTATATCAAAAACAAGGTTGGAGCCAAGGTTCCGCACTACCTCTGAGTTCCTGGAGTGTGACTTTATCACATATGTTTGCCTCATAGGTGTTGAGGTGCCTGAGGGCTTCATGCAGGTTCTTGCTCTCTCGTATGACAAGGTTCTGGTAAAGCAGGAGTTCACTGTATTCGTAATCATACGAAGTTTTCTGAAAAAAGACAGACACATCACCAATTATATTTCCTCTTCACTGGATATAAATATTAAAACAGTAAATAATCTTGTGGTCACTTCCACTTGATATTTTCCCAAGTGTTTTAACCTGTTCATTATAATAATCACTGCATTACACTCACCTGAATGGTTTTCCTAAATTCTTCTAAAATCTTCAAGGCTTTATCATAGTCTTGAAGAAGGTGGAATGACATTGCATAACCAATCCACGAGGCGCGCTGGGTTGGCCGAAGCTCAAACAACTTGTATCTGGTCTCCTGCGATAAGGAAAAATACATACATTATACATTAATAAATAAATAAATGAGATAACAGTCATCAGTACATCTGTATTTATCCATCCACAAACTCTCTCTCTCTCCTCATTCATAGGCACTCCTTCCCTAACACTCTTCCCACCAACACACAACCTAAACATTAAGCCTTACCTTATAGCCATCCAGATCCCTCATTTGAATCTGGAGCAGAGACAAATCACGGAGAATCTGTAGGTTGTCCTTGTCCCACTTGAGAGCATTTCTGTAACACTTGATGGCCTCGTCGTACTTCTTATCCGAGCGCTGCAGGAGTCCAAACACGTGCCAGCAGACATGACTCTTCAGGTTGTTTCGGAGTCCTTGTCTCACAAAGTTGTAGGCTTCCTCCTTCCTCCCAAGGCAGTTCAGTATGAGGCCTTTCATGGCAAGGGTTTCTGTAGGACGAGGAAGGATATTATTTATATTTGTTATCTTTTTACTCTTATGTTGAAGTCATTTTTAGGTTTTCACAGGTTATTGTTTGTTATAATTCCTCGTTAAGACAAGTACATTTTTAATAAACTCACCTCCATGATCTGGATAATATCTTTTTACTCTTATGTTGAAGTAATGTTATGCTTTCACAGGTTTTTGTTTGTTAAAGTTCCTCGTTAAGACAAGTACATTTTTAATAAACTCACCTCCATGATCTGGATAATATCTATTTACTCTTTTATATTGAAGTAATTTTTATGTTTTCATAGGTTTTTGTTTGTTAAAGTTCGTCGTTGAGACAAGTACATTTTCAATAAACTCACCCCCATGATCTGGATAATTGGAAAGAATCTGCTTGGCAAACTTGAGTCCATTTTTATACTGCTTCTGTTCATAGCATTTCTGTTGGAATTGGAATTGTTAAAGTTGTTAATATACTGCAAAGACATTACCTTAGAAACATTCAAATATTACATACTATTTAACGAGATTTCACTGGTACCAAAATAAAAAAATTAGAAAATAAATTCATAGATTCAAACTTATATACATAACACAAATTTACATCATCAAAATAAAAAGTAAGATAAATTATGTCATCATTTATTTCTTCTAATACGATATCTCAAGTCTACTTTTTTCATAATATAACTTTTTATATGTATTAATTATATTTATTTATTATGAACTGGTTTTTTTTATATATTTTAAGTAGAAAGAAAAAAATAAAAGTCTGTTCTCCACTATTCCTCCACTTTTTACACCTTGCATAATTTGAGGGATTACCAAAGTGGATGTTGAGGATGTTTTAAAGTTATAACATCATTAATTTCCTTCTCACTAAGCTAGGCATCACAGGTGTCATCCTATCAACATCATTCTGTCATTGAATTGCCTTCCTCCTATCACTCCTTTCCCTTTGTATTGCATCGGTTCTACTCATCTAATAACATAATCATTCATTAATATTCACAAGTTTAACATTCATAGCCATCCATTAACATTAACATTCACGGGTTTAACATTCACACATTCCATTATTTCACGGGGAGACATTAACGTAAAAATGTTGCACCATATGTATGGGAACGGTCGGTGTGTTTCCCTCGCGTATCGTACAACTTTTAACCTTTTTGCACCTTTTATTACACCAATTATAATGTTTGTAAAGCTACATAAAGGCTTTCTATAGTTATATAATGAAATAGCAGGTGTAGTAGTGTTATTAAGGAGGCAGCACACTCACCAATTTGTAACATTCTCGGGTAAATGTTACGTAAACACAGAAAATGTTAAATGATGACTGTATTGGAATGTATTAGTAACTCCTGACACAAAGGACCTAACCAACCACACTAGTATCAGATAGAAAGACATAAGAGAAGGCCCTGTGTACTACAACTAGGTAAACAAATACACACATCTCATACATTATACATTAGTGTATATTCAAGGCTTCCTGGCACTCAATTTCCTCTCGGGTTTGATGGCATTTTAAATAAACGATTCAAGGAAAGTAAAAAAAAAAGGCAGTAAATTGTAGTGGTGTTGACCTGTGTTTAAATCTGAAGAAAGTATTAGTATAAGAAGGTGACAAGACCAAGACAATTAGTGACAGAACAACTCTCACTAAATTTATCATCCAAAATAAAGAATCATTCATATACTTTCAGGTGCAAATGGATGCCTGGAATAACAATTTTTTTCTGTTTCCCAATCCCCAATCGTGCATTATTAATAACTCTTAAACAATTAGGTGAGAAATAACATTAAAAACATTCAGGTTAATTCAACATTTATATTAGCTATGCATTTTGTCTCATCCTGGGATTATTAAGGTAGAAATCTGTACTTATTCTTATCCATACATACATAAATCTGATTCCTTATTGTTTCTCGTTTATAAATGTTTGAATTCATATTGTTGATTTTTCTCTTATTTTCATACATACACTAACCGCATCTCTTGCTTTTCTTCCTCTATGATACAATTACTGTTGATCAAAAAGTTTCCAATAATTATAGGCAGCGCTTACAGGTAAGGCAGCCATACCTGTAAGTGCTCGCTTATAGATGTGGTAGATGCCTAACTTTTGGTTAATAAAATATAAAAAGCTTATACAACCGAACCTAACCGTACCTAACATAACCTAATCTAACCATAACCTAACGAATGCCGTATCCTCATAGTGCTCCCTTATAGATACGGCACGTGCCTAACTCTTGGGCAAAAAGCTTATATAACCAAACCTAACCATACCAAACCGTACCTAACCAAACCTAACATAACATAATCAACCTAACATAACTGTAAAGATGCTTTACCAGGTAAATAATACGGCACAGGCTGGAGGAATAGCGGATGACAACACGGTACGACTGCCGTATCTCTGAGCACTTCAATAATCATATCTTCACCCTTATTTGTGTATGGTAGTCTGAAGTACTAATAATATATTCCTCTCTCTCTCTCTCTCTCTCTCTAAATCCAGCTTTCTCTAAACCAAACTTAACAACACTAACCTAACCAAACAAAAGGAATTCTCACCGGTAAAATTTTAATCTTCACCATAATGGCGTCTGTTTACGAAATAAAATGGCATCTGCACCTCGTCCAACTCCCTACTTTTGGTCATAGAGAACATTTGAGAGATTCTAAATTAACCTAATCTAACATACCTAAATTAACCTAACCAAACCTTAACCTACATTCACAAATAACAGAACCTTGTTCAAACCAAACTAAACATTATTTTTCGAAGAGAAGGTCTCACAGAAAACATTGAATATCTCACAAACTAGGAATTTGTGACGGAAATGTAATTAAGAAAACCTCAAAATGCATCAGGTAATGCCAAAATATAACCCTGAATTCTCTAGAGCATTGTGGTGAAGATGTAAAATAATACCCTCACCAAACCTAATTGAACCTGAGCTAAACTAACTTAATGTAATTCGAACCTAACTAACTAAAAAAAATAAATAATGTTAATATTCTTCTTAAAACGTTTTGTAAATTAACTTTCAGATAGATAATGAACAGATAAAGTCAACACAATTATGCTTCTATATTTCCATTTCCATGATTATCTTTGCTGCAACAGTAAGTAGGTAAATAAGTAGGTAGGTAAGTAGGTAGGTAAGTAAGTAGGTAAGAATCCTATCACAAGTTCAATTCCTATAAATATTTCCTTATCATGATCAGTTTGTCTACATAACCGTTAATGAGCTGCCGGCAAGTTAACTAGTAAAGTGCATGCTACAATAACTTTCCTTCAGCATTAATTAACACTAATTAACTAACATGAGGTGAGGAGTGAGTTAGCAGTCTTCAGTGATTAGTGATTGGTGTGTCAGGTAAGCTATCTATCCATTCATTCCTCTTTTGACATAATCTCTCTCTCTCCCTAACTTTAGAAGTCTGGCTGACTTTACTGAAATTAAGTTTAAAAATACTTAAAAAATAAAATAAAAACGTTATTCTTACGTGAGGTTAAGTTAGGAGAGTTAATTAATGTGTGTTCAAGATTTATGCATCAATTCTGCCTTAGTCTCGTTGAGTTGTGTTATAGTAAATACAACCTTAGTTACTGTGCACCTCCAAGCCTTGGTGGCAAAACATAACTTTAATTAACCTTAAATCACCTTAATTAACGCTACCTTAATCACCCTAATTAACGCTACCTTGATCATTACGAGTAAGACACAACTAAAACTAACCTAACCACAAATCACCTTAATGAATGTTATCTTAATCATTACAAACAAGACATAATTAAAACCTAACCAATAATAACTACACGGCTGGTTAGGTTAGGTTTTATTTTCCTGCTAACGTAATGGTGAGTGACATTCCCCGGCGTGTGTGTGTTCCTCTGATCCTGGCGGTGCATTGCCTGCCCACCGCCTCCTCATTACTCCTAACGTGATTTATTACACCCATCGCCTCGTCATGGCTCGTAACGTGATTTATTTTTAAGTTATAAAGGTTTGTTTTTGTGCAGACGAACCCAACACACTCAGCCATGCGTCTCGGAACTCACCAAAATTCGCTTAAAAAGTGCATTCTCCTTAGGTGGAAGGTGCTGTTTTTTGGGATCCATGACTGTTGCGTTTGTGTGCTGCTTACTCACACTCTCACACTCCCCAGTCGTTCAAAATAAGCGTGATTTGCCCCACAATCCCGCGTGGTGCCGGCCAAGATGGCGGGAGTATGAGGTGACGTCAAGGAAGTGACGTCATGTAAACAATAATGGCGGATATTACATTACTATAATATAATAAATTTTACTTTATACACACAATACTCTTTTAATCATTCAAAAATATATATGATTAAAATAAACTAATATAAATGCATCATCATAGTGTCTTACTAAACCATATTTTTTTTGTACATATATTACACCATTTTGTTAAGTTTTTGTCAAAAAATAAATCAATTAAGTAGTAAAATATAGTTAATTTTGTTTTGGTTTGAGTACAAGACACTGCACGTGACTGTGGTGGACTGTGGTAGACTGATGACTCTCAGCTGATCAACACACACACACACACACACATACACACGCACATAAATATACACACACACACACATGCATACACGGCTTTACACGCACACGCACACACACACTGATGCCAACACCCACCTTTACAACACCTTCCTTCCTTCCTTCCTTTCTTCCTTTCTTTTCCTTCTTGTGTCCAGTATTGTCTGCTTTCATAAGTCATCTGAATACCTTCTTTCACTCACACATTTACATAAAACACATAATTACTATTTCAATACATTTTCGCTCAGTCTTTAAATGAACACCATCTACTCACCCTTAATTATTTCAGTATTATCTTTTCCCTGCTTGTTTGCACTTTCACACTCATCACTGTCATACTCACATTACCTTCTTTCCTCCCTCATGACATGCCTCATATTTTATTATGTATTTTTCCCATTCGTTCACAATTTCATATCTCTACTCTTGCTAAATCAGCTTCCAAGAAGTTAGGTGTCCTATGGCGTCTGCGTTCATTTTTCTCTCCCTCTCAAATGCTTGCTCTGTACAGAGGCCTTATCCGCCCATGTATGGAGTATGGTTCTCGTGGCTAGGAGGTTTCAACTCATACAGCCTTATTAAACAGGGTGGAGTCTAAAGCTTTTCGTCTCATTAACTCTCCTCCCCTAACTTACTGTCTTGATTCTTTAAGTCACCGACGCAATGTTGCATCTTTATCTCTTTTCTACCGCTATGTTCATGCTGACTGCTCTTCTGAACTTGCTAACTGCATGCCTCCATCCCTTCTGCAGCCTTGCTGCACAAGACTTTCTACTTCTTCTCATCCCTATTCTGTCCATCTTTCTAATGCAAGAGTTAACCAGTATTTTCACTCTTTCATCCCTTACACTGGTAAATTCTGGAACTCTCTTCCTTTGTCTGTTTTTCCACCTGCCTATGGCTTAAACTCTTTCAAAAGAGGAGTGTCAAGACACCTCTCACGCTAAATTGGACCTCCACCCCCTGCCTCTACTTCTCCTACTGTTCTCTTTACAGGGTCTGGCGACAAGCGGGATTTTTTTTACTTATTTTTTTTTTTTTTGCCCTTGGCCAGTACCCTTTTAATGTAAAGAAAAAAGAAAAAAAGAAAAAAAAACATTCCATTGAATGGTGTTGGTGGTGTGTGTTGGTAACAATGAGTCACAGGTAATGTCAACACCAACACCACTCAAGTCAAGACGTGGAAGGATTAGTAACAAGACGAACATTATTACTTATTAGTAACGAGGGTTATTTAACATCTGTACACAGTTGTTTGCCTTCCATGGAGAGAGGACAGCAGCAGCATGTGAGGTGAGGGGAGGGGAAGTGAAAGGTGAGGTGATATGACGTGATTGGATGTGATGTGATGTGACGTGAGGTGATGTGACGTGATGTGATGTGATGCGATGCAATGTGATGTGATATGATGTGAGGTGAGGTGGTGTGACGTGACGTGACGTGATGTGATGTGACGTGACGTGATGTGTCTTGTCTACATACATATACACTACCTGACCTTGCTGCTCAAGAAATAAATGTTAACTTTCTTTCTCCTTCTTCTCCTCAAGGTCACGCGTCACAATATACCACTGACAGTATTTTTGTGTTATTTTGTTACTTTCCCTCCTTCCTCAGGTCTCACCAAGATGAATGGCAGCAGTTCACAGACATTCGCCCAAAGCAGTGCACTTCTAAGGGACCGAAGACAGAAAACATTTAAAATCATTGTAATTGGTGACAGCAGTGTTGGCAAGACATGTCTAACTTTCAAGTAATTGTATAAGTATTGTTCATGTGATATTTGTAGTTATATATACTCTGATACCTGTCTTTTCACTCTCTGGTTCTCTCGCTCTCCTACTCTCCCTCTCCTAATAGTCCTATGTGCAGTACATAAGTGTGTCAATGAATGTGTCAGTGAGCCTTGCAATAGTAATGTGTATGTGTATGTGTGTGTGTGTGTGTGTGTGTGTGTGTGTGTGTGTGTGTGTTTATTTGCTTTTTCACGATCATATATTGTCATTTTTTATTGTATTGCAGATTAATCTTTAAGATAATTTTTTTTCCCGTAGATTTTGCGGAGGACATTTTCCCGAAAGAACAGAAGCTACAATTGGTGTAGACTTCAGGGAAAGGAAAGTGAAAATTGATCAAGAGGAGATTATGGTAACTATCATTGAGTTCAATATGTAATTGTAATAAAAATGTACTTACTTCACATAATAATGGTATATTGTGTAGGATAATATATAATAATTACTGTGCTATTTCATTTTCAATTTCTCTCCATAATAATACTTTGATGGTTTAGTTACAGTTATGGGACACGGCTGGTCAGGAGCGGTTCCGACGGTCCATGGTACAGCACTACTACAGGAATGTTAATGCTGTAGTGTTTGTCTATGATGTCACCAGGATGACCACCTTTCAAGTAAGATTATCAACACATTGTGTGCTGTACTCTCAGTAAAAGTAGTGAGGGAACATAACATAACAGGCAGGAATGATAAATGACTACCTACTCAAGTCTGCATGTTTAACATTTTTCTTTCTTCATTTTTCTATGTAGTTGAAGGTAGTATAAAGGTAAATAAATATTAAATAAATACTTCTCCAATCATACTTATGATAATAATCCATAAAGTGTTAGGTGTTAAGCCTATAAATTGCAATGATTTTTTAAAACAAATAGTTACATCTCATGCCTTGTATTGTTTTATGATGCAGGGGAAGGAGTACCAATACCTTGGATAAATGTGTCATTATCTGTACTCTCTTAAACCAGGCGTTGCCATCTTGGATAGAAGAATGTAACCAACACAACTTGAACTATAACATCCCAAGGATTCTTTTGGGGAACAAATGTGACTGTAAAGGAGAAGTTACGGTTCCAACCAACGTGGCTCAAAGGTTTGCCGACCACCATGGAATGCCAGTAAGTTATACTCACAAACAGTAGTTAGTTATTATGAAAAGAGCAAGGATAAGATGGTGAGGCAAACTATGGTGAGGGGAAGAACGGTTAGATATAATCAAATGGTTAGATTAAATGGAGGATATAAACATAAAAACAATAATTATGTTATGCAACACAGCTGCCTAACTCATAGCCAAGGTGTTAAGTATAAGTGGTATATGGTGTACATTATCATTGTCACAGCTAACATACAAAGAGTCAAGCAAATACACATTCAGAGCATTCATAGAGATGCAATGTGGCAGATTTTTACATTTGATTTGATTTGATTTTCCCCCTTTTTTCAACATTGTCAGTGTGTTCAAATGTGTAATTATTGATATGTATTTACAGCTTTTTGAAACTTCTGCCAAGGATGATAGTGACTGTGACCATGTTGAGGCCATTTTCCTTACTTTGGCCCACAAATTGAAGGCTGCCAAGTCCATGACGCTGATCAGTCCGTCTCAGTTCCCTCCGGATCACATCCACCGAGCCGTTGTAGAGTCAGTCGGGAGGGAACGAAACGGAATGGAAGTGAATGATTCCGAGTCTTGCTATTGTTAACGAAGTTTTGTTTAATATATTACATATATTTATATATTTTATCAATTTTTGGTTGAAAGTATAGGATATGAACACTGTGTGATATGTACAGGGAGTCCTCTTCCAATATATGAATTAACTTATTGTACTGTGTATCTGTATCATTATGAATAATTGGATGAACTGATCATTCTGAACCTTTGTACTTATGTTAACTTGTTTGACTTTCTTTTCTTTGTCTAGAATGAAGAGGCAGAGTTTTGTTGGTTTGTGTACACGCGTCACCAAAACTTCATTATCTGTTTGTTATGTCATTACTAACATTAGTGGAACATAACATTCTGAGAAAAGTAATTCTTGCCTCACAGGAATCCCTTTATTTTACAAGTGACAAATAATATTTTTAAAGATAATGATATTACCTGATTAACTAATGGCTTTATATGAGCAGTCAGAGATTATATATATACTATACAAAGTAAGGAATTCAGCTTCAAGAATTTTGTGTTGATGGTAAATATTTATATTTTAGCATCAATTCATAAATGTAATGCCTGACCAAGGAAGTAGATAAGGTAGGAACCTGGACCACTAGGCACAAGGCAGGAGTGTTGCTGATCAAGCCACAAATTACTGCCTCTAGTCACCTGGCGTTTGTCTGCCTGTTGCTTGCTGGGTCATAATGGCTGTTGTCTTACCCGAGATCACTTCCTAGTGTTTGAGGTCATGTGGCAGCAGGCTGACTTAGCAGGCTGAGATCTCACATTTCCTCTCACTTGCATTGGGGTTGGATGGCTTTGTGGTGCAGTGCTCGGCTCCTGACCTAAAGGTTGTGAGTTCGATCCTGGCTCACGGCAGCTTCTTGGTGAGAGTGGTAGCGCTGTCTCATTAACTAACCCTAGCAGAACTATATGGTGTATAGATGCCTAGTTCGGGGGATTATCTAACTAAATTCTCTCACTTGCATGGCTTCACATCTAATCTAATCTCTTATGTTTCCCTCTAACTCCATTTTTTCTTTACTTTTTTAAAATAAATTTCATCCATATAAAATAAATTTGCCAACTAGTAAGAACAACATTTTTTAGACCTGTAATAAGGTGATGTAGGTCAAGCCAAAGGAGGTGAGTCAGTGCAGCTCAGGACTCTCAGAATCACATTCTGACCCAGCAAACTTGAGGCACAAACGTGATCACTCAAGCCATAAACACTGACTAAGCACACACTCAACTTATTTATTACCCAGTTATATAAACACATCAACAATATTAATTTGAAATATTTACTTCTGTGATGCTCTAAGAAGAAATAATATTGTTCTTTATTTTTCCATATGGATCTGCCTAATTTAATGTTTTGAGACTTCATATTGAATAGAAAGTTATTTAATCATGAAAACAAGTTCATTACATATCACTATTAATTGTTTGATACTTGTGTATGAAGATGTTGTATCATTCCTACTTTTCTATTTCTTCATGAATATTGACCAAAACTACCTGATTTGTATAAATAAAGATTGTTCCAAACTCTGATTTTACAGTGTACAGTACTACCTATTTACTTATTGAAACAGTGTACTACCTATTTACTTATTCAACAAAGATGACTGGGAAATGCAGGAGGCAAGGAATGAGTTAGGAAATCTTAGGCAAAAATCATAACTTGAACAAAGAATATATTATTGAAGTTATAAAGAAACTCAAAAACAAAGTACAATTAAGTTGAATGGCCACCAAATCAAGGATGTGACAACACATTTGAGAAGTGTAATGAAAGAGTGTTGGAATGAACTTAACAGGACTGAATGAGTTAATGTGAATAAAGTAAGATGTCAGCCAGACATTAGAGGTCATATGGCACCATGGTAAGCTAAAAAAGGGGAAACAGCAGAGCAAGGAAATAATTACATGGCAAAGCACGGAGAGGAAAACATGGTTAGTTATAGCAAAATTATCAGATCCAATGGAGGATGTTGGTTTGTGACATGAAGATAATATCATCATCTAAGGAGAAATGTGGTGATTCTGTAATAATATTAAGGCGATGGATGAGCTGAGTGAGGAAAAGCTGCAGCTCAGGCAGCAGTGTATTAACATTTAACAACAACCATTGGATAACAACACGCTACTCAAACCCGAGGTGACGGACTTACATTAAGCTGAACATAACCTTCAAGCTTACATTAAGGTGTCCCTTTTTTAACCAAATGGGACACGGACAAGACTGACTGACTTTGAAGTTAGTTAACTTTGCCATTTCCTTGTGTATCCATTTATCAACCAACTTGCCTTGGACTCAACACTTGAATGACCTGTCCACTAACTGTCCAGCCCAGACTTTAGCCCGTACGTATCATTAAACCTTTCACCAGGCGAAGGTTTAATTGTACGACCCTTAGACTCCCACAGCTTCACAAGGCACATCAACTACAACAACACTGAGATGCAGCCACCTACACTCCCACCGTCCATTGTTAATGCCTGATAATGTCAATTGCACTGCCATGGATGACTTGTTTGTCAGTTTGTTAAGAGTACTTTCTCACCTGCACACAATCAACATTATAACAGCAGCAGGATTTCAAAGATTCATCAAGTGTCAACAGTTTATTTTAATCAGGCATTATTAAATAGAAATATCTGACAAGTATTCAAGAAGCAAACAAGTTGCGACCTAAAAGATTACAGGTTGAGGGTCAGGTCACTACATAGCACAGCCAACCTGATTGTCACACCACACATCTGGTGCCCAACAACAAAAACAAACTAATTCATCTCGTGGCAGAAAAGGGTATTTTGATTCTGATGATTTCTGGATCTTAATTTTCACCATGAACATATTATTTTTGTTACTTTTCATAATGATAATATTTAGTAATTCCTCCTAGAATGAGTCACCCACACCCAGGTGCTACATGAACCACTTCAAGATGCACTAAACAAAACCTTCAAGGCACTAGACTCTACAGTAATAACAACCCATTATTAGAGAATTATAAATTTTACATCTTGATTATGTCACGTATACTTCATCTTTCAGAATATGTTTTCCATTATAGTTATGAATCACAAACTAAATTTCATAAATGGCCGCAGCAAAATAACATGAACAATATGGGTTCACTCTGAGCAGGTTTGAAAGCCAATTTATCACAAACTGGTGTTGTTGAAGCAGCAAATACAATTGCACAAACATCACTGTTCTTTTTAAAATTAATAAATTAATACCCATCACAGAGTATGATTTTTGCCTGAGGGAATAGTATACTGAAGCGTGTCTGTGTGTGTGTGTGTGTGTGTGTGTGTGTGCAAAAGAGAGAGAGAGAGAGAGAGAGAGAGAGAGAGAGAGAGAGAGAGAGAGAGAGAGAGAGAGAGAGAGAGATTAATGAGTTTGAAGAGTAAAGTGCCAAGAGAAGAGACTATGATATACATACTGTGTTTTCATCATCACTTTGCAAAGCTTCATTCATGCTTGTATATGTTGACTTTTTTCACCCAATGTTGCCTTGAAAACCACCACATACTAGGTTATGGGGACAAAATGTTATGGTAAGATGGACCAGGGTTTAGGCCGCCTCTGATTCATGTACGCCCCATTCAACACTATAAGGTGATTAAATAATCCCCCAAAACTAGGCATCTATAGACCATTTAGTTCTGCTAGGGTTAACAAGAGAGCGCTGCCCCTCTCACCAAGAAGCTGCCGTGAGTCAGGATCGAACTCACAACCTAAAGGTCACGAGCCGACCACTGCACCACAGAGCGACACTGCCCCCTCTTCAACACCATAAGGCATGAGACTCACTGCACCACAAAGGGAAACGAGTCACCACATTCCTATGGTTTTAGAAATTAAAATAAGTGAAATAGAAAAATAAGAACTTTCAAGAGGACCATTATAAAACTGAGATAAATTGAAGAAAGAAGAGGAACTTGAAATGCTTGAGTTGAATTATGTTTAAATGTATAAAATTGAATGTAAAATAATGTGGAAGGTTCCTCCAGAGGGAAAAGAATAATTGATGAACTTGATAGTGTATTGAAAAGATAGTGAATTAGTATGATTTGTAGTGATATTAATAATCTAATTGACAATAATTAGCTTATTGTTCTGACGATGTGAACTTATCAAGGATTAGGCCAGCAGATACAACCCTCCCAAGGATACCTGTAATGTAAGGAAAGTGTAAGGGTAGAACACTAGTGTGTGTGTGTGTGTGTGTGTGTGTGTGTGTGTGTGTGTGTGTGTGTGTGTTTACCTATTTACCTAGTTACAGGTAATACTTAGCTGTAGTAAACATGAATTATTTGAGTTAAGATCATATTGTCCGTTCTCCAAATCCACTTTAATCCAACTTGGTCTTAAAGTCGTGGATGTTTCTTTCATTTGATCAAAAAATAGTTTATAATAATGTTTATAAATCAATAATCAATGAATTTATACTTTTCCACTGACCACCATTATATAAGATACATGTTGAGAAGGAAAAATCATTACACCAATAATCAAGAAATACAACTTATTGTTTTTCAAAATAGTTTTTGCTACAAATGTTTTATAGCTTTACAATTTATCCTTCTATGTTAAATTCACATAAAGTATTAGTAAATGCAGTTGGGTGAACATTTATGGTGTATATAATTACAAAACAGACAAGAGTTTGCAAGTGAATACGGTAGAAACAGAAGGAATTTCATGAGGCCAAACACATCCATTCTATTGCTTCCCATCAACAACAATGTCACCATCAGCTTGGCACTCACTCCATCCCTCTAATGGTAACTGTAATTATCATTTATATCCATTGAACCAAACAGAACACACGAAAAATTACAAAAAATTAAGAGAATTTCCCAGTCACCTTGTGACAAAATTTGAAAATTATATAAAATATTTACAATGCCAAATTATCTATTATTTAATTACATAATCCACCGCCCAGTGTTGAAAGATGATGTGCATATCATGTTTTGTTGTTACAATTATTACATTGAATAACAATAATGCAAGTTTTATTGCAATTCTGGTAATTTATGACAACAAAAAGTAACAAACAAAATAATGACAAACTCTCCTGAAAAATCTTGATTTCATAAATAAATGTAAACTTCACAAAAATTTTATTGCTCAATTTTCAGTTTCTAAAAATTTACTTACTCTCCATCTCTCTGCCTCTATTTTTTAAAGTCTACAAGTGAAGTATTGTACAAATTCTTTATTTTTTTGTTAGTTTAGTTTTCATAAATGGAGCAGCAGTAGAATTGAGGATAATTGTACTGTACTATATAAACATTTAATTTATATAAAATAATTTGTTGAGAGTTTCAAAGCAGAACTAATGTTCTCCTAAGCATTAAATACCACTCCACTTTACTTTACTTTAAAAATAATAGTACAAGTAATGACCTGCACTACACGTCTATTTTCTTTCCTCTTTTGTAATCAACAAAACAACTTGATTCTCACAATGGAGTTGCTGCAGACTTCCAATTGACACTAAATAGCGGTGGGTGAGTGTTTTAATAACAAGACACCTTGGTCCCCGTACACACCACATTGTTCACCACACAACCCACTAAAGGCTCCTGCATATAAATGAATAAATAATAAATAAAAAATATAAGGCATGCAGCTCCAATTTCCTGCACATATGAGTATGAAAGCTCACGGTCTAAATATGTTAATAAAGTTCCAAATGTAAGAAAAGAATAACACATTTATACATGGCTCAAGACAATAATGCAAGCTAATCTCAAGGTGCATATTAACCCAAAAGCCTCTGTTTTAAGCACCTTCCTCTTCACCCACTCCCTCAGACAATAGTTATGCATTAACAAGGAAAACTGCATTCTTACTTCAAGCTCAAATGTGACCAATAGTGAATGCTTGAATGTTCCGTCTAAAAACACTAAAACTGTAAATATATCATGAATGAAAGTTACCGACGGGGATCAAAAGAACCTCCCTCTATTATCCATAAACACACACTGCTTCCCTGTACACTCTGACTTATAAGAATTGCAAATACAACTACATTCTGTGATATAGACTTTGATCAACTTAACTATTGAGCAAGAATGACAACTAATAACTAAAATGGTCGCCGATGCAGTACTGACTTGCACTTTATCGTGTCTCCCTCGTTGGAAACAGGCCGTCTGAGGGCCCGGCGTGCCTGGCGTGCCTCAGGTCCAACCACCAACCACCCGAAAGATACCGAAGGATAGAAAGCCCTTACTCCAAAGTGGGACCTGTGGGATTCTATTGCATGGTGTAATTCTAACATTATCACTGACCTATAACTTTTTTTCTGTCTCAATACCCTCATTTTAATATGATTATGATGCACATTACTGGATGGAGGCCAATCAACCACCTCAGGTTACTAGTTAATGACATTGTTCTAAAGTTCATGGCAGCAAACTTATATTTCCCATTTATGTGAACAAATAATAGTCAAGCTTAGAATCAACGTCACACAATGAGTCAATTGTGAAAACCTTTCCCTATGATGTTATAGCAACACTAATGACTATAAGTTCACCTACAACATGAACCAGTCACAGCACCATCATAGATACTTTATTCCCACATCATCGCACATAATCAAATTGGTAGATCAATAAAGAACATAAAATTCTAAGCATAAAACATCATAGAGCTCTACTCGATTCTTAAATTTTCCTTTTTATTCCATTATATGTATTTACAATAGTTATTACTATCCAAATTCTTAAAAAATGTGCAGTAAACCCATTGCAGAGATATTCTGCAGGAAACACTGTACAAGGCACATTACACACACCTTATGTATCACTTACAATCAATAAAGTATCAGTTCTGTTTTTGTCACTTTATTCAAAGCTTTTTATTGAATCTATTATATATATATATATATATATATATATATATATATATATATATATATATATATATATATATATATATATATACTTTGTAGGATAAGTAAAGAAAATGCAGACATTTTGTGCTATGAATGATAACATAATTTAAACTTGGTATTGCAAGTGTTCAGTCTATATTTTACTTGTTTACTTGTTTAATCAATAGTTACTACATAAATCTTTGTGACACATGTTACTTCTTTAAGATTAACAATTGTGACTACAGAAATAAATATTTTGTGGGTTATTGAGAGATTTGCTAAGTAGAACATTAATCCGAACCAAGCCAGTATGAAGAGAGGTGAAGGTGAAGGCCAGTCACTGTTGGTTCTCATGACATGAAAATGGTCCTTCATGCCACAAGCTTACAAATCTATCACTACACTCCATCTAACATTGGCTCTACAAAGTAAAGGATCCCTTAAAACCTAACCAAACATTTTATCACAAATTTTCTCCTTCCTTAATTATAATATTCACGCAATCAATATGTTGTTGGTACTAAGGCAAGTTTTAAAGTATTTCTTCCCTTGCACTGAGCTACATACATAACCTCACTAAACTTCAATATCAAACTTTCAACCTAGTCCAGCAGCACGATAGAGAAAAAAAAAAAAAGATATATCACCAGTTTCTACATTGAGGCACAGTTAAGAGTTAAGAAATGATCATCCAAACACTGAACATTATCAGTTCCGGTGCATTGAGAAGTGTCATTTCCATTACATTTTCAAAGACGTTGTTACTGTACTTGAATGCATTGATCAGATCCACTATTAGGCTTACTCTTTCACTTTAAATGAAATGTCAGGAGAAACCTATAAAAACAATTAGGAAATGTGTATATTCTTGGATTTCATCTTTAAAGCAGTACTCTCTCACATTCCATATAAGATGAGAGAAAAAACTCACCGTATACAAAAGACCAACACATAAACTCTACCTCTCACTGTTATATTTATATGAATTAATGGTTGTTTGTGCAGCCCACCACCAACACCACACTACTCTCTCCCCACCAGCTGGGGATGCCAGTGTGTATTCCTCATAACAATACTCACTATTCAGCCCCATGAGAACAAAATAATGCATTATAAAATAGGACTAAAACACATACCCTGAGCATGCACTTATTGTCAATTGTAATAATGAAAACATTGATGAGCAAAACATTAAAGGTGATATGGCACAATGAGAAGGAGAATGGGAAACACACCACACCTACATCTAGGACATCAAATTAAACGCAGGATTAGTGAGTGTGCGAGTCAATGCAAATAAAGTAAGTTCTTAACAACAGAGGTCATAAGGCGCCATGGTAAGATAAAAGCTGTGTTCATTGGAGGAACGATATCAAACTATCAATAGAAATTGTGATGCTTCTACAAGGCCGTCTTGAAGGTTGGAGTGGTGGGAGAGGGAGTTCTGGTGAGGAAAGTGGTTGTTCGAGTAGCAGTGTAGGAGTGACAGATTAATTGGATGTAGTGAACGGATGAAAGGACTTTACAATTAGGACCGAGGACTTGAGTGAGTGTGTGAAGTTAGTGTGTCCTATGCAGAATTATGTGAGTGCAGTCAGTCTCCCGCTGCCTTTCCTTGTGGGACCAGTTCACCAAATGAGATATAAAAGGTTTCGTGCTATGGAGCTTATTGTTAGTTATCGTTAGGTCACACCAAAAAGATTGCCAGCACTGAATGAGGAATGATTTGAAAGGATAATATTTAAAGGCTGGTACGGATAAAATTCTGATAATTATTTATGCTAAGGAATCAACACATTCATTACCGATAATACCCATATGATTTTGGACGCAGCAAAAAATAAATAAATAACTACGTAAATAAAATAAATGAATGAATAAATAAAATAATAATGAAAAGAGAGTTTATGTTACACTGAATTCTTAGTGTCAAGTAGAGTTTTACACATTTTGAATTTACCAAACGTGAGAGAGTACTGTACTGTCATCAAACTTAAAATTATATAATAAGTATGTAAATAAAAACATCCTCATACTAACCCTGAAAGGTTTACAAATGACATCAAGGAGATTAAGAATGAAACAGTAACTGGTGGCATCAAAACAATTACTATTGACAACACTTGAATTACCACTTGTCTGCAACACCAAACATCATCTTTTCCTCATCTCACTTTGCAATATTACTAATGAAACATTTCCAAAACACAAATGCACAACTCTCGTCTGCAGATTTTCTTTCCAATTCCAACTACAAACTTTTTTTTTGTTATATATTTCACTTCAATTATAAGTAAGAAGAATCATTTGTTATCTGTATCTCGTGAACACTTTTTTTTCGTCACAATAGTGTTGGTGCATTTTGAACCAATGTTGTCTGTGTATGTAAGTCAGCAAGTACAATACAATACAATACAATACCTACTGAGTGAGGCTTTAGTACGGTAATCATTGCACCACATGTTCAATTCACACATCACTTAGCACACAAACATGCACACACTTATAGTTATGTAAATGCAGTAAAACACATTCCAAGAAGGCAACAAGATTATGTAAATGAACCTGATCATTGAAGAACAGCTCATTTTAAGGCAAGGAAATCCTGAATATTGCAAGAGAAGAAAAAGCTACTGTTATTACTACTATTTAACATATTTACATAATGGTATGTACAATAGAATGAACACTTAGGCAGAAGTGCAGAACGCTTCCACTCAACTGCATTTTATTCCATGTCATTCATATCTTAAATTTTCTCTTAATCTGTAATTCTATAACAAAAATTATGTAGAGAATATTAAGTTAGAAAACTGAGCATTGCATTCCACACAAAAAAACATTCAAATTTGTGATTACTACAAATAGCGTAATGAAATTGCATAAGAAAGTAACCAACTAAACATATTTTGAAATAAAGTATAACTGACGCTACATGAAGTATGATCAGAGTGAAGTTATGAGTGTTGATGAAAGTGAAGTGTTTAGATGGTTGAGAATCATGAGATGATGGAACAAATGTGAAGGTGTGGCTGGACGGTGATGAGTCAAGGACAGCTCGGGGCTTTCCAACATGTACGTGTAACCTTTGCAGTGTAATACTAAACCAATCTTTTCACTGTAGTACCAATTGTACAAATAAACCCACCACAAAAACCACTCTGCTGAGAGGAAAGTACTGATGATATTTGCAATTCCTGCGCTGCTGCGTCACATTATTGCTTTAAGTATCCAGCATATTAACGGAGGCTCATTGATTATGGATTGGTGTCACTGCACAACAGATGAAGTTGTGTGTAGCCTTATAAGTGTTCCTATTTTTTGTGGTGGCTGCAACACAACTCATTACAACAAAACTAAACAAAAAAAAAAAGAAAAATAAAGAAAAATGAGGCTAGAATATGAAAAACTTCCTACAAGAAATGTCTTTTAGACTCCAGGTGTAAACATGCATATTAAAATTTTGAATAAAAGGAATTAGCAACACACTGACAACAAATGTGTGTGTGTGTGTGTGTGTGTGTGTGTGTGTGTGTGTGTGTGTGTGTGTGTGAGTACAGTTTTGTAGTGTTAGATGTAGAGAGTTGGTATGGTGTGGTATTGTGTGGTGCAATGGTGGTTGTCACTGTAGCATGTTGTGGTGGTGTGGTGTTCTCTGTGGTGTGTAGTGTGGCTCATGATTTGATATCCATTACTGAGTGGTGTGGTGTGGTGTGGTGTGGTGTGGTGTGGTGTGGTGTGGTGTGGTGTGGTGTGGTGTGGTGTGGTGTGGTGTGGTGTGGTGTGGTGTGGTGTGGTGTGGTGTGGTGTGGTGTGGTGTGGTGTGGTGTGGTGTGGTGTGGTGTGGTGTGGTGTGGTGTGGTGTGGTGTGGTGTGGTGTGGTGTGGTGTGGTGTGGTGTGGTGTGGTGTGGTGTGGTGTGGTGTGGTGTGGTGTGGTGTGGTGTGGTGTGGTGTGGTGTGGTGTGGTGTGGTGTGGTGTGGTGTGGTGTGGTGTGGTGTGGTGTGGTGTGGTGTGGTGTGGTGTGGTGTGGTGTGGTGTGGTGTGGTGTGGTGTGGTGTGGTGTGGTGTGGTGTGGTGTGGTGTGGTGTGGTGTGGTGTGGTGTGATGTGATGTGATGTGATGTGATGTGATGTGATGTGATGTGATGTGATGTGATGTGATGTGATGTGATGTGATGTGATGTGATGTGATGTGATGTGATGTGATGTGATGTGATGTGATGTGATGTGATGTGATGTGATGTGATGTGATGTGATGTGATGTGATGTGATGTGATGTGATGTGATGTGATGTGATGTGATGTGATGTGATGTGATGTGATGTGATGTGATGTGATGTGATGTGATGTGGTGCGGTGCGGTGTGATGTGATGTGGTGTGGTGTGGTGTGGTGTGGTGTGGTGTGGTGTGGTGTGGTGTGGTGTGGTGTGATGTGGTGTGATGTGGTGTGGTGTGGTGTGGTGTGGTGTGGTGTGGTGTGGTGTGGTGTGGTGTGGTGTGGTGTGGTGTGGTGTGGTGTGGTGTGGTGTGGTGTGGTGTGGTGTGGTGTGACATGATATGACATAGTGTGATGTGGTGTTTTTGCTACCTGGTCAACATCAGAGGAGAAACATTCTAAAAAAAATAAATAAATAAACAATACCAATAGTAATAACAATAAAAAATAAAAAAATAATAATAAAAATAATAATAACAATAATAATGAAGTAGTTCTCAAAGCACACTAGTATAGTACATGATGTTGTTTAAACAGTAGCCAGGTCTTCTCAAATTAACTAAAAAAAAATGTACATGTCAATTCTCTTACTACTGTATAACACTTAGTTCCTACAAGTATATAAAAAACTAAAATCATAAATAATGCTTCCACACCCCATGTACAAGTGTTGATTAATGGTGTCTGCAAACAATATAGTGTGTGTTGTTTAGTGAAGTGGTGAGTGTGTTTGCACATAGCATTACTAAGTGTTATATGTGTTCATTATAGTGTGTGTTGTTTAGTGAAGTGGTGAGTGTGTTTGTACGTAACATTACTAAGTGTTACATGTATGTGTTCAACAGCCTGGGTGAGGTTGTACAGCTGAACACATTGATATGTATACATTATGTTTATAAGATGCATTATTTGTTGTACTGGAACCTGCTTGTTTTTTATTGTAAGTAAATTTATGTTGAGTATGTGCATGAAGAGCATGTGTACTAAAATCTTAGAAAACATTTAAACTAACATAATAAGACACTTACACAACATAGAATCACCAAATACCAATTAATGCAAAGAATTGCTGAACAAATTTACTTAGAATTCACCAACTTATCACCAACATTTCAATTAACAAGTGAAAAGACAAACTTTTATTAGGAAAAGTTTACTATAGTGAGTTTATAGTTATAGTATGCAATGGAAATAGTCAAACATGTCCTTGGTAAGTAGAAAGCATCACTCCCTCCTCCTCCTCCTCCTCCTCCTGTATCTGCCACACTTAGCTGGTTTTAAAATCCCACTCCTTAAGGGGCCAGCAGCCAAGTGGCCAAAAATAACACGCCAAGAGATTGTTAAAAAATAAAAGATGAAAGTTTAAAATGAGTGCAGATGTTATGCAGCAAACAAGATCAACACATTCCTCATCAGTTCACTTCCTCAGAGTGTACCCAAGGTGTGCATCACGTGGAGGCGAGGAGAGATCAGTCTAACACTTCACAAATGGTTAAACATCATTACACTCTTGTCATACTTCTCCTAATACACAAGGTTTGTTTTTGCACAGCAGCAATATGCAACACAACATTGTCCTGTCCCACTGTTACAATACTGCCACTGTGTGTAACAACCAATGCAAGGACAGGAATAAAAGGACATCCTTCTGTCATGGCTGGCCTTGGAGGGGATCTTAGGAACAGATGTCAGACATATGAAGCAGCAAGAATACAAATGGCAAACTCATCAAAAGAATAGAATAGAATAACACGTTTCAAGTTTTTGCATGATGAAAGCATGATAAAAACCTTTTTGAAGTGTCAGTTCACGTAATTTAAGTATTGTTGGAAAGTATTCATATTTTGGAATGTGATCCAAGTAGTGAAGAGGTTGTCCACTATGAGTAAGGTGAACACTTACTGTTACAATGTACTACCAAAAACACAAATGTACAAACTATAATGAAAAAAATAATAATTTAACATAGCACAGTAACAAGAAATGGTAATTAAAGTAACTGCAATGTGAAAACAAACTTAACACTCACCACAGTTGACAATGTTGTTCCGGTGAGGAAGGTGACGAGTAACTCTGAGCCGGACAACTGTGTCAGGAGCCGGGAAGGTAAGGTTCATTAATGTGACTCTCCTTCTTGAGCTGCTCCTTCCACTAACAATGAAGTGAACTCTGGCGACAAGCGGGATTTTTTTTCTACGTATTTTTGTCTTTCCTTAGCCAGTACCCTTTTAATGTATATATAAAAAAAATATATATATAAATAAATTATAAAAAAATACAGGAAAGGAGCACACTTAGACTGGTACTTAAGTGCATGTTTTGTTTTAGTGTTGAGTTCACACTTTGTAGTCTGACCGCCTCATAACATCACTAAATAAACATCACTGTGTCTTGAATTCTTCACAAAAAACGTTAGGCAAAAGTAAACCGACTTAAATATAATTGTTGTTCAAAGCTGTGAATTCTACGCAAACACGTTCAATATTTGTTGTTGTTGTTGTTATAAACTTTGCTTCTTCCTTGTTGATTCAGGTGACATCATAAAGGACAATATAAGTGTTACAGGAATAGGAATAATAGTTCTGAAAATTCAAAGGTTTCCAAAAATCAAACCTAACTCGTCTGAATGCATTAATGATTCACTGTCAGAATATTTCACTGTAATCAATACCTACACAGGAAATAGAATCGATGCAATAATATAAATAATCATTAGAAAAGGAAGTAAGCATGTCTAAAATTTACCATCAATAAATCCATGCAAGACTGTAAGGTGACACCGTACTTATGCAGGAAAGGTGTGTTATAAAACAATGATGTAAAAAATGAAAACAAGGGATGAGATGATGCATGTCTTGAGCACACCTGGACTTCTTGGCAACACTGGACACATTTCAAAACTACTAATGAAAACAACATTATTCATTTTGTTATGATCATTCAACATCATAATTACAAAACTTTAGGACCTTCAGTTTAACAATGGGTATGACAAGTAACTATCTCAGCTACACCAGAACACACAGAAAGAGTTACATTGCATCAGAGGTAATTGTTACTTAGGAGTGGAAAGTTATGTCAATAATTTACTGAGGTTCACTTTAATGTGGTTCTGATGTCTGATAAATAGTTATAATCACATCCACTTTTATACTAAGGAAAATGTCACCATTGGACTTTTAAAAAATTATTTCAACAATCAAATATAGTTATCTACGAAGTCAAAATGTACCAAGACACAATAAGCCTAAACAGTTTTCCAACCATTGTCTATATATACTTGATAGTGTAATATTTATATAACATTTGAAAACTGATAGTTAATCATAAGAAAGTGTTTTGATGACATCTACTAATATGAAAGCATGATCAGTTATATAAAAAAAGAACATGAACATAAGTATCCAATGTAAGCATTAACCTAAGGGGATTAAAAATAACCTGTTGAATACATACACTACATACACTTGGTCCTCAGTGATAACTGAGCAAAAAGTACAAAACCTTCCTCATGCTTCAAAAATACCCCTTCATCTCCTTGGCCTTGAATTGAGTACCATTGGAATGCAGTGTGCTCAGTGTGTTCATGACACGTGGCCAAGCAGACCTGTGACCACCAATAACAATGTTGGACTGTCATCCTCCGTGCTTCCCTCCCACCAATCCTATGCTCCCGTCACCTGCCCACCCCTTCTCATAACACTTAATTAAAATTGAAATACATAAACCGGTATAAAACATTACATTGTACAGATTACAATCTGGATGAGGCTCCCTCATACCTAGTCATTGTGCTACTTTGGTGCATTGTAAGTTTGTTTAGTCAAGGAGTTATAACTTGAGAGACAGGTTCACATTGTAACACCAACACCTTCTCACCTTATAACTTGTATATACACGGCAAAAAACAATCTAAAGAGCCACAATTCACTGGTTCTTGCGGTAGGTGTCTTCAACATTAATTCTCATTTTGTTGAAAGCATCAGTCTTGACAAAATCAACCTTTTTATAAACAACAGAAGGAGCTGAAGCCCCAATAATGTTTTTGTTTGTAACACCTTTAGGAGTTTGTGGGCTGTTTCTTGCCTCGTGATCCAGACAAAGGTACTGCACCTCCTGGTGTGGCTGACCCAGGCTGGATAAGGCTTGGTGCGGACGTGAAGCACACTGCAGGGGAAAGAATATCTGTTCAAATAAAAACAAACATACAATTACAAAACGAAAAGGTGAGTTCTTACTCAACATTAATATTCATTTGTTACTTCCTCAGAGGGTCAACTTTAACAAACTGAAACCATGAAACATCTAAAATCATTTCCACACACCTTATATTCTTGGAAATACTGTGAAGAAGCATAACAATTAATACACTCACTCCCAATAGGATTAAATTCCCTTATAAAGCAGAATGTGAGCCAGATTAAGACCCAACCTTTACTCCTACAGTATAAACACAGCCTGCTTCAACAAAACACCATAGGGAACCACTTCCCTATTTTGAGTTTTACAGAACCTTTTGATGGCTAGCGGCTTGGTAGACCAGCTCAGAGTCCTGAGTTTGAGTCCCAGCACGACCTGGCCACTTTTTTTATGGAAAAACTGCCAAGTGGCCAAAGATCACCCACATGCTGCCTCACTTATAAAATGTAACTTGCACTACTAATGGGCGGAGGCTGACCATCTAATGCCTCCAACAAAGCATACCAGCAACATGGGTTCAAGACATAAAAAAATTAATAAATAAACAAATAAAAAATAAAATAAAAAAACATACCTACAACTGTTATCACATGACAGAAAGTGTCCATTGAGGCCAGGACTTGAGTTATCTGGATCACTCATAACTTGAACATTACATTCTAATGAGTGACATGTACACACCAAAAGGTTGAACACAAACACACACTCATCCCACCAACACACCTGTTCATCTGCATTGGTAGAGTTGCGTCGGCTGTCGGGACTTGACACCAACTCATTCTCGTCCCCGCTGTCAGTGTTGCCTCGGCCATTGTGCATGGTGGGGGGAGTGGGGGAGGGTGCTGCCCGAGGCTTGCGTTGGTTCTGCTTGATGAGTCGTTTTGGTGCCGGGTCCAACACAAAGGCTTTGGTAATGGTTTCAGGAGGCATCTTGACGGGCTTCAGGTTCCTGTCTACTACTGGAGGGGCTGACGAGGGGGGGGCTGGGGAGCCTCCAACAGCCCCCAGTGAGTCTGCTACTCCACCACCAGAGGGAGGTGGAGATAAATCAGCTGATCCCAAGTTGCTCCCCTCTGAAGTCTTCCTGGGTTTGAGTTCTCTATTAACAGCCGGAGGACTTTTGTTAGTTTGGCTGATGTTGGAATAGGCCCCGGCAGGTGATATCCTCGGGTCAGTTGGGTCGTGGTCAACACACTTGTCTTGGTGCCGCAGGTCATAAGAGAACACCTGACTCTGCTTGGGTGTCAAAACCACATTGTTGTAACAAGGCCTCTGTTTGGCTGACTGGGGACTGACGGCTTCTGAGTACTGCTGTGACCTGACCACTGCTCCGTGCACCTCCTCACTCATCTCCAGTGGTGAGGAGGGAGGCAACGAGCTGCTCACTGAGGCTGGGGAAGGCTCCGGCCCACACGCTACAATATTAAGGTCACTACCTGTAACAACACATCCATTCTTCATCTTTTCATTGGAACTATTTCTCCTAACTAATGAAGTCCTTGATACACTTTCTAGGTTCTGATATGTTTGATGAGGAGTTTCAGCCAGGTGTGCAGGCTTAGGGGGTCTGGGCGGGGCTGTCATGTGGTGGTCATCATCTGACAGACCAATGGCACGCATATCACTTACCAGACTCCCTCCCCCTCCCCCCCCACCACCCAGTGTGCCAGCAGGACAGTCCCAGTGTGCTTCCTTGGAGTACACGTCCCTAGTGTTCTGACTCCCTGTACCTGGTCTGCTTCCCTCACCGAAAAACTTACTTTCCATTTTATTACAATTAGACGTCAACTCATCCTCACTGAACACACTGCTTCCCTCCGTGCCGAGAGGTGACTTAACACTGAGCGTGTCCTCTGATGTGTTGCCGGACGGCCTCAGTTGTCTGTGAATGGCGCCAGTGTTGAGAGTGGGGGGCGAGGGTGCCTGCATGGGGGGGGGCTGGGAGTCAGGGCATATCACAGGTATTGGGGGAGCCATCTCACTGGGGATGCTGGATCGATGGTTGTCTGAGGTTCTTAACGGTGGTATGTCGTCCCCAAAAAGAAAACTTGAACTGGTGCTGGGCGTCCTCTTGCCCGTGAAGCAGGTGCTGATGGGGATGTACGGGCCGGAGATGGAAGAGCCGGGCGACGAGGGCGAGAGAGAAGGGGAGTCCAAGGCTGAGTGGTCGTGAGGCAGTGAGTGTAAGGGTGTTGGGGGGGTGGCGGAGGGTGTTGGGGAGAGGTGGTCAAGGGACATGGGAGGGTATTCATCTTCTTGGGAGTATATCTTGAGTCCACATACTTGACACACACAGTCCACCCATCGGTTCATCTCCTGCTCAGTCTCGGCACATAGGTAATACACTCGCTTGGGTGTTTTGATGTCAAACATGTACTTGTATTCCAGCTTCCGATGGGCAAACGTTATGCCAGCATCAACCTGTCACAACACAATAAATCACAGGTTAATTATCATACCAGAAAGTACTATTCAGGGGATAGATGACCAATAATGATAAGGATGAAAGGAAGAATATTGACATTACTTAAGATAAAGAACTACATCATGATCACAAATTGAAGTCCTATGTTCCTATCAATTCACAGTATTTCTACCAACGCATGCACTGTACATGTCCTTTAAATTACTGTGATTTACTGTGACTATAAATAATATATCCAAATATGTCAACACCTACTTGTCTCCCCTCATCATGAAATGGTTCTCTATTTGCATTCAACATTTGAGGAAACAATTAAAATAGATCCACAAAGCCTTCATCTCTGCAACACACAACACATCCTCCACCTGAACACTATACAAATGCACTACAAGGTCTGTCCCTCACTTGGTCACACTGGTCCAGGTCTATCTTCCCCTTGAGCTTGCGCCGCGTCTGGTCCGTGTAGTACTCCAGGAAGTACTGGCCCGGCAGCTCCCCAGAACGCAGCACAAACCACCGCATCCTCCACTTCTACAAACATAAAGAGGGTGGGAATTATCATACAGAACTTTACAACATAATATGACTAAATAAAGTGATGCAATATATGTTCATTACTACTACTACTATTATTATTATTATTACAATTATTATTATTATCATTATCATTATGTGTGTTTATAAAGAGTTTATTTATTATTCATACACAAATTAAAACACACTAGTTGAACAAAAATATATATTAAATAAATACAATATACAAATAATAAGTAAATAAAAATATAAATAAAACTTTCTTTTCAAAATAGGATGTTTAATTAGTGTGAAACTCACTGTAACTGTAACAGTACCTAGGCAGAACCACTCACTGTAACTGTACCTAGGCAGCAACACTCACTGTAACTGTACCTAGGCAGCACCACTCACTGTAACTGTACCTAGGCAGCAACACTCACTGTAACTGTACCTAGGCAGCACCACTCACTGTAACTGTACCTAGGCAGCACCACTCACTGTAACTGTACCTAGGCAGCACCACTCACTGTAATTGTACCTGTACCTAGGCAGCAACACTCACTGTAACTGTACCTAGGCAGCACCACTCACTGTAACTGTACCTAGGCAGCATCACTCACTGTAACTGTACCTAGGCAGCACCACTCACTGTAACTGTACCTAGGCAGCACCACTCACTGTAACTGTACCTAGGCAGCATCACTCACTGTAACTGTACCTAGGCAGCACCACTCACTGTAACTGTACCTAGGCAGCACCACTCACTGTAACTGTACCTAGGCAGCACCACTCACTGTAACTGTAACTGTACCTAGGCAGCACCACTCACTGTAACTGTACCTAGGCAGCACCACTCACTGTAACTAACTGTACCTAGGCAGCACCACTCACTGTAACTGTACCTAGGCAGCACCACTCACTGTAACTGTACCTAGGCAGCACCACTCACTGTAACTGTAACTGTACCTAGGCAGCACCACTCACTGTAACTGTAACTGTACCTAGGCAGCACCACTCACTGTAACTGTACCTAGGCAGAACCACTCACTGTAACTAACTGTACCTAGGCAGCACCACTCACTGTAACTGTAACTGTACCTAGGCAGCACCACTCACTGTAACTGTACCTAGGCAGCACCACTCACTGTAACTGTACCTAGGCAGCACCACTCACTGTAACTGTACCTAGGCAGCACAGCTCACTGTAACTGTAACTAGGCAGCACCACTCACTGTAACAGTAACTGTACCTAGGAAGCACCACTCACTGTAACTGTACCTAGGCAGCACCACTCACTGTAACAGTAACTGTACCTAGGCAGCACCACTCACTGTAACAGTACCTAGGCAGCACCACTCACTGTAACTGTACCTAGGCAACACCACTCACTGTAACTGTACCTAGGCAGCACCACTCACTGTAACTGTACCTAGGAAGCACCACTCACTGTACCTGTACCTAGGCAGCACCACTCACTGTAACTGTAACTGTACCTAGACGGCACCACTCACTGTAACTGTAACTGTACCTAGACGGAACCACTCACTGTAACTGTACCTAGGCAGCACCACTCACTGTAACTGTACCTGTACCTAGGCAGCACCACTCACTGTAACTGTACCTAGGCAGCACCACTCACTGTAACTGTACCTAGGCAGCAGCACTAACTGTAACTGTACCTGTACCTAGGCAGCACCACTCACTGTAACTGTACCTAGGCAGCACCACTCACTGTAACTGTACCTAGGCAGCACCACTCACTGTAACTGTACCTAGGCAGCACCACTCACTGTAACTGTACCTAGGCAGCACCACTCACTGTAACTGTACCTAAGCAGCACCACTCACTGTAACTGTACCTAGGCAGCACCACTCACTGTAACTGTAACTGTACCTAGTCAGCACCACTCACTGTAACTGTACCTAGGCTGCACGACTCACTGTAACTGTAACTGTAACTAGGCAGCACCACTCACTGTAACTGTACCTAGGCAGCACCACTCACTGTAACTGTACCTAGGCAGCACCACTCACTGTAACTATACCTAGGCAGCACCACTCACTGTAACTGTACCTAGGCAGCACAACTCACTGTAACTATACATAGGCAGCACCACTCACTGTAACTGTAACTAGGCAGCAGCACTCACTGTAACTGTACCTAGGCAGCACCACTCACTGTAACTGTACCTAGGCAGCACCACTCACTGTAACTGTACCTAGGCAGCACCATTCACTGTAACTGTACCTAGGCAGCACCACTCACTGTAACTGTACCTAGGCAGCACCACTCACTGTAACTGTACCTAGGCAGCACCACTCACTGTAACTGTACCTAGGCAGCACCATTCACTGTAACTGTACCTAGGCAGCACCACTCACTATAACAGTACCTAGGCAGCACCACTCACTGTAACTGTACCTAGGCAGCACCACTCACTGTAACTGTACCTAGGCAGCACCACTGACTGTAACTGTACCTAGGCAGCACCACTCACTGTAACTGTACCTAGGCAGCACCACTCACTGTAACTGTACCTAGGCAGCACCACTCACTGTAACTGTACCTAGGCAGCACCACTCACTGTAACTGTACCTAGGCAGCAACACTCACTGTAACTGTACCTAGGCAGCACCACTCACTGTAACTGTACCTAGGCAGCACCACTCACTGTAACTGTACCTAGGCAGCACCACTCACTGTAACTGTACCTAGGCAGCACCACTCACTGTAACTGTACCTAAGCAGCACCACTCACTGTAACTGTAACAGTACCTAGGCAGCACCACTCACTGTAACTGTACCTAGGCAGCACCACTCACTGTAATTGTACCTGTACCTAGGCAGCACCACTCACTGTAACTGTACCTAGGCAGCACCACTCACTGTAACTGTACCTAGGCAGCACCACTCACTGTAACTGTACCTAGGCAGCACCACTCACTGTAACTGTACCTAGGAAGCACCACTCACTGTACCTGTACCTAGGCAGCACCACTCACTGTAACTGTACCTGTACCTAGGCAGCACCACTCACTGTAACTGTAACTGTACCTAGGCAGCACCACTCACTGTAACTGTACCTAGGCAGCACCACTCACTGTAACTGTACCTGTACCTAGGCAGCACCACTCACTGTAACTGTAACTGTACCTAGGCAGCACCACTCACTGTAACTGTACCTAGGCAGCACCACTCACTGTAACTGTACCTAGGCAGCACCACTCACTGTAACTGTACCTAGGCAGCACCACTCACTGTAACTGTACCTAGGCAGCACCACTCACTGTAACTGTACCTAGGCAGCACCACTCACTGTAACTGTACCTAGGCAGCACCACTCACTGTAACTGTACCTAGGCAGCACCACTCACTGTAACTGTACCTAGGCAGCACCACTCACTGTAACTGTACCTAGGCAGCACCACTCACTGTAACTGTACCTAGGCAGCACCACTCACTGTAACTGTACCTAGGCAGCACCACTCACTGTAACTGTAACTGTACCTAGGCAGCACCACTCACTGTAACTGTACCTAGGCAGCACCACTCACTGTAACTGTACCTAGGCAGCACCACTCACTGTAACTGTACCTAGGCAGCACCACTCACTGTAACTGTACCTAGGCAGCACCACTCACTGTAACTGTACCTAGGCAGCACCACTCACTGTAACTGTACCTAGGCAGCAACACTCACTGTAACTGTACCTAGGCAGCACCACTCACTGTAATTGTACCTGTACCTAGGCAGCAACACTCACTGTAACTGTACCTAGGCAGCACCACTCACTGTAACTGTACCTAGGCAGCACCACTCACTGTAACTGTACTGTACTAGGCAGCACCACTCACTGTAACTGTACCTAGGCAGCACCACTCACTGTAACTGTACCTAGGCAGCACCACTCACTGTAACTGTAACTGTACCTAGGCAGCACCACTCACTGTAACTGTACCTAGGCAGCACCACTCACTGTAACTGTACCTAGGCAGCACCACTCACTGTAACTGTACCTAGGCAGCACCACTCACTGTAACTGTACCTAGGCAGCACCACTCACTGTAACTGTACCTAGGCAGCACCACTCACTGTAACTGTACCTAGGCAGCACCACTCACTGTAACTGTACCTAGGCAGCACCACTCACTGTAACTGTACCTAGGCAGCACCACTCACTGTAACTGTACCTAGGCAGCACCACTCACTGTAACTGTACCTAGGCAGCACCACTCACTGTAACTGTACCTAGGCAGCACCACTCACTGTAACTGTACCTAGGCAGCACCACTCACTGTAACTGTACCTAGGCAGCACCACTCACTGTAACTGTACCTAGGCAGCACCACTCACTGTAACTGTACCTAGGCAGCACCACTCACTGTAACTGTACCTAGGCAGCACCACTCACTGTAACTGTACCTAGGCAGCACCACTCACTGTAACTGTAACTGTACCTAGGCAGCACCACTCACTGTAACTGTACCTAGGCAGCACCACTCACTGTAACTGTACCTAGGCAGCACCACTCACTGTAACTGTACCTAGGCAGCACCACTCACTGTAACTGTACCTAGGCAGCACCACTCACTGTAACTGTACCTAGGCAGCACCACTCACTGTAACTGTACCTAGGCAGCACCACTCACTGTAACTGTACTGTACCTAGGCAGCACCACTCACTGTAACTGTACCTAGGCAGCACCACTCACTGTAACTGTACCTGTACCTAGGCAGCACCACTCACTGTAACTGTACTGTACCTAGGCAGCACCACTCACTGTAACTGTACCTAGGCAGCACCACTCACTGTAACTGTACCTAGGCAGCACCACTCACTGTAACTGTACCTAGGCAGCACCACTCACTGTAACTGTACCTAGGCAGCACCACTCACTGTAACTGTACTGTACCTAGGCAGCACCACTCACTGTAACTGTACCTAGGCAGCACCACTCACTGTAACTGTACCTAGGCAGCACCACTCACTGTAACTGTACCTAGGCAGCACCACTCACTGTAACTGTACCTAGGCAGCACCACTCACTGTAACTGTACCTAGGCAGCACCACTCACTGTAACTGTACCTAGGCAGCACCACTCACTGTAACTGTACCTAGGCAGCACCACTCACTGTAACTGTACCTAGGCAGCACCACTCACTGTAACTGTAACTGTACCTAGGCAGCACCACTCACTGTAACTGTACCTAGGCAGCACCACTCACTGTAACTGTACCTAGGCAGCACCACTCACTGTAACTGTACCTAGGCAGCACCACTCACTGTAACTGTACCTAGGCAGCAGCACTCACTGTAACTGTACCTAGGCAGCACCACTCACTGTAACTGTACCTAGGCAGCACCACTCACTGTAACTGTACCTGTAACTAGGCAGCACCACTCACTGTAACTGTACCTAGGCAGCACCACTCACTGTAACTGTACCTAGGCAGCACCACTCACTGTAACTGTACCTAGGCAGCACCACTCACTGTAACTGTACCTAGGCAGCACCACTCACTGTAACTGTACCTGTACCTAGGCAGCACCACTCACTGTAACTGTACCTAGGCAGCACCACTCACTGTAACTGTACCTAGGCAGCACCACTCACTGTAACTGTACCTAGGCAGCACCACTCACTGTAACTGTACCTAGGCAGCACCACTCACTGTAACTGTACCTAGGCAGCACCACTCACTGTAACTGTACCTAGGCAGCACCACTCACTGTAACTGTACCTAGGCAGCACCACTCACTGTAACTGTACCTAGGCAGCACCACTCACTGTAACTGTACCTAGGCAGCACCACTCACTGTAACTGTAACTGTACCTAGGCAGCACCACTCACTGTAACTGTACCTGTACCTAGGCAGCACCACTCACTGTAACTGTACTGTACCTAGGCAGCACCACTCACTGTAACTGTACCTAGGCAGCACCACTCACTGTAACTGTACCTAGGCAGCACCACTCACTGTAACTGTACCTAGGCAGCACCACTCACTGTAACTGTACCTAGGCAGCACCACTCACTGTAACTGTACCTAGGCAGCACTACTCACTGTAACTGTACCTAGGCAGCACCACTCACTGTAACTGTACCTAGGCAGCACCACTCACTGTAACTGTACCTAGGCAGCACCACTCACTGTAACTGTACCTAGGCAGCACCACTCACTGTAACTGTAACTGTATCTAGGCAGCACCACTCACTGTAACTGTACCTAGGCAGCACCACTCACTGTAACTGTACCTAGACAGCACCACTCACTGTAACTGTACCTAGGCAGCACCACTCACTGTAACTGTACCTAGGAAGCACCACTCACTGTAACTGTACCTAGGCAGCACCACTCACTGTAACTGTACCTAGGAAGCACCACTCACTGTAACTGTACCTAGGCAGCACCACTCACTGTAACTGTAACTGTACCTAGGCAGCACCACTCACTGTAACTGTACCTAGGCAGCACCACTCACTGTAACTGTACCTAGGCAGCACCACTCACTGTAACTGTACCTAGGCAACACCACTCACTGTAACTGTACCTAGGCAGCACCACTCACTGTAACTGTACCTAGGCAGCACCACTCACTGTAACTGTACCTAGGCAGCACCACTCACTGTAATTGTACCTGTACCTAGGCAGCACCACTCACTGTAACTGTAACAGTACCTAGGCAGCACCACTCACTGTAACTGTACCTAGGCAGCACCACTCACTGTAACTGTAACAGTACCTAGGCAGCACCACTCACTGTAACTGTACCTAGGCAGCACCACTCACTGTAACTGTACCTAGGCAGCACCACTCACTGTAACTGTACCTAGGCAGCACCACTCACTGTAACTGTACCTAGGCAGCACCACTCACTGTAACTGTACCTAAGCAGCACCACTCACTGTAACTGTACCTAGGCAGCACCACTCACTGTAACTGTACCTAGGCAGCACCACTCACTGTAATTGTACCTGTACCTAGGCAGCACCACTCACTGTACCTGTACCTAGGCAGCACCACTCACTGTAACTGTACCTAGGCAGCACCACTCACTGTAACTGTACCTAGGCAGAACCACTCATTGTAACTGTACCTAGGCAGCACCACTCACTGTAACTGTACCTAGGCAGCACCACTCACTGTAACTGGACCTAGGCAGCACCACTCACTGTAACTGTACCTAGGCAGCACCACTCACTGTAACTGTACCTAGGAAGCACCACTCACTGTAACTGTACCTAGGCAGCACCACTCACTGTAACTGTACCTAAGCAGCACCACTCACTGTAACTGTACCTAGGCAGCACCACTCACTGTAACTGTAACTGTACCTAGACGGCACCACTCACTGTAACTGTACCTAAGCAGCACCACTCACTGTAACTGTACCTAGGCAGCACCACTCACTGTAACTGTAACTGTACCTAGACGGCACCACTCACTGTAACAGTACCTAGGCATCACCACTCACTGTAACTGTACCTAGGCAGCACCACTCACTGTAACTGTACCTAGGCAGCACCACTCACTGTAACTGTACCTAGGCAGCACCACTCACTGTAACTGTACCTAGGCAGCACCACTCACTGTAACTGTACCTAGGCAGCACCACTCACTGTAACTGTACCTAGGCAGCACCACTCACTGTAACTGTAACTGTACCTATGCAGCACCACTCACTGTAACTGTACCTAGGCAGCACCACTCACTGTAACTGTACCTAGGCAGCACCACTCACTGTACCTGTACCTAGGCAGCACCACTCACTGTAACTGTAACTGTACCTATGCAGCACCACTCACTGTAACTGTACCTAGGCAGCACCACTCACTGTAACTGTACCTAGGCAGCACCACTCACTGTAACTGTACTTAGGCAGCACCACTCACTGTAACTGTACCTAGGCAGCACCACTCACTGTAACTGTACCTAGGCAGCACCACTCACTGTAACTGTACCTAGGCAGCACCACTCACTGTAACTGTAACTGTACCTAGGCAGCACCACTCACTGTACCTGTACCTAGGCAGCACCACTCACTGTAACTGTACCTAGGCAGCACCACTCACTGTAACTGTACCTAGGCAGCACCACTCACTGTAACTGTACCTAGGCAGCACCACTCACTGTAACTGTACCTAGGCAGCACCACTCACTGTAACTGTACCTAGGCAGCACCACTCACTGTAACTGTAATCCCACTCACTGTAACTGTACCTAGGCTGCACCACTCACTGTAACTGTAATCCCACTCACTGTAACTTTACCTAGGCAGCACCACTCACTGTAACTGTAATCCCACTCACTGTAACTTTACCTAGGCAGCACCACTCACTGTAACTGTAATCCCACTCACTGTAACTGTACCTAGGCTGCACCACTCACTGTAACTGTAATCCCACTCACTAACTTTACCTAGGCTGCACCACTCACTGTAACTGTAATCCCACTCACTGTAACTTTACCTAGGCAGCACCACTCACTGTAACTGCAATCCCACTCACTGTAACTTTACCTAGGCAGCACCACTCACTGTAACTGTAATCCCACTCACTGTAACTGTACCTAGGCTGCACCACTCACTGTAACTGTAATCCCACTCACTGTAACTTTACCTAGGCAGCACCACTCACTGTAACTGTAATCCCACTCACTGTAACTTTACCTAGGCAGCACCACTCACTGTAACTGTAATCCCACTCACTGTAACTTTACCTAGGCTGCACCACTCACTGTAACTGTAATCCCACTCACTGTAACTTTACCTAGGCTGCACCACTCACTGTAACTGTAATCCCACTCACTGTAACTTTACCTAGGCTGCACCACTCACTGTAACTGTAATCCCACTCACTGTAACTTTACCTAGGCTGCACCACTCACTGTAACTGTAATCCCACTCACTGTAACTTTACCTAGGCAGCACCACTCACTGTAACTGTAATCCCACTCACTGTAACTTTACCTAGGCTGCACCACTCACTGTAACTGTAATCCCACTCACTGTAACTTTACCTAGGCTGCCCTACACACCCTTAAATCATCTCTTCATCCCTTAATACACATAAATTACAGGTGTGTTTACATGATACAGCTGACGTAAACAAACACAAACCAGCTAGACAGTGACGGAGACTGTCACACTAACTGTAACCCAACTCATTGTAACTGTAACTGTACCTGAGCACCCCTACACACCCTTAAATCACCTCTTCATCCCTTAATACACATAAATTACAGGTGTGTTTACATGATACAGGTGACGTAAACAAACCATTTAGACAGTGACGGAGACTGTGAGTGTAACTGTGAGTGAGTGTGAGTAAGGGCGGCACATATATATATACTCACCGCCCGCCATAACCGCTTCTGAGGCGGGGACTTCTTCAACATTCCCTCGTGAACTATCTCCATGCTGCCAGGAACCATCTCCGCCTAATGGAGACGTGAACACACATATTCCCTCCCTGCCGTGCGCCGCTGCTGGTACGCGCTGTCCTACCCCGTCCTCAGTGTACACAGAACTGAACTGAAACCACCACCACCACCACCCACTAGATCTACGCCCATTGGTCCGCTCCAGCCTACATGACTTATAACGGAGCTTCTCATTGGTTACTCAGAAAAAATTGGACAAATGGATGATTGTTTAGTAGAATTTCTAAGAAAGTTATTTATTGTTTTGTGTTATATGCTAGTTTGCATGGATAATGTAGATATATATTTATGGTAGAATTATTTATGCGGGGAAATTACGGATGTTAACTATTATACAGTGATTGTTTTAAATCTATTAAAATATATGTATCAGCTCTCTCTGCTAATGGTGCATAATGTCGGGGCCTCCGAAATATATTTGGAAGCCCCGATAATGTTTACCAATGGCAAGAATTAAAATTATTATTATTATTATTATTATTGTTGTCACATTCTATTTAAGGAAACTTTCATAGTTATCCCCAATAGACTATTTAATAATTATTACAGCAGAGACTAATGAAAAGTAATGAGAAGATGGTCACCACAGAAGTATTTATAATAAAGATTAGTTTTATTATCAAGTCACCAAACACAATACACTTACAAATGTTCATATGTACTGCTATTACAGACCTTTTATATGTGTGTGTGTGTGTGTCCAAAATGTCTTCTACTATGTAAATGACAGACAATAGGTATTAAGTATTAGATACAAAATATTAAGTGTCATTCACCTTGGTGTTAAAATTAGTTTTGCATAACACTATGTAATGTTATCCTCCTTCAAACACTTGTACTTTTGGTAATTATTTCAAGGATTATCATAACACTTCATCATTACCTCACCATTACGTCACCGCTGGCTAGTGTAATGGTTAGTGCGCTTGTTTCACAACCAATAGGTCACGGGTTCGAGTCTCAGGTCAGGTTTGTGTTCTAATAAAAGTAATTATTTAAAACTTTGTTCACTTGCATCTAACAGTTCCGTTCATGATCCAATGTCACACCTAATTCATCCTACCTCTACTAATCAAAGGTTATAATAATCTTATCATATGAATATATATTTATTTTCTAGAAAGGAAAATAAACAAATAAATGTTACAATCATCTTTTACTGTTTCCCTGGAGTAGCTGTTGATATAATTTAGTTTCATTATAGAAGGATGGAAGGAGGTGAGCAAACAGACATTACAACACACTATATATTAGATGTGTGTGTCTGTGTGTCTGTCTGTCTGTCTCCCTCACTATGACCATTCCATAACTGTTATAAATCTGATATTGCAAAGCAGACGCAATAGCATCTTATTAGTAAATTTAACTAGATAAATTATTACAATCTAAGTCACTTAACTCAAATTATGTTGTATATACCATCAGCTATGTTGTATAAAGCATATTTGTCATGCATACATACATACATTACAGTACAATATGTAATCATTGTATGCATGCAACCGTAAAATTAAGAAGAGAAAATTATGTGTTTGTTTGTGTGTACGTGTGAGGAATGAACATTACTGAATCCAATATGTGTATAGGTAGTTTGGTCAAAGGATTAATTCAGGCACTAGCTCTCCATTCACTATATAGACAGTGAATCAATATTTATATTTCTCTTACTTGTAAAATTAGCAATGCTACTACATGAAGTGCACATAAGGTTTACATAATGCATAACTTATTATTATACATACTATTTATTGATATTTTGAATGGTATATTTATATGTATATAAAAAATATATAATTTTGATATTGAAAAAAAAAAATGCACTTTGCCTATTCAGAATGTTTCAATGTTGTGTTAGTTTTTTCCTCTCCATTTATAAAGAATTGCAGACTCTATATATATAGGCAACTATTTACACCCCAGATTACTTTGAGATTTCTTTGCCTTTTTGTTCTTTATCTCTTTTTGAATAAGAGTCACCATGGGATAGAAGACAAAGCCTGAACACTTGAATACTGAAGCCAAGTTATGTTTCAATATGGTTTATAAATTCACATTTATATGATGATGATGAGGCAGATCCCTTCTAATATCAAATGAACAGAGATTAAATGCATGTGTTGTTCTGTATTTAATGTTACATATATACATACAGAGGCAGCAAAGTATACAGATATCTGCATTGATTCTTTCACTGTAATAATGACATATTCACCGTATATTGAATAGGTATTTCATATTCCATTATATGCCAGGTACGTAAAACTAATATCACCATTTTTTTTATGCAATATATATATATCTTATTGAATATTGATCAAAGTTGCAATTCCTGTACACAACTCCTTTTAGGTACAGTTGAGAAGAATAATAATGTAGCTATTGCTATACTAATTACTCTACATAATAACTAGTGAAAGATAATGTTTGACAATAACTTCTCAAATATCCTTGGGTTGTCTAAATTATATGTGGCTACAATAATAATTTCATTCCTCGTAATTAGCCTTAATGAGAGCTCAATTAGCATGTCTTTTTCCTCTATACAAAGAAGCCGAACTTAAGGGAGATACAACGGGAGTCTCCAGAGAGTTTTCTACTTCAGGTTCTTTCTTAATGGTGACTTTGAGGTGCTTTGGAGGTGGAGGCCGAGAGGACTTGTTTGACGGCACAGTGGTGTTGGTGATGGACGTGGAGGAAGGTGTAGTGGTGGTGGTGGTGGTGGTGGTGGTGTTAGATGATGATGATGATTGTGGTGTTGCAGAGGTAGAGGCAAAACTGTCCATTAAGAAGGCAAGTGGATCATCGTCCTTTTCCTCGTCCAGGCTCTCAGCGAGGTCCAGAAAGTTGGGGTTGTACACGGACAACTCATTACCTGAAAAACAAGAATTCATGTGTTTGGGATTATCAACACCAACTAAAAACACACTAATATGTTGTTGTTTTTTTTCTCTCTCTCTCTCTCTCTTTTATACAAATATATGATTGATGTTAGCAAGTATCAATCTGTAGAATACAATCTCTCCTATCAAATTGTATTATAAAAAAATAAAATAAATAAATAAAATAAAAATTTTTTAAATAAAAAAAAAGTGTGTCCTGGTAATTATATGTTGGTCTTTATGCTATACACTGTTTACTTTTTATTTGGTTTTGTTTACTTTACCATATGTTGATTAATAATTACCATTCCAGTGTGTAAAATATCTCATCAATAATAATAATAAAGAAAATAAAAGAACACGACTTATTCCTGACGTTGACTGTTATTGGTTTTGTTCAACAGCATATCTTGATTAATAATTACCAATCTGTTGTGTATATTATATCCCAAGGCAATGAAAAGGTTAGCCTCTATTACATCAACAATAATAATGATAACAATAATAATAAAGAAAATTGGTGTTGTTTAGTAGCATATCTTGACTAATTACCATTCCATTGTGTATATTATCTCCTAATGACTCACACTTCCACCAACCAAACACCAAGCACCAATATCAAGTATACAATATCTTTCATTACTCTGTATAAGATTGCAAGAGTAAAGATGTTATTTCAATGTACCTTCAGTGTTAAAAATCTTAAAAGTTAACGTAATAAAGAGAACATTAATATTCTAAAGTAAACTAACTATGTAAGTCTCCAGAGAAGTTTCCTTTTGAGCACCAGAACAGTGGCATAACTTCTTCTAAACTGCCTGAAATCTGTAGGAAAAAAAGAATACTCAATTATTACATACCACTAACGACCGTCGCCATAGAGTCAAGCTCCGGCAGGTCATTGTCAAATCCAAACACCTGTAGAGAGAAGAACCAAACTCATTAAATAAAGTATCCATATATAAATCAATAAATAAGTCAACAAATAAATAAATAAATAAATGGAAATTTTTTAATAAATAAATAAATCAGTAAAGAAAATAAATAAATCCATATATAAACACACACACACACACACACACACACACACACACACATACACTACATGCAAGAGACATAAAAAGAATACACCTTCCCATATAGAAGCATAGAAGCCTGGAATAAACTTGATGCACAAGTAACTAATGCAAGAAATATTCATGATTTCAAAAGCAAACTGGATAATAGTAGATTTGGAGACAGGACAGGACAGTACGAGCATAACTCTTTTCCTGTATATTACAACTAGGTAAACACACACACACATACACACACACACATACACACACACACACACACACACACACACACACATAAACAGAACACAAAACATTTCCATCTTAATAAATAGCCCAGATATTAGTGAAGTTGTTTCCTTTGCTTTGCTTACCGAGTGCAGCATTGAGGGATCAACGTTGAGGTTAGCATTAGTGAGGAAGTCTTGTAGGTTGTCCATGTTTGTCTGCATGTCGTCCATATGGTTCTGAAGATCATGACGGCTGGACGGAAAAAGAAAGAAAGAAAATGTATCACCTAATCAAAAGAAAATGCAACTTTTAAATTAGGAACGACTTATAGAATTAAATAAAAATTATATGTACATTGCACAGAATATAGGAAGAATAAAATTATGATAGGCAGAAATATTGAAACAAGTATATAAATAAATAAAATACAAACAGCCTAATGTACTACACTAAGAGGAACTGTAATTTCCTTCAAAAAAATTTCAAGGGTACAAAATAAGCAATATTTCCTTACATATGAATACCATTATCCTGGAATGCATCAGACTTCCAGTGTATATATCAATTACTAACATGAAATAGGTAATAGTACTGTATCCACTAATATTATAATATATTTTCCTTTAAAATAGTAGATTGTCTCCACTCAGTGAGAATAAAGAGCAGTTATATGGACCATCTTTTCTTCAACTGTTCAACCTTGAATAAAACTAACTTGGAAATGTTGTCAATAACATCGTCACCTCCACACACAATCATCCTTCTACACTCATACAAATTCTTCCACTAATTGACACAATTTCTCCTCCAAATCAGCCACTAAAGCTGTATCATGATAATGAACATGATTCATAAAATTATCATGATAATGAACTTAAAATTCAAACTTCATTTAAAATAACAGAACTAGGCAAGATTTATGTTATGAAGAACTAACTACCTTCACCTATTAATTATAAAAAAATATATATATATATATATATATATATATATATATATATATATATATATATATATATATATAATTAACTAGTTAACTACTTCAAGATATATAGCTCACTTCATGCTTTTATCTGGAACAGCAAGTCTCATGGATGCATCCTCAGGCGGCGTCTTTTGTGCTGTTACAGAATTTTTCTTTCCTTCCTGCTTTACAGTATGTAGTTGTGTGTTGAGTGAAGGTGTCTGGGGCGAGGCACTGCTTCCACCAGCTGCTGCTCCACTCTTGTCACCAGTGGAACACATCACACTACGACAAACACACACCATGCACCAATGAAAGGGTTTGCTCATAGAACGATGGCAATGAATGTAATGAGAAAGTTACAGGAAGGAGTAACTGAGCCTGAAACATGGAGTGCAGCCGTAGCAGAGAAGAAGAGATGAAAGGTAATGGTGATGAGGTGTGTGTCTGAGGAGTATGTGTGGAGTAACATGTGTAGACTGAGTGAGAAATGAGGAGGTGCCAAGGAGAACTGGTGTTACCAGAGAGTTGGCTGATCCAGCAGAGCAGAGCAGTGTGTGTTGAGGTGGTTTGGACACAGAGAGAGAATGGAGGAGAACAGGTTGGTGAAGAAAGTAATTGGATCCGCTGTGAGGTGTGTGAGGCATCAATGAGGAGATTGATGGACTGTGTGAAAAGCATTGAATGAAAGAGGAATGTGTGTGTGTGTGGAGCAAGGAACAATGATTGTGTGGGATACAGGTGAATGGAGAGCAATAATATAACCGTGAGAGGAGTGTGTGTATGTGTGTACGGCTATCCCTTCTATGAGGATAACAGTGTGATATACATAGATCAAATATGAATGCAATTTTGTGAGCTGGTGTTACTAATCCCAAAACTCTTAACACTTAATAATATTGTTTTCTTTATGTAACATGTCCAGTTTAGTTTAGCCTTTCTCTTACCTTGTGGTGGGGGGATCAGTACAGCTGGCCGGGTACTTGAAGGACTGGGTCACAGCGCTCGGGTCCACAACGTTTAACAGTTCAGGACTAAGAGGATCCTCGTCCATCAAGGGGTTGGTAATGGTGCTCATCATTACCGTGCCTTGTGGACTCACTACACTTGTGGCTGAAACACATCAACAAAGCAATCACCAACTCATCAATCTGTAATGCACTATACTTATTAAATGTATTATTGGTGGTAATATTAATAGTGGTGGTGTGAATTTGGTGCCATTCAATATATTCAATACACAAGGTTCAAACTAAACCCATAATACACCTGTTCTCAACACCTGCAATGCACTAACTACTCAGGAGTTCAAATAATGCAACTGAACGGCAGGAAAAGTGTTAAAAAATAGAACTTTCCAGTATATGGCACAAAAAATAAACACTTTAACATGTAAAAATAATAAAGTTGTTACATACATATCAGTTATCCAGAATTATTTTCCAATTACGATTCATCAAAATGTAATATTGTGATGAACATAAGAAAGTAAGGAAGGTGTAAAAGGCAAGTTGACCTACACAAGGCAGATCCTGTTGACATTATTGTTTTATTATGGATTACCTACACACTCACCACTGATATGATGCAGGTCACGTACATACACTCACCACTGATATGATGCAGGTCACGTACACACACTCACCACTGATATGTATACACACTCACCACTGATATGTACACACACTCACCACTGATATGTACACACACTCACCACTGATATGGTCGTGGTCGGTTACATCAATGAACTCATGAGGTTCTCCATCAATGTCCAAGATTGATCCTGGCTCCAAGTCTGACACAATCACTTGCTCCTCTAAACTGTTTGTATTGGAGAGAACACACATGAAAAAGAACATTAAAAAAGTACACATCTTCACTTATAATGCAACACATTTATACTTAAACCAATCCATTAAGAGTTTTTTATTTGAAAACTTTGAATCATCACCCTCAGTAACCAATGACAAATATAGTTTCAACACAATGGATATATAAGAATAATTGATACTTAATAGCTAGTTGGTTACATAGAAGAAAACAGAGAAAAGGAACAAAATGACAATAATAATAATAAGCTATGCCTCTTTATTATTGATTTAGAGTCATGTATTCTGTTTTTTTTAGTTTTTTTTTTTTTGTCTGGTGCCACATTTCATATATAGAAAACTGTGAGTCAGTTGTATATATAAAAAAAAAAAAAATGTATAGGTATATCATTAGCAAAACTTACTAATAAATTTCTTTGGTGGGAGGGTCAACCATTGACAGCACGGCTCTCAATACCTCCTACAGGGCATCAGAGCCGTGCACAAGATAGCCTACACCTGCTAGAGGCCACGACATTATAAACAAAAATAATAATAAAAAAAAATATATATATATATATATATATATATATATATATATATATATATATATATATATATAAATAAAATAAAAATATAATTAAATAAAAATATAATTAAATAAAAAAAAAAATAATAATAATAAATAAACCTTGGTGTAGAATGTAATGTAATGAGTTCGTTGGTGCACGTACTTTTCGTTTTGTGAGTTGTGGTGAGCAGCAGCAGCAGCAGCAGCAGCAGCAGCGGCACCACCACCACTACTACTACTACCTTGGCTTGAGTCTGAGTCCTCCATTACCTCCTGGATCTGAGCACCACCATTGTTAGCCTCACTCGGACCAAGGACCTGTACACACACACACACACACACACACACATGATGGTATTACTTAATAACTCTATAAGTCATACACATACACACACACACACACACACACACACAATGTCATTACTTACTACATCTATCAATGGAAAATAATGTTGATAGAGCTTGAGGAGGAAGTCAAAACAGGAGTGAGTGAAGTTAGAAAATAATGTTGAAAAATAATGTAGAAAAATAATGTTGAAAATAAATATAGAAAAATAATATAGAAAAATAATGTTCAAAAAGGTTGAGGAAGAAGACAAAACAGGAGTGAGTGAAGCAGAAAATGGAAGACAGGAAAAAGACAAGAATATAATGGAGAAACTAATATAATTATGAATATTCACTATGTATCTATAAACACCAATATGGGAGACAGACTGAACACACTTACATCTATAGAGTTTCCTTGCAAGAATTGGTGTATTGTATTGATTTTAGATAGAGAAGCACTCTCATCCCCTCCCTCCAAGGCCAGGTGACTGAACTTCCTCTTGGGCACCAGACCCTTGGACGGGCTCTTCACCATCGCTATCAGGAAATGAATCAACTGGAAAAAGAAACCATAATATTAAACAAGGAAACAAATTAATAACATCAACATCATATTTTCCTTAATGCTACACTGCAACAAATAGAATAACTTTTTTTATTTTTTTATTTTTTTATTTGAGGGGAGCAATGTGCAAATTTTTCATATTCATTCAAAAATATTAAAATAAATCCTTCTACACATCATTTTTCTATTTAATCTAATCTGCCTTAGTTAAGATGATATTGTAATGGTAATATTATATCAACAAACAATTATGAATATTCTCATCGTGCTTCAGTATATTTGGTAAAGTTTAAATTCAAACTAATATATGTTCAGGACAGGTTAACTATCAATAATCCGGCAATCAATATTCCGGTTCCATCAGTTTTCTGGCATGAATTTCAGAGCGCAGTTTCAAATTTCCTGGGTTGACGCATCACTATTTTCGGGAGGCACTGTTTATGTTTATGTTTTGATGGCACTGTACCCAGAATTAGGTGTTTGCTCATGCCTGATTATTGATAGTCAACCTGTAGTGAGTTTGATTAAGTCAAGGTGAGGTGAAGCAGGTTAGTGTGTGTTCAACTAACTGTACATAATATAATATAACAAGAAATCAATAAAGGTTCACAGGATCATTATTCATTGTTCTCCTTTCCAACTTAATGTGAACCTAACTTACCTTCATTGACCTAACCTAACTCACCTTCATTGACCTAATCTAACCTAACCTAACTCACCTTCATTAACTTAACTTAACCTGACTCACCTTCTCAATGATCTGTTGCTGCTTGGTGAACTTCTGTCTCATGTTAGCATACTCCCGCCACAGAGCCTCATTCTCCCGCTTCAGGTTGAGTAGTTTGGAGCTCATAGAGTCCTGGTCGCGCTTCATGTCCCTCACGTCGTTCAACAGCTTGCTCACATTCTTGTTGTCTTCCACTATCACAGTGCGGCCACTTGGAATCTGAGTAAAAACGATCCCATCGCTTGCAAGTCTACGTTGTTGCTGTAAGAGACGTGAAGGGAACCTACACACGAGCACAGCCCTCTAGCCAGTGCTCTTCAGGGGGGGGAGGGGGGCGAGGGAGAGACAGAGACAGAGACAGAGAGAGAAAGAGAGAGAGAGAGAGAGAGAGAGAGAGAGAGAGAGAGAGAGAGAGAGAGAGAGAGAGAGAGAGAGAGAGAGAGAGAGAGAGAGAATACCTCCGACTAAACTTAGTATCAATGGTTCTTATCCACAGTAGACAAAAGTGAATGAAAATCTGATTCATCCCATATCCCACCTAGCCACAGCCCACTTTAATAATAAGGTGTTCGGATCTTTGTATGTTATAATGGAACAGAGACACAATATCTTCTCTAAATCTCTACGTAAATGGTGTGATTCCAATCATTCCAACGCACACAAATACAGATAATTTTCTCTCAGGAAGAACAAAAATTGGAGAAATGAAAAAAAAAATTAAATAAAAACATAATTGACGGAAACCAAACCAAAGGATTAATGAGAGAAAAGTATACTGTGTGGATAAGAAAATAAGAAAAAGAAAAAAAATAATAATAATAATGTGATGGGAAACATTATTTTGACAAGGACAGCTATCAAAGTAGAGGTACTAAATATATATATATATATATATATATATATATATATATATATATATATATATATATATATATATATATATGTGTATCTGTCAAGCTCCTTTTAATGGGGTCTATAGATAGATTGATAGATATCTCCATTAAAAGTGAGGAGGCAAAACAAAGCATTTAGGGTTTAAGGAAACTTTATTCTCCCTTCCCTGCTGTGCTTTGTTTTTACTTAGGAGAAAATACAGAGGAGGGGCTTCCCAGACCCCTCACTCCATCGCTTTCTGTCAAAATAGGGCTAACTAAATATATAAACATCTATTAATTGTGGAAAGAAAAGAAATATAATATTGGCATAAGTACCACCAAAGACAACTACATGTAAGTACACTAAAACCTCAATAATTTGAACCCGTATAATTAAAAATTTGGGCGAGTTCAAAATTTTCAACTGTTACCATATCATGAACTTATTGACAGACTCGGCTTGACAGAGTATAGTACGTACTGCATTTCAACCCTTCAGTATCAGCCATGTTTTGGTGAGTACAAATACTACAATCTGTGCTGTTTTGGCATGTTTAAATGAGTTCTTATTGTATGGAGGGGCTAGAAAGGTAATAATCGGATAATTCAGACTTGGCTAATTCGACCCAGGTCTCCCCCCAATTAGGTCAAATTATAGAGGTTCTAGTGTAATCAGACTGCCTCAACGACCATGAAAAGTGAAGCAGAACGCATCAACAACCACATACTCAAGGGTGACGAACTGTAGTGAAGTAAAGTGGGAAAATTTTGGAAGTTGGCAGAGAAAACTTATTGAGAAATGAAATCATGGAACTAATGGTTGAAAGAATTATGATGGAATGTATGAAGAAAGAAACCTGCCAGTCATATATACAATTTGTGAGGATCAGTAGCTATGATTTCAAAGTTTTGTATGTAGGGTATGGATAATAATTACCTATTTGTTAAGAATAATAAATACACAACATAAATTTTTAAATCATGAAAACTCTCACTTTACATAATGTTCATTAGGTTAGCTAATCACTGCAATTCATTAACATCTTCAATCTACACATTTTAAGTTGAATCTTACAATCTCACCAACAAAAAATATGTGAGTTGAAATCATTGCAAATAGAGGGTCTCAGCTATTGAAAAGAGGTCATGTCTCTTACTAAATAGGAGTGTGTAATAAAATAATGCAATGAAGTACCTTTCTTTTGATGTTTTCTAAAAGGTTTTCTTGTCCTCGCAGGAAGTGTGGATGTGCAAACTCCATGTCATCCCGCTCCACCCTCAGCCCGCCAGAATCAGCTGATACAACCTTGTGAAAACCATCTGAAAGAAAGGTTGAGGTTATGTAAACGGCATCAATATACAACCAAATACAATGAAATACAAGGAATCTGTATCATTCATTTAACCATAAGATTATTTTTGCAATTTAATTTTCACTAATCAGTACGAAATAATCAGTATAAAGTGAAAATTTGACTCCACTAAAAAGGCACACAATGTACACCGTAGTTATATAGTAATTTTTTTGCTTAATATTTAACTGAATAAGACGTTTTCATGAGATTTAAGTGATTTTTTTTTGTTAACTTGCTCAAATTTCCCATTATCTATCTATCTATATCTATATTTTTTTCAGACTTATTTTACCACATTTTTCTTTCTAAATGAAGGTATAAAATACTTGGTATAGAAGTATCAAAATGAGGTAATGAATTTACATTTTTACTTAAAACTTAAAAACAAATTAAATTACTTTACTGAGAAATAAATAATAATAACCAGTAAAACTTACACATATTGAGTTGACGTACAAAACTGGCCATATTATTGTGTTTGTAATATTGTGGCAGCAGTTCCCGTGAAAACTTGGCTTGGTTCTGGATAATGAAACTCCTGCCATTCTGAAAAACAAACACATTTACCATAAGCATTCTCAGTTATCATTCAACATCTATATTCTAGAATTATATTACAGATATCATTCACGATGACATTGTTTTCCACCATAGCGTAGAAAATGTCATATTAAAAAGTAAAGCTTATACAAAGTTATACACACATACACTAATATACCAAACACACCTAGTTAATGTATACATGGTTTGCAGTGATTTAGACAATGACTGCATTACAAGGGCAGTCAATACATCAATTATGTATGTCATTTGACAGTTAAGGTCACTTGACAGTAAAGATCATTTGACAGTTAAGATCATTTGACAATTAAGGTAATTTGACAGTTAAGGTCATTTGACAGTAAAGATCATTTAACAGTTAAGATCATTTGACAGTTAATGTCATTTGACAGTTAAGGTCATTTGACAGTTAAGGTCATTTGACAGTTAATGTCATTTGACAGCTAATGTCATTTGACAGTTAATGTCATTTGTCAGTTAATGTCATTTGACAGTTAATGTCATTTGTCAGTTAATGTCATTTGTCAGTTAATGTCATTTGACAGCTAATGTCATTTGACAGTTAATGTCATTTGTCAGTTAATGTCATTTGACAGTTAATGTCATGTCATTTGACAGTTAATGTCATTTGACAGTTAATGTCATTTGACAGTTAATGTCATTTGACAGTTAATGTCATGTCATTTGACAGTTAATGTCATTTGACAGTTAATGTCATTTGACAGTTAATGTCATGTCATTTGACAGTTAATGTCATGTCATTTGACAGTTAATGTCATTTGACAGTTAATGTCATTTGACAGTTAATGTCATGTCATTTGACAGTTAATGTCATTTGATAGTAAAATAACTTAGTTTTTTAATACATTTGGATGTGTTGTGAAATAATAACAAAATCATTCAAATATAAACCACTGTACTTCATACAGTGGTCTGGAAGCACACCAAAAATAACACCTACTTATTTTTGAGGTACTATAACTTGATATATTAAAATAAAATTAGAACCTGCCTGGGAAAAAACCTCGCCCAAAATTTCTAGGAGGCCTAAAATAAAAATGTATATAGTATATACAATGAAAACAACCTTATAAAGACACAAACACATAAATAAAGGAAAACTTGGCAGTGTGTTATTGTAATGATGCAATATTTTCATGAGCTGGTGTTAAGTTAATATGTTGCATGTTTGACACTCATTTATGTTATTGTAGCCTGACAACCATTGCTGTTTGATGCTGTCTAATGAATATGTGAATTGTGTATACGCATATATACTTAGAATGGACTGAAGGAAGAGGTGATAATGGCAAAGAATGTACATCAACTGAAGGAAAAACTGTAATAATATAGATACTTGGAATGGACTGAAGGAAGAGGTGATAATGAATGTACAACAACTGAAGGAAAAACTGCACAAATATAGATACGGAGACAGTACTACACGAGTGTAGCTCAGGCCCTGTATACAACAACTAGGTAAATATAGTTGTAGTGTTACAACCAATTCTACAAAGCACTATTTATTGTTGTAACCATTTGTAACTACTTATGATGTACAACTTTGAGTCTGTGTAAATTTTCGAGGCATTGCAACTATGGATTCGTGAGTCACCTTGAGATATAGTGAGTTTTTATTTATTATTTTCATTTGTGTTTTGATTGAAGGGAAACTAAGTTATTACTGCACTACATTAACCTAATATCACTCACCCTAACATCGACCCAACAACAGTTATACGTGGACCAAAGTTGTATTAATGCTGCACCAGTTGGAGAAAGCAAAGAGTAATACAGAAAGGCATGTGTATAGTGTGTGTGTGTGTGTGTGTATGTGTGTGTGTATGCGTGTGTTACTTCCTTCCTTCCTTCCTTACTTGGGTCCAGCTGATCAGATCGTTGGTCTTTGCGTCATCCACAAGGCGCCACAGCTTAGTGAGGAACGCAGGAACATTGGACGAGCCTTCAATGGCGTGCATGTTCACTCAATCACACTGGCTGGCTTTTCCCTGCTCAATAAATAAGGGAAACAGATCCTTGTTTACACATTCGGCGTGTGAGGCTGTGACTGACTAAGTGCTAACGCGCACGCGCACTCACCCTACACCACTACCACCACCCTAATACTACTACTACTACTACTACTACTACTATATACTATTACTATTATTACTATATTTGCTCGCCTCGTGGTATTTGTTTCATTAAAATTTTATTTCTTATGATGTCAAATCTGTTTCAACACATCATAATTGACTTCCTCTTTGGAGGTCACCAGGTTCCATCCTAACTCGCTCTTCCTTTGTTGTATGTTTATATATATATATATATATATATATATATATATATATATATATATATATAACAATAAATGTATCTATTTATCTTTCTATCTATCTTTTTATAAGGTGGTACAGTTTCCAAGAGGGGTAATGGTGAATCTATATTGATGTGAACATAATTTAGTAGTATTAGGAGCGGTGAGCAGATCGTCCTTACTAGTGTTAGAAAAAAGTAAAAAAAAAGAAAACACCTTATATGTATACCTTACGCCTGTCACATTTATATATAGCAACAATTAATGATATGATGCAAATACAGTACATAGTCCTTGTACACTTCTGATCCACTATAATGAAGTTATATCCATTCCATTGTACGGCATAGTTGCATCCATTCCTCACTATGACCATATATGATAAAAATAGCCCCAGCGTTTCCAACATTTACGTACCCAGTAGTAATACGTTTTCCCTGTGGTCAGAGTAAAACTATTAGCTTTCCTTGAAGTACTACTACATAGTATTTAATAAAGTTCAAGTTATTTAGTCAGTACTCTCCTAGGCCTCTCGATCAACATTAATCAAACCTTCCTAAATAAGTATTGAAGGAATGTTTATTAATGTTCTCCCTATATCAGTATACCTGTTACACTTGTTGATATTACATTACACCAGGCTATGCAAATCTAATTAAATTTATGTCCACACGTATATCAATTCATTGTAATTTGTTGAGACTTCCTGAGTAGATATATTACCTATAATAACATCAATGGTGTCATTCCTGTATTTATTAATGTCGCTGGTTAACCAATAATTTTGATAATAAATAAAGTACATATGAATATTGAGGTGTGTACTATAAGAATTTTAGTACAGTACGTAATTATTGTTGTTAGTAAAAGGTGACAATAATGACGCAATATTTACGTCATCTTTATCATCATTTCTGAACCCTAATAAGACTGATTAGCAAGTCGATCGAATTCCTTGCTCCACTATTGCTTAAGTTATTATAATACAATACCTTACATTATCAATTATCCACTGTGGTTCTCTTTGTAAAATTACCTATTAGGGGAGACTATGGTATGTGATTTGCGACTAATTAAGTTAATTTTGGCTTTTATAAAGTTTTGTGATTACTTCTTGATTCCATAGATTTTAATTACTATAACTTATATCAAATGGTATGGACTGTATAGTTATTCATGAGGCATCTGAACTACTAGGACCATTGTTAAAGGGCTATAGGAGAGAGAGAGAGAGAGAGAGAGAGAGAGAGAGAGAGAGAGAAAAAAAAAGGTCTATAGGAGAGAAAGAGAGAGAGAGAGATTTTAGATTCAGGACAGACATAGGAATAGGCTGGGTAGACACGTAGTAAGTGCTGAGTCAATAAGTAGCTTTATAAGACGGTTGGATCAGAGTATGGATAGGGATGACAGGTGGGATGGCTAAATATGGGGTGTAACGAGCGTAACTTTATTGACCCTTCAGGACCAAACAAGCGTTTTTCTTCTGGTTCAATTATGGTTCGGGGGATCGAGAGTTTTAGGGTTGAGGATTTAGAAGTATGAGACACGTCGTGGATGGTAGTCGAAAAGTTAGCCAGGATTGACAGGAAGGTTCACTTCCTAGCTGCCATCTGCAGGACGAAGTACTCTCGATTGGAGGGTTTTTCTGACGGAGAGGAAAGTTACCTTATGCCTTTTGCTTGCTTGTGTTTAGTGTTAGGGTGTGTTAGGAATAGAATGTGTTAGTAGTATTGTGTTAGTGTTGGTATTGTTACCTTAGGGGGATGGATTAGCGAAGTGTTAAGGCAGAAGAGGCTGACTTTAGCCCGTGCCTGGAAGGAGTAAGGAGGAGTGCTTCCCTCCCTTACCGGATTTAGGACCTGTGTTGATTTACCGTGTTTGTTTTTTGGGTGCAAAATATATTTGCTGTCGAGTGATGCCTCAGTTTTGTTACTCTCAGTAAATTCAGTGCCTTCTAAGTGCTATTAACATCTTAGTACTACATATACGCTCGGTCTGTAGCTCGCTACCATAACAACTACCATCAACGCTACAGGGTGAGAAGGGAGTGACATTACAGGGGGACACGGAGCTGCCTCTTGTAGGTCATTAACTGGCCTTTGCAGTCTCCTCATTTCTTATGTTCTTATGAGAGAGAGAGAGATTTATGATTTTTTTTTACAAATGTAGAGCTTCTGTTTTGTCTTGTATCATTCTTATTAACATCTTATTATATATTTTTCAATTTTGTTATTTTTTTTTCCATTTAGTTTTACTCTTCAGTGTGTGGTACAGACCATTTTTTGTCTCTTTGAGGAAGCACACGCACGCACACACACGCACATATACACACACTCACACATCAAGGACGGCAAGATTCTCAGCCTTTAACTTCTACTGGAATAATAAAGTCACAACCTTTTGGCTTACTCACGTTGCTATTTTCTGTTAGGTGAATAGAGTTGACAGCTTTCAAGACAAACCCATTTTTGTATCCATTCAAACTGGGATTTGAAGCCAGGCAATCTATCAGTTGGTTTGCCGAGCATACCACCACTACAATATATATATATATATATATATATATATATATATATATATATATATATATATATATATATATATTTATATATATATATATATATATATATATATATATATATATATATATATATATATTTATATATTTACTTTTACATACCGGTCAGGATGTAGCATAGACCATATTTCTTAGAGGAAGCACCCAACACATACATACATGGCGGGATTTTTTTTACCTATTTTTGTTTGCCCTTGGCCAGAATCCTTTTAATGTAAAGGATAATTCCTATCCTTCTGGTCCTGCTAGACTTCATTAGCCTCTATGTACAGGACAACAGCCTCACCCAACCTTATCCGTTCATCTCTATCAACTGCCTGCCTATTCCAGGTTACCCAAGCAATCACAACTTGTTGGCTCACATCACATATCTATTCCCTGAAGGAGACATGCAGTTTCAGGACAGACTCATGTTGGTTAGCAAAGAGAGCCATCATTAAACTGGGATCACCGGTGGCAACACTTGTCATCGGGTCAGTGATCAGTAGTATATATTATGTACTTTAGAGAGTGTAGGTGTAGCATAATGCCAAAATAATGTTATGATTGAAAAAAAAGGGGTTTGGTTGGAGCAGTACATGAGTGCAACTAAAGAAAAGGAAAGTGGTGCTTAGTAGTGGTAGAAACTTCTTGATTATACCATCCCTTCTCTCTCACACACACACACACACACACATAGTTAAATTATGCAGTGTCCGCAATGGTGAAAATATCAAATCAATAAATACTTGCCTAGTGTTAGATTTAGTTTTATTTTGCTAATCTCATCATTTATTATTGTTTTTATTAATTTTTTCAACCATCATTTTGTATACTCCCTACTGTATATTTTCAGCACTTGGGCAGCACATCTCTTATCAATAACCAGTTTATTATTATCATTATTAAATTCAACATCTACTCGAGAACAGTCAACAAGTATGGAGAGTGAGTGGGTTGACTTACATAGTGACTCTCTTCTCTACTGTATAACAAAAAAGGTGATGATGAAAACAACTATATAATTATCCTCCTCTATTATTTAGGTTCACTTCAGTATTTACACTACCTTCACATTGATATAAATTCGCTAAACACGTTAAAAACTCAGAAAATTATATACAAAAAATGCTTCTATCTATCCGAAACCAAAAACTGTGAGATGGATTTGGCGTAGGACTGTCTGAATCTGGAATCCAACTCATCCTGTGTCAGCCACTCATGATCCACAATGTTCGTTCCGGGTGTAATACATCCATCTTGGCTTCTCACTTGACATTTGTAAAAGAACACCTGGGAAAAAAATAAGAAAAGTTTGAGTCAAATAAATCATCTTTTCTTCAACTGAATTTGTAAAAGAACACCTGAAAAAAATAAGAAAAAAATGACCAATTAAAGCTAAAGACAAAAGTTTAAGTTGAATAGATCATCTTATCTTCAAGTGAATCTATATTAACAAAGAGGTGTAATAAAGTATTTAGGATTAACATAACAGATCAATGCTACAGTGCACTAAATAATAATAATAACTATACACCATAGAAAACTGGATCTCTGCATGTTAAGTTAGACTATGATAAAATAGATACACAATATAAGTGAGTTAGTATAGCATGGGAAGGGAAGAGGGAAGGGAAGGGAAGTAGAAATGAACTTAAAATTATAGATAAAGGTAGAAGTCACTCAAGTATAGGTAAAGTTTATGGGGAAAGATTATAATTGCATTTCTTATTACTAATTCTAGAGTCATGTATCACCTTCACTGTTACATATCTGGCAAACACATAATAAACTACTTCTCATGACTCATTACAAGAAGGAAGTTCAATGCTACTTGAAGACAGAACAAAGATTTACTAACTTTTGCACCAATGAATCCTTCTTTGCGTATTGTTTTTGGATACTTGTACTTGTAGAATCCACACGGAGCATTGCCCATAAACTTCACCTTCAAGTCACCTCCACACGTCTCTTGAACTAATCGCTCACACGTCTGCAAACATTAAGAGTCACTCATTACATTGACCTCGTTGTTATATACAGGAAAAGACTTATGCTCGTACTGTCCCGTCTGTCTCCAAATCTACTATTATCCAGTTTGCTTTTGAAATCATGAGTATTTCTTGCATTAATTACTTCTGCATCAAGTTTATTCCAGGCTTCTATGCTTCTATATGCACAATTTTTGATGCATAATATCATTAAAAATAGACTCAATAGGTACGTATATACTAATCAAATCTTTTTAAATCATACGTAGTTTCTATCTATAATATGAAGATGAGAAATGAGCCAATGCTTCACCTGTCTAAGTGTTTCTCCAGGCTGCCAAGGTGTGTGTGGAAATACCCATTCCTGGTTACTGCCTAGCTTCTGTTTCACCACCAGGACCAACGACCTCTCAAGGGCATGCTCAATGCTCTTCACGTCCTTCACTTCACCACTTGCTGAAAACATTCCCCATCTTCTTCTATACCATTACTCAACCACACAAGAAGCATATATTTGTAAGGGAGTTTGATACCTTTCTGTATTGGTCACCTCCTTGAAGATAGCTCATAATTAAGTGAGGCAAAAAATAAAGTTGAATTAATATTACTATGATGTAAGCCAAGTTGGTCACTTCAATATGTTTTGGTGTACCTTTATCCAGCCAAGTAGATTTAAAGTCTTTGAGGTCTTCAGAACAAGCATCTTCAAACTCTACAGCAGTCTGTTTAGAAGCTTCCTCAATATCCAGTTCATCCGCCTCCCCGGTCTTCATTATTTCCACGTTGATTCGGTCTTGCTCGGCTCTGATCTCATGGTTACTTTTCAGGGAATTCTCTAATTCTATGGCAGCAACCATCTGAAACAACCATAACATTATTGTATTACTATTCAAAGGAAAGCAATACAAATATGACAACTGATAACATCTCCCCTTTATCAATGGACAATCATTATCCTGCTTTTCACCACCATGTAACCTTTCCTTCTCAGTGTAAAGGGAGGACAATGATAGCAATAATGAAATGCAAAACTACATACAATAATACATATAAGAATTAAGAATAATGCAGAATATCCTACCTGAGAGTACTGCTGTTCAATGGGAGTCATTGGAGGACAGAGTACAGGCGGGCGAGTGATAAAAGCTGATCCCACAATTTGCCATTTTGCTGCTGCTACACTGCTCACTGACCCTAAGGAAAAAACATAACAACATAACAATATAAGGAAGCTACAAAAGGCCCAGTGGTGTACACGTGGTAGTTCCTGTTACTCCAATACTCCCTTATTACCTACATCCACCTCCCATTCCTATCCATAAAGCCGTCTAGTCTTCTTTTAAAACTCCCTATCGTCTGTGTACTAACTACCTAAGTACAACATCCCTAAAAGTAGTACTGAACATATTTATTATACCATACTCTCTTCCATCCATTACTTTCCAGAATTTGAAGACATGAACTAAATCAAACTCTCATGTTAGGTATGATATGTAAAAATATAACGGCATATACACATGAGAAAATTTAACTCACTAACCACTTCTTAAAGGTAAATCTGCATAACTACTGTTAGTACAATATTGATATAAATATGAAGTGGTACATACTATACATAGTGTACTTAACACATCTGTGAAGGTTTCAGGCGGTAATCACCATTATAAGGCCAAGGCTAGACATCAGGAAATATAAATTTAGTAACAGAGTGGTGAACAGTTGGAACAGTCTCCCATATTCTGTAGTGAATGCTGCATCAGTGATGGATTTTGAAAGGAAATTAGACCGGGTGTGGAAGAACCAGAAACTTAAATTTGATTATACTGCAATGTTAGAAAGCAAATGCTTCGACCTCAGCGACCACTTGACCACAAAACCCAGTATTAGTAATATAGAGCTGGAGTCACAGGCTCAATAGCCTCTTCCAGAAGTCTTCTGTAAGTATAAGCAAATATAGGCCATTTATGGCAATCTGGAAAAAATCTAGGGTGAAATGTCTAACTTTTAGGTAATAAAATATAAAAAGCTTATATAACCAAACATAACTCAAGCTAACTTCAACCTAACCAACCTAACGTAATATAACAACATAACTTCAAAGAATCCCTACCCTAATCCTACCCAAGCCCCTTGAATCCCCCGCACATTATTTTTCTTACAGATTCTTACAGAAGACCTCCTGGAAGAGGCTCACGCCTGTGACTCCAGATCTACATTTCCAACTTGTAGCAACGTGTGGTGGACTATCTGTGCTTTGTAATTAAATTTTAATTCTTGGTTAGCCCAGAACTTATCTAGTCTGGCCTCAAAATTATTCACTGAGGTTGCTGAAACTACCCACTCAGGCAATTGGTTCCAGTTATTTACCACCCTACATGGGAAAGCATACTTCCTTACATCCAACCGTGATCTTGACTTAAAAAAGTTTTAGTGAGTTCCCCCTGCTGATTCAGAAAGATGCTTTGCGAGGTAAATAATGGTGATCACCACATGAAACCTTCACAATTGTAGTTACCTTGTTGTAGTATACAGGGCACGTGTGGCCCTGTCAACGTATCTATATTAGTCCAGTTTATGTGAGTACACTATGTAGCTATGGCATGTAGGACTTCATATTTATATCGATATCGTCTGAGCAGTAGTTATGCAGATTTACCGAAATGGATTCCGTTTTGAGAACCTCTTTGTGCAATGAACTTATTAGTTTGTGTAACTTTATTTTCTTTCACTACAGACTACAAACTACTAGCAGATCACTCAACCTTGTCGGGAACACCTGCAAGGTTACCTGAGTGACCAGTCATCGAGGAAGGAAATGAAGGTTAAGTAAATATCAATCACACAATAAAGAATTAAGAAAACAGGTTTAGTGTGTAGGCAATGGACTGAAATGAACAAAATAACATATATATCCAACCGGCACCTTTGTATTCCATCCACTGTGACAAGTAATATTTTATTGAAATAACTCCTTACTTGGCAGTGTGTGTTGCAGTGATGCTTGCAAGGCACGAGCTGACCCGCGTATAATTAGTGCCATTACGCCAAGCAGGTTCACTCTGGGTTGTTGTTGTTGTTGTTGTTTTAGGGCTGCGAGGATCCCTTGGGGAACACTATGAGCCCAAGCTCTGGGTTATTTACATTGCACTCAAACAAAACACTACTGCGTCTTGGACCTGGACTTGGACTTGGGAGTTGGGGTAGGGTTAAAAGTCCTCCAAGTCCAGCCTACAAAAAATTACATACTATACCATTCCAGTGTTGATTTCTTACTCATAACCTAAAAAACATTTATATTTTCCTTCTATACTACACACGAATTTATTTATTCGCGAACTTACACACTCCCATGACCTCACTCGTAAACATTCCTAGTTCTTACTTTTATTGAATTTTCCTTCCACTTTCCATACATATTCCATTAATTCACCTTTCTTGCCCATCTGTTCTCATCTATTCTCTGCAGTAGTCTTGTTATGTATCTTAGCCTTGCCATTGCTAGCCTCTCTCTAAAGGTGCTCCATCTCACGTCTCTCCCCTGATACCTTCCACTTACACATTCCTATTGGCGCCTAAAGCTATCCTACCTGCCTTGTTATGCACTACTTCAATTATATCCACTTCATTCCTTGACCAGACAGTACAGTTGTTTCAATTACATATATAGTGCAAGGGGCAGCCACACACTTCCACAGTACTATCACCACTTCATACTTGTTGGCCCTACACTTAGTCACACAGCCACACACTTCCACAGTACTATCACCACTTCATACTCATTGGCCCTACATTTAGTCACACTGCCACACCCTTCCACAGTACTATCACCACTTCATACTCGTTGGCCCTACACTTAGTCACACTGCCACACCCTTCCACAGTACTATCACCACTTCATACTTGTTGGCCCTACATTTAGTCACACTGTCTCCAACACACTGGTTTGCCCTCTAATATAACCATCCTCTTATATTTTGTCCTTTTACACATCTTTTCCCGTCTAACTTAGAGGTATGGGATTCAGGTTTTCTTGAGTAATTGATATTCCTTGAAAAAAGTATGAATTTATTAACTTATAAACACAACACATTTGTTTTAAACGAATAAAGAATACCAAATGAATAGTTGTTATTTCACTACAAGGTCACCACAGACGAGTGTGTTTTGGCTTTTAACAAACTTCTCAACTTCCATTCCTCACTTGAATGAAGACACAATTAATTAGCTCGTTGTTCTCTTTAATTATACCTCAAAACCTTTGCAAGTAATGATATCAATAAACTGTTTTGATACTGTCTTGGTTTGCAATGTTCAGTCATAAGTCAGTATTAATTCAGCCTAACCTGTATTAAACCAAAAACTAACCTCAACTCTTTCCTGCTAACTTTAATATCAGTGACCAAAGCCAAGTTCAACACCAGTCAAAGTAAGGCCACAGGACACCACGTGGTAATACTGTTGGTCCTGTTGAATAAATTTGATATGTCTAATAAGGGTGAAGTAATATAATGTGGAGGGATTGATAGGGTGAAAAGCAGCACAGAAAAAATACCAGAGACTAAACTGACACTGTATACGGGAACATTGGTCTTGACTCTTGAGATAATAATAATAATAATAATAATAATAATAATAATAATAATAATAATAATAATAATAATAATAATAATAATAATAATAATAATCAGAATAAATAAAAATAAAAAATAATAATAACTTTGAATGGGAGAAAAAAAATAATAACAAGGCCTAATACCCACTCCAGGGTGATTATTAAAAAAAAATATAAATAAGTAAAAATAAAATAATAATAAAAAATAAATAAATTTTAAAAATAGGACCAAGAGCAGATATAACACACCACACCTCCCTGTACACCCTATGTTGCTGTTATTACCTTACATAGTTGTTATGGAAGTTTGCATCACATCACATACCCCTCCCCCCCCCACCACCACCACCACCTTCCGCACTACAAGAGGCAGTCAGCTACAACAGAACAGAAGGTGGTCACACATTCTACATCTAGTGGGTGTTCTTTCACTTTTCCTCCACTTCCCACAGTCCAACCTTTCTGTCCTGCATCTAGAAGTACTTTTCATTCCCATCACCACTAGACTCAAGAGGGCTGCTTCTCCCCTATGCTACTACTGCTACTGCTACTGCTGCTGCTGCTGCTGCTGCTGGTGCTGCTGCTGGTGGTGGCCTACTACAGCACTGATTTGGTCATACTGGCTGCACAGTGTCTTGAGCTGTGCCTCCACCATGCTCGTGGCTTCCTGCTGCTGCTTTCTGATTTCTTCCACTTCTGAGGCCAGTTCAGCAAACTCCTTCCTCAGGCCCGGCACACTCCCCACCATACGACTAGGCGCCTGAAAACACACACTCACGTTAATCATTCTTACACTATAATACAGCCTGATACAAACACACACACACACACACACTCAAGCTAACCATTCTTCCACCATAACACAGCCTGATGCAAACCAGCCCAGACAACCTCATGTTACAATTTATACCATCGTACTATTGCCATTATACTACCATTATACCAAAGAGCTTAAGCCACTCACAACATGAAATTATTTTATGAACTTCAAAAACGTTTACATAGTTGATTAGTAACATATTAAAGCAAAAGGCATGATGTGTAAGTATGTATAACAAAAATGTGATGTTACTTGGATAATGACAAAACTGAAGATTGAAATAGTGCCAATTAAAAATATATATAACCTTACTGTAGTACATACTTTTGCATTGGAATGTTGGGCGTTTTTCAAGGATTTGTACTCATAGTCAACCTTGTAGGAGAGTTTCTCAAGGTCAGCCTCTGCTTTACCAAACTGTAAAGTATTAGGTCATGAGTGTCACCTTATATTAAGTGTGTCATGTTAACATTAGGTTCTGTCTGTCACCTTATATTAAGTGTGTCATGTTAACATTAGGTTCTGTCTGTCACCTTATATTAAGTGTGTCATGTTAACATTAGGTTCTGTCTGTCACCTTATATTAAGTGTGTCAAGTTAACATTAGGTTCTGTCTGTCACCTTATATTAAGTGTGTCAAGTTAACATTAGGTTCGGTCTGTCACCTTATATTAAGTGTGTCAAGTTAACATTAGGTTCTGTCTGTCACCTTATATTAAGTGTGTCAAGTTAACATTAGGTTCTGTCACCTTCAGATTGGTGTGTATTAAGTGTGTCAAGTTAACATCAATGACTAAATTATTATTTTTATTAATTACTGAAATTGATTGAATCTGATTGAGATATTCAAGTGTTAGAAATGTTAGAAGGGGGATGTAGGAAAGGTTCTTACGATCAGTAGTCAGGATAGAACAAGAAATGACGGATTCAAACTGGACAAATGTACATTTATAAAAGAGATAGGCCTAGATTGGTTTACAAATAGGTTGTTGGATGATTGGAACAGACTCAGTGATGAAATATAGTTAGTGCACAGACGATAGGGAGTTTTAAAAGAAGACTAGACGACTTTATGGATGGGAATGAGAGGTGGATGTAGGTAATAAGGGAGTATTGGAGTAACAGGAACTATCAAGTGTACACCATCGGGCCTTTTGTAGCTTCCTTATATTCTTATGTTCTTATTGTAGTATTACACTCACAAGTAGTTCTAGTTTCTCCACATGTTCTTCCATTATAGGTCTTTCTGGCACTAAGGATATATTGTACACCTGCTGGAAGAAGGAAAGAAGGTTAATAAACTATAAGTGTTCACTCCTTCCTGGTCAAAAGGTCACTATTAATAGACAACAAATGATGAATGGACTGAATCTAATAACTTCAAATCTATCACCAACTTAACCTTTTGTTTTTCCTCCTTTCAACGGGTGGATTAAAATGATAAATTTTGTTTTGATAATACTTTTATATCTGAACTTATTTATCTTTGAATGTTTATTATTACTCTAGGAGGAGGTTGTTTTGTTTGTTTATATATTATCATTATTATTATTATTATTATTATTGTGATGGAAATAGTTTAGTTTAGTTTACCCTGAAATGTAAACAAACAAAGATGGCCGCCAAAACACATCACTGGGCTCGGATTTTTGAGGTCAGCGACACTAAACGTCACCCTAAAGGATACACTATTTATCAGGTCAAATCTACTGTGAGTATGACCTCCTTATGTGCTGTTTGATAATACTTATATTAATATTTATAACCTCAGACCAGCCATTGCCAAGCTACGAGTAAATATAAACAAGTAGTAAATGTCTGAACTTAACCTTCGTTCTCTCACCTTCACTTTCTCTCTCTCTCACCTTCACTTTCTTTCTCTCTCTCTCTCTCTCTCTCTCTCTCTCTCTCTCTCTCTCTCTCTCTCTCTCTCTCTCTCTCTCTCTCTCTCTCTCTCTTTTTTAGGTTACGTTAGGTTTGTTTGGGTTATATATTTGGTTAGGCTTATTTAACTGCAGCTTTGGGAAGATTATATTATTATTTATTATTTTCCAACGTTTTCAGGTATTTCCTCGGCTGAGTCCTGAAGCTTGTACGTCCGTGGTGGTGTGGCGGCGGTACTCTGAAATAAGAAGGCTTCACAGGGCTATAACTGACCTGCATGAGAAGCTTGACCTAGCAGGGAAGCCTCCACCCTTCCCTCGAGCCACCATCCTCAACAGGTGGGATAAAACTTGGATTTTGTTAATGGTTTATAGAGATAAGATAGTTTTGTTTTATATATTTGCTAATAAACAGGTAAAGCATGTCATCATAATGGTTTAATTTATTTTCATCTGGTAATTATATGTGTGTGTTTAAATAACACGATATAAATGATGATTTTAATGATTATGTGTTAAAGGAAGTACAGTAGAGATTGTAAAACACCTTTTTTGTATATACAGTATATATATATATATATATATATATATATATATATATATATATATATATATATATATGTATGTATGTATGGTAACTATGTGTTTGGTCTCAGTCACATCTTCCATTAACTGCTTCTAGTAATAAATGCCTCTACCTTCTGGATCTAAATGTTATCTAATCTACTTCAACACTCATTCATTTGAACTACCTCAAGGAGTTTATATTTGTTCCTATCCATACACTCCTCTCCCTCTTCCACAAGCAAGGAGGGAGAGGTGGAGGGAGTGTGTGGATAGGGAGAGGTGGAGGCTCTTCTGCCGTGGCCATCCCTTGGGAATGAAGCATCAGAAACCGTTGATAGATAGATATATTATTTATTTTCTTGTTACCACTTGAAGGATATGGTATTTGTTAGTGTTAGAAGGTATTTCCCACTTATCAAACATAGCTCAGATATTTACACAAGAGTGATCAGGTGCCAAGGTGACTTGATATAAACTTGCTACACACATCTGTTTGCATTCTGAACCTTTCACTAACTTATTTCATTTCATCTTATCACGTGTCCTCAGAGGTTTATATAATTATTTCACTTCATCTATGTATTATAAAGTTTCTGTCCATTCCATATAGTGTACCTTTAACATTTCCTACATATGTTCCTAGTTTAGTCTACCTTCATTAAATCCATACATAAATAGTACAGTTGACACCTTATTTTCCTTTACTATTATGTATTTTCTAAACCTAAACAGTTAGTCTCAGATGAATAAAGACTTTGACTCATAGCTGTAAGTTGTATATACGTGAACTCAGCCTGAATTTTGATAATGAAGGACAGTTTTTATTCTTTTGCTATTATTTTCTAAACCTGAACAGTTAGTCTCAGATAAATAACTTGACACATTGCTGAAAGTTGCATACACGTAAACCAAGTCTTAATGTTGATGATGAGTGAGGATGGATGAAGGTGAAGGGTGTGGTGAAGCAGGCTCAACAGCAGGTCAATGTTGGCAGGTTTGAGGCTGATGTGGTGGAGGGTCGTCGGCAGGCAACACTCCACCTGCTGAAGTTCATAGGACAACACACTCCCTTGTTCACCTCAGAGCCATTCACAACCTTCTTCCAGGTGGGTTTACCTTACACTGTCATGCGGGAATTTTTTTTTTTTTCCTACGTATTTTTGTTTTCCCTTAGCCAGTACCCTTTCGATGTAAAAAATAAAAAAAAAAAAAAAAAAATTTGGTGATGCTGGTGTAACCTTCCACTCTACTGCGTGTAACAAATATTAATTAAACACAGGTATTTAGTAAGCTTGATCTGAACAATTAGGAAAATTTGAATTCATTAGGCATAGTGTTTAATTAATTAGATTATCTCATGATGTGTTTCACCCTCCAGCTGTCCAATGTTTTGACATACATATATAACGGTACAAATATTTTCATCGGGTATTTGAAGAAATTAATATTGTGTTCTTACTTAATGTTTCTTGACAGAGTGATGACAAGAAGACAGCAGGACATTATGGAGAGAGGAGGAAAGGGTCAAAGGGAAGGTAAGACTTATAGGAATATGTGGTATTTCATTAATTAAAAATTTCCACCTATCTATGCATTAAATTGTTCCCCCAAGTAAATTTTTTTCTTTTGCTAATATTTTGTTAACTCTAAGGATGGATAAATGTGTAATAATGCATTAGTGTAAGAGTAACATGTTGACATAGCAAGTAACACACAAGACAGTGTTATAATGTGCAGCGTGATGAACAAACCTTTATGCAACATACATGTAGACTACTGTATTATGTATGGAAAATGTGTCAGAAAAGAGGCAAGCTATTGATGTCATTCATGTATTTAGACAAGCAAGATAGGCTGACTTTCTGACAATCTTGGGTTCAATAATATTATACAGTCCTTCTCATGAGGGTTCAAGTTTGTTATTGTTTTGGTTTCAGGTCGAAGGAAGCGGAGCATCTGGCCACAACACTGGGTATTGAAGGCAATGCTTCTCTGTACTCCCAGCTGAGTGAATCTGAAGATGACTTAAGTTTGTGTTCCAACCCTGAACACACAACAATACCTATTAATCCACTACCACTTTCCAACCCTGACCTCCCTGACCTCCCTGACCTGCCTGACCTCTCTCAAGCTTGTGACTCTTTACCTTCTGATATACCCTGTGAGCCCCTTAGAAGTAATATTATAATGCCAGTATCTACAATGAAGAATGGATCTGTTGGAACGCTTGGAGGTTCAGAGCAATCTCAGAGACAGATATTATGTCAAAACCTGCAGGAAAATCACCATGTACTACAGAGAACAACGGAAGGACAGACCGTTAAAGGAAAAGTTATAGTTGACCCGAGTGCATTGCCTTGGCCAAGTAGCAGCACAGAGGACAGTGTGTTTGAGTTCCCACAACCAGACCACAACACCACCACCAACCTTATAGACACATCAGACATCAGTGAAAGACACACCATCACCTCATCAATCTCCAGCACATCATCTACACCATACTGTGTCTATGAGAACCCAGTCCATGAGTCACCTTTACATTATGAGTCCAGCCACAAGGACCAAACCATACCTGAACACACTGTACTGCCTCCCACCATCCAACCACTGCCGCCCCTCAACACCAACACCACCAAGCACGTCACCATCCCAGAAAGGAAGAGTTCAGTGCCCCTCACACCCCTCACGCCCCTCACCACCACAGTCACCCCTTACGTCCCATCACACAAGGCCCCCTCTCCGCAGGAAGTGGCCAACAGTCAGTACATCTTCATTGCAGCACAGCAGATCAGTGAAGCACAGCAGCACGAACAGCAGAAGGATTACAAGAAAGCACTCAACATGTACCGGGAAGGTGTGGGAACCCTGCTGCAAGGTGTACAAGGTTAGTAAAGGCTTTTTTTTATATACATTAAAAGGGTACTGGCAACGAAAATAGGTTTAGAAAAAAAATCCCGCTTGTCGCCAGACCCTATAAAGAGGACAGTAGGAGAAATAGAGGCAGGGGATGGAGGTCCAGTTTAACATTAGAGGCTTGTTGGGATTTGTTGTTATGTCTATGAAAACAAGGATTTTATTGCATCACCTTACTTGAGTCTGTAAGCTGAGTACTGATAGCCTACTGACATATTCATCTAGTTGTATTTATGTAAACAGCTGCACTGTCTATATCTACTGTGTTCCATCCTGGCTTTAAATTAATTAATATTCTTACCATGGACTGTTTCTATATCTAGTTCCAGATGTTATTATTATTTCATATATACTGTGGACCTGTGGCACCCTGTCCTCTGATATTTCACAACAAACATAATAAAATAATGAGGCTGCAAAATGCCAGTTGACCTACACAAGGCAGCTCCTGTGCACCTAACACTTACCATATATGATGTGTTACTTGGGTGAAGGAGAAGGATGAGGGGGAGGAGGAGGAGGAGGAGGGAGTCTTAGGTTTAAAGATGAACATAGACTGAAAAATAAGAGAGAGAGAGAGAGAGAGTGAGAGTGAGAGTGGAGATGAGATCATGAATTATTGTTCTCACTTTTATTCTAAGAAGTCAGAACTCTTACTATTGATAATCTTTATTTTTTACATTAATGTTTATATAGATAAGGTGCAAATTGATAATTAACTTTCTTGTAACACTGACTGACTGCTAAGTGTATAATATATAATTTATATGAAGGAAGGAGTTTAAAATAAAGTCTTTTAAGTGTTGTCATTATTAAAGAGAGAGAGAGAGAGAGATCAGATAGTTTTTTTTTTTACATAATCATAAATTGTATATCATTATCTTCATTATTGTTGCATATTATTATTATTATTACTATTATGTTTACATGCAGCTGGCACATCAGTGACCCATACTAAGAAACAAGGTAATAATAATGGTGTTCTGGTTGGGTTGTACAGTACAGACTTGTATTAAACATGTCTTCAAATAGAGTTTCTGGTCCACTTATTTATGTGGTTATAGGATCGAGCAGTACATTGTTTAGTCTACTAGATGAAGAACAAACAGATGAGAAACACATGCAATTAGTCAATGATGAATGTTACTATTTTCCTTGTGTTGATGTAATTGTAGTTGTAAAAAGAAAGATGTGAATTGTTAAGAAATAAAATGAAACATATATTGATAAAGTTGCATTGACTGTTTACAGGTGATAATGACAGGGATCGCAGAGACGCAGTGAAGAGAAAGACTGCCCAATACTTGCAGCGGGCAGAGCAGCTTGTGGCAAGACTTACACGCAGGGACAAAAAGAAAGAACAGGTCATTAATTATACATTATTACACTGTTTCTTATGCTAAAACTCCCTCCAGTATCTTTTTAAAAATTTTCCTTTAAGTATTTTTGAAGAGCTATTTAATTAATTCCTTAGCGCTGATTACTTTCAAGACTGACACGCAGGGACAAAAAGAGAGAACAGGTCATTAATTATACATTATTACACTGTTTCATAGACTAAAACTCCTTCCAGTATCTTTTAAGAATGTTTGAAGAGCTATTTAATTCATTCCTTTCAAGATGCCAGTGATCCACAAATTCTTGGGTGCAGACTTTTAAGGGGAAACTCAGATATTCATGGATATTTGCAGGCTATTTTAAGGTGTCAGTTTGTTCCGGCACGAAGCAGCATGTTGTCTGACGGTAAGTGTTAGGTGCACAGGAGCTGCCTTGTGTAGGTCAACTGGCCTTTTGCAGCCTCATTATTTTCTTATGTTCTTATTGAGGTTGTTGAAATTAATTTGAGCATCAACTAAGGGTTACAGTATTAGTATTTCATTATGTATTGCATGGGTGTAGCGGTGCAGGAAATTATTCATGGATTCTCCACATTCATGGGTGTGTGTGTCACCTAACTCCCAAGTGAATGTTGGGTGTTAATTGTATTCTGTATTACTATATAACCAATCAATGTGGAGTATTTCGGATGTGCATATTACGTCTTAATAATTAGTTATGTTATTATTAAGTATTAGTTATTGTTGTATGTATTAGTTATGTTTATTATTCATATACAATTGCATTATCCTCATTTTGTAACATATGAGCTAGACATTCTGAGCTGGAAGGAAAGCAGGATATAAAGTACAAGTGATACAGACCACACTTGTATGCACACATTGGTAGGATTATACACTTTTTTTGGGCTCCTACATAACATAAATAAATCACAGGTAGACTAGTTAGGATTCATAGTGTAGGTTAAAATAGCATATATCAAATAATAAACAAATTTAAGATACTTGATAAAAAATGATTGGAACTTGTTAACTAAATATATTACAGTGGTATTGTTGTGTTGTTCTTTCTTCTATAACAGTTTTCCGCTGGCTAGAATTTTTTAAGTGACCTGACCGCCTCGTTTCTTGTTGCCTTGCCCCTCAGTGTTTGGATGGGCCGGCAGCAGAGGTGGGCAGTGGAGGGGAGGGAGACTTGAAGTGCCGAGCTGCTGACCTCCTCATGTACAGGGTGATGGGCTGGACCGGCTCCGTCATCATTGCCACTGACACCTCTAATGGAGACACTGTGGCCATTAAGGTAAAGTAAAGTAGAGTACAGGTTTGAGTTAGGAAAGTCATATTGAATTATTTTATGACACTATGAAGCATGTGTAATATTTGTGTTGAATTGATATATCTATTTTATCTATACACACATGAATGGATGAAGCTGTGTATAGATGTAACGTTTGTGTTGCTGTGTTAAACTAGTGATATATCCTTCATTTTGTTAGACATTTTGTAAGACATCCTCCTCTTCCTCCTCGTGATCATTGTAAAGAAAATGTAGTCTAGCTCAGCCTTTTAAATACTGTACAGCTTTCAAGTGTGATCATGAAGGAAATAATACATGATTGGTGGCCTGTAATTTTTTATTTATTTTTTTTTTCCAACTGGCTAAGGTACAACAAAAATACGTAAAAAAAAATCCCGTTTGTCGCCAGACCCTGTAATTACATGCTACTTCTCCATTAAAAAGGTATTGATGTCTTTCAATGGCACTTACAGGCATACTTTTTTTAACTCCATTTGTGTTGCTGATGAGGAATGGCTGAGACGGGTTTATTTGAACTGCACGTTGGGATGAGGTTGTAAACACCTCATAATGATTCTATTTGTGTGTGTAATTGGAAGGTTAATAGTGATAGCTTGTAGGCTTTGTAAACTCAGGCTCAAAGGCTATTCCAATATACTTGTTTGTTTTATTTAAGACGAGAATTATTTGAACTCACGACTGAGATTCAGTTAAACATTTGGAGACATGATGTTCAGGAGTTGATGTTACAGGTGCTTGTAAAGAATGATGTTACAGGTGTGCTTGTAAAGAATGATGTTACAGGTGTGCTTGTAAAGAATGATGTTACAGGTGCTTGTAAAGAATGATGTTACAGGTGCTTGTAAAGAATGATGTTACAGGTGTGCTTGTAAAGAATGATGTTACAGGTGCTTGTAAAGAATGATGTTACAGGTGCTTGTAAAGAATGATGTTACAGGTGTGCTTGTAAAGAATGATGTTACAGGTGCTTGTAAAGAATGATGTTACAGGTGCTTGTAAAGAATGATGTTAAAGGTGCTTGTAAAGAATGATGTTACAGGTGCTTGTGAAGAATGGGAGTGGAAGTGGTGAGAAGACAGTGGTGCCGAGAGGAGTGCCGTTCATGGTGCCAGTCATTCGTTACCATGAGACTGACACTGCCATCTACTTGGTGCTCAAATTCATAAGGTAAACTTAATATAAGGTAAACTTAATATAAGGCATACTATTTATAAGGTATACTATTTATAAGGTAAGCTATTTATAAGGTAAACTTAATATAAGGTAAACTTAATATAAGGTAAACTTAATATAAGGTAAACTTAATATAAGGTATACTATTTATAAGGTATACTATTTATAAGGTAAGCTATTTATAAGGTAAACTTAATATAAGGTAAACTTAATATAAGGTAAACTTAATATAAGGTAAACTTTGGACTTCCTGCCTGTTACTGTTACTGTTATTGTTAGCTGTTTCTTTAGGAGTAATTCTTGATACTTTTGTACCACTTCATTCCAAGTTTGTTTTTGTCTCCCTCTAAAAACTGTACCAACTACATTCAGATCTGTAAATTTCCACACTAATACATTTAACTCACATCCTCTCCCTTAGTCTTCCATCTGTGATATTCTAAAATGATTCTTTCAGTCCTGTACATAATATATTGAATTTACTTTTCCAATATTGTGTTTCAGCGGAGGAAAGTTATGGAGTCATATTAGAAAGTATGTTGAAGTAGAAGAGAACAGCCA